>JAJLSD010000029.1:0-130478 GCA_030567455.1 Komagataea norvegica
GAGGAATCAAGAGAAACCCTTCAAATTATTTTCGAATTATACGGCTACTGCACTACATAGTTGTTTTGACATGACCAAGTTGATTTTTCATCAACATTATTGGCTAAAATACTTATCAAGCTTCAATATATATTTGCGTAAACGTTTTTTTTTTCAGTATCACCTCTGGATCAAATGGCTAGGTGTTTCTTTCTTTTCGGCTATCTCTTTCTGCTTTCTTTCAAGCGTCCATTTCATTCGATATTCTAAAGGTATATACAACAAGGCACAACTTAGAAGTCCCAATCCGAACATGAGAGAGAAGGTACCGCCTATACCCATGGCTTTATTGATCCATTACCAACCAGATTTCTGGCAGTTTCAGGCAACACCATTTACGATACATATCACAAGTATCACACAGGCAAAGATTGCTAGGAACCAAACAATTGCCCTCCATCCAAACAGCCAGAAGTTAGACCAGCGCCAATCAATGATCCAAACACCATCCAGACGCTTTCATGTGGAATTGGAATTGGAATTGGAATGCTGTTGTGGAGTTAGTCGAAAGAGCTCGGTTCTAGAAGCAGTGCGACCATTATCCCCGAACTATCGCCGAGCCCGCCCCAATTTTTTGTTTGTCGCGTCTCCAATCGAAGACGTTAAATATAACTTGTGAGTGTTGAAACGAGTTTGAAACAAGTTTGAAACCGTTGTAGCAACAGGACTAGGGGAAAAAGCGAGGATGAATGCCCATGGTTACCAGGCTGCTCCGAACAACCAGAGGGCTCCGTCTCAGGGATCCCAACAAGCTGAACAGCCTCCATATCCCACTATGCCATATCCTGGGTTCACACACTATCATACAATGAATCAGAGCTCAGAGTCCATTGGACAGAGAATCTCCCATAAGGAGCAAAGATACAGACAGTTTGGCAACAATCCTGTGAACCAGACGCATAGACCTGTCACTGATCAAAGACTGGCTTCTGTGACTAGTCTCGATAGTAATTATTCTGTTCAAGCTGCTCCAAGTATCAACGAGGTTGAGAAGAGTAGACAACGGTCACTCCATAGTTTCGCTAGTAATGGATCAGGAGAGACATACAGCCCCGTTGTGAATGATGGCATGCAACAGTATCAGGACTCTATAACGCATGATAATGGTGGTGCTAGTGGTAGTGGTAATCCAGTCGTTGATGATTTAAGTCGACAGCTGAACGTGAAGTTAACAGTCGATGACGATGTTCCTGAGAATGTTCAAAGGTTCAATAAGATGAAAGAGTTGTCTGTGGATGATTACAACTCAAACGGACAGTTCAACCCACAGATTCAACTTGATTGGGTCACAATTTTGCTGGAGCATACAGGAGATGAGACATTCATGAAGACTTACAACATCAACGGAGAGAAACTGAGTAAAGAGTTGACACATCAAGAAGTGAAAAAGAATGAACATATTTTCATCAAACAGGCAATAAAACTGTTAAAGAAGATCACTTCAGTAGCCAAGACTCCAGATTCCCAATTTCTGCTTGGCTCACTGTATTCAAACTCTCCAATAATCAAGATCGGAAGACCCAACATCCTGGAGAAGAACTACGAGAAATCATTCGGTTACTATCAAAAGGCAGCCTCACAGGGTCATCCACTGGCCCTGTATCGATTAGCAGTGAGTTACGAATTAGGAATAGGCACCGCCGTCAATGAAACCAAAGCCCTTGACTGTTTTATAAAATCAGCCAACTTGAAATGTGTCCCCTCAATGTTCAAACTGGGAATAATATACTCCCGTGGTGCCCTCAGGGCCCTGAGGTCAGCCAAGTACTCATATTACTGGTTTGAGAAGGCCAGTGAGTTTGCCAGTGTTGAGAACCCTCATGCATTGTTCGAGCTGGCTAAGATCTACGAACGTGACTTCCCATTCCTGGCCAAGGGCGTGACTCCTACACCGTCAGACATAGAGTACTTGACTGAGTTGGACAGACTAGGGATTTTCAAAGATGACAAGAGGGCGATTTTTTACTACAAGGAGGCATCGAGATTCAAATATCCACCTGCACAGTATAAACTCGGTTGGTGCTACGAGTACGGGAGGTTGGACTGCGTTATTGATGCGAAGAAGTCTATTGGGTGGTATTCGAGAAGTGCAAGCCAGGGCTATCCTAGTGCAGAGATGGCTTTGAGTGGGTGGTATCTGACAGGTGCCAAGGGGATTTTAGAGCCGAATGATAAAGAGGCATACTTGTGGGCATCCAAGGCTGCGTCAGTAGGGTTTGCTAAGGCCGAGTATGCGATTGGATACTATTGTGAGGTTGGATTGGGGTGTGATGTGGATTTGGAAAAGAGTAGGAAGTTCTATATTAGGGCAGCTACTCAGGGCCACAATAAAGCCATTGAAAGATTGAAGAGGTTTAGGAAATGAATCTTTGAATCTCTTGACAGTTTTTTGAGTATGAATTTGATTTTTTCGATGATGAACGAAAAGGAAAGGACAGTTATTTTGTGTTTTATATATTAATGTTTGTTAGTTATTTGTATTCTGATTTTCTATAAAGTGTGGTATAATTAATAGTTTTGTGTAATAATTTGTGCAATAATTTGTGTCAAAAGGACGATCTGTACATGCTCATCTCGCAGTGAAATTTTTTTATATCCGCAAAAAAAAAAAAAAAATAATTCACTAGCTATTCATTGCATACAAACACTTAACTATTAACTTAGTCCTCCCCTTATCACAAGCACAATGGTTGACAGAATTCTTGGTGGACTGTACCTCTCGTCATACGACGAGTTTGTAAGAGAAGGTGATGTCACAGAGAAGCACGGAATAACACACATCGTGACTGTGTTCAAGGGAACACTTCCAGCGGATTATTACGATAGATTTGAAATTTTATCGATTGAGGTCGATGACGATGAAGCGTCTGATATAATACAGTATTTCCCCAAGGCGAACAAGTTCATTAACGATGCGTTGTTCCCTGATGAAGTTGATGGGTTCTTGACGAAAGTGAAGAAGCCTCATCAGACCTCGGTCGCTGTGCTTTGTCAGGCAGGAATGAGTAGGTCACCAACTATCCTATCTGCATACCTGATGAAGAAGTATGGATTGAACGTGGAGCAATCCCTGCATGCGATTCAGAGAAAAAGAGAGAGAAAAGTGAAGCCGAATGATAATTTCATGGAACAGTTGGAATTATACTATGATTCAGGTTGTGTCTTCAACCTCCATGATTCCGAATACAGACAATGGAAACTACAGAATTCAGTCAAGAGTGACCCAACTGGTCGTTCTTTCCTGAGCGGTGGTATTGCGTTCAATGATGAGGACGTGAATGAAGAAGAAGAATTACAGAAATTGAAAGATAATCAAGAGTTGATCCAATTAAAGTGTAAAAAATGCAGATACGTTCTATGTAATTCAAACAAGTTCATATATCATTTACCACCAGGCGATGATTCGAAACAGTCAAAGTTCATAAGAAGAGTTCCAAATAAGAGAAAGATCATCAGTATTGAAGCTGCTTCATCTACATGTTCGCATCATTTTGTCGAACCTATCTTATGGATGAAACCAGAGTTGGAGAAATCTGAAGTTGAAGGAAAGTTCAACTGTCCTAAATGTGAGACTAAGATTGGTGGTTATAGTTGGAGGGGATCACGTTGTAGTTGTGGGAAATGGATGATTCCGTCACTACATATCCAAAGAGCGAAAGTAGATGCCTTCAAGCTTAAATAGATGTTTTGATTTAGGGCAACTTTGTATACTATACATATAAATTATCTTGTAAAATGAGCATCTGTGAGTGTTTTCTTTTTGGATGTATTTCTGTATTTCTTGCAAAACATGTAGCGGCCGTTCATTCATCTATGGTCATATCCAGATCAGATTCATTGATGGATGCATTAGCAACATCGAATGAATTATCAGTTGCTGTGGTATTGAAAGAAGTAGACGCATTGTTGAAACTTCTCAAGTTATTCTGAACAAACCGTCCTATTTGATGATTGGTATTTCCCTGATCCTGTCTTATTGGGGTAACGAACTGCGTTTGTTGTGGTGTTTGTTGTAGCTGCTGTTGCTGCTGCTGTTGTTGCTGCTGTTGTTGTTGTTGTTGTTGTTGTTGTTGTGATAATTCATCAATATCTTGAGATTCATATTGTTCTGCAACCATGAACCCTTGATCATACTGACTTTCAAATTCATTTGGATCATGAGCTGGTTCCAGGTCGTCATCTTCATCATACGCCAAGCTATAAGAGTTTTCCTCAGCTTCTGGGATCTCATCATCAAGATCAATCACGTCAGTTTCTTGTGCTTCACCTTGTAGCAACTGCTCTTGTCGTTCCTGCCGCTCCTGCTGCTGTTGCAGATGGTAGTTGATATTATACTGCTGTTCTTGATCCTCCTGATCCGACATATCACCGGTATTATCCTGGCCATTAACGCCAACAGATCCAGCTCCAGCCCCAGAATTGGCCTCCCCAAGAAGGTTTTCAGCTGTTGTTGTCTCAACTTCGAATTGTTCCTCCATCTGTCTCTTGATCTCTGATTCCTCATGTAGTGTCTCAATGGTCTTACCGATTCCCAAAGGTGCCAAGTATGAGTAACCTAGAGTCCTTACTGATTTCAACTGTCTTAATTTGATCTGGATATCATTTTGGATAAGATCGTTATCTGTGTATAAGCCTTCGTTGTTGTTGCCATCTGAATTGGAGAGAATCAGGGCACCGGGGCGCTCAGAGGAGTATGAGGACAAAGGAGGTGCGTAGTTTTGTAAAGAGGAAGAGTCCGACGAGTTGCCAATGGGTTCATCCTCGTGGATGTTGATTTGTTGATGTTGTTGGTGCCGTTGTTGTTGTTGTTGGTGCTGGTGCTGTTGGTTGTGTTGATGATGCTGTTGCTGATGTTGTTGTTGTTGTCTTGCCGTGGTGGAGGGCTTTGCTCTGTCCAGGTGGCCCTTCTGCAGCCAGAGATGGTGAACATCCCGCGGCATCAAATTGGGCATGTACATTCCTGTTGCCTTGGGACCTGGAGTGGGAAGGAAGGAAAGAATGAATGAAAGAAAGAGTTCTCAGTTGAACTTCTTTAACAACACAAAGTCAGAACAAGAGAAGACCGGCGGAGTTAATTAATACCCGCTACAACAAAGCCACGAGACGAGGAATATGAATATGAATATGAATATGTGTAAGTAAGATATGGGTAGCTATCTATCTATATAGATATATATATACAAGAGATCACCTGCTAGGCCCCCTTAAGCCTTCAGTGTCCCTACATCAGAGCTGAAGAGCCAGTCCCAACGTCCCTTCTTATGCAGCATGGCCAGGACAAGGACCCCAGGCAGATGCCACACGGATCCCCAAAACGTCTTCGAGGCATACATGTTCGCCAGCTTCATCCCCTGAGCCGTTGGCGGCGTTGCCTTGTCCTTGTAGTTCAATCTCTGCTGATACCAGAACTTGAAAGACCAATAACTCAGCCATCCGTTCAAGATTGCAGAATCAACAGGGAACATCCAGTCAGTGACACCGAAATAGGTGAGGCCAAAGCAGATAGGGAACATCAGGAGTGCGTATCTGAACCCGACACGAGCATTGAGACGTGGGTTCTTGAACGCCGTCATCACGTATCCTGCATTACGGTACTCGTTTCTGATATTGTGACTAAGGGCGTTGAAATGAGGGAACTGCCATGCGTAAAGCAGGGCAGCGAGACACCATGCTGCAGGGTGTGTTAGCGGCGAGGAGGCGGCCCATCCCATCAGTGGCGGGATGGCACCGACAATGGCACCTACCCATGTGTTCAAGATGGATTTCCTCTTCAACGAGGTGTAGATCCAGGCGTAGAGCACAATGTTCAAGCCACCTAGAATCGCCACAGTTGGGTTGACTCCCAGTTGCAGGACAGTGACACCAAGGGTCCCTGAGAGTGCTGCGAACTTGTAGGCCTGCGTCGAGGTGAGGATGCCTCTAACGATGGGACGGCCACCTGTTCTCACCATGAGCTTGTCAAAGTCTGGCTCACGGCCCTGGTTGATCGCGTTGGCTGCAGCGGAGCAGAGGCCGGTCCCGACAGTGAGGAACACGAGCTGTGGGATCGTGGCATTGTACGGGGTCAGTGCATATGAGCAGATGGCAGAGAGCACGACGAGTGCTGTCAGTCTAGGTTTCGACAGCTGGAAGTACGGGTCGATGAACTTCTTGAGGGCTTTGGAGTCAGTGAGCGAGACCGTGGCAGATGCAGATGCGGAAGATCCCTGTTGCTGTTTCTTGGCCGTCGTGGTCTTCACCTCGAAGGGAATGTGCTTTGTCTCTAAGGTGGCATTCGTGGCATTCGTGGCATTGACAGTGGCCGTCACATCATCGGTGCAACTCAGGGCCTTTGCCAGCTTGTTGGCCGGGTCTTTGAACTTGGGCGAGGACAGGTTCGACAGGAACTCGAGCGGGCTGGTGTCCAGGGAGTGATGGGCCCCTGCAGAGGGCGGGTGTGTCGAGTAGTGTCTCTTCTTGTTGTGTTGTAGTAGTAGAACCAGCTGGTGCTGGTGGTGTGGAAGTATCGCGATGAGCGATGCGGGCGTCTTGAGCCTGATTGGGCCAGCCAAACTGGAGCGCAGCAAGAGCATGGTGGTGGCGGCGTGTATATGTGAGTGTGTCTGTGAGTGTGATACACCTAGCAGCAACAGCAGCAGCAGATCAGGGGGCTCTGTGGAGGGTGCGAGACGTGTGCTGCCGGGCTGCTCGTCGTTTGAAAGCGTTCAAAAATTTGAGACTTTTCGGAGATCGATTATGTAAGTATTTGTACTATTATACTACTGGTCTACTGGTCAAAGAAGCAGTTAGGTAGCTGTATGGGGTGTCGTATTGGCCATCTGTCTACTCGGCAGCAGCCTTCTCTGCACCCGGCTCGGCCTCGTCTGCCTGCTCTCTCTCGAGCAGGGCAAGAGCCTCCTGCTGCTCCTTCTCCTCGAGCTTCTTGTTCTCGATCTTGTTCTCAATCAGGTCGTGGAACGCAATGATGGATCTCACTAAGGAGCTGATGTAGATCACCATGAGCTCGTCGTTTGTCTTGACAGTGAACGCCGTTGCGATCGGGTTGGTGGATTCGGCAACGTTGTCTGCGTCCTCACGTGCCTGAGCCTGGGTCTGTGACTGTCCCTGTGATTGGGCCTGTTGCAACTCATCAGTGCCCGTCAGGTTCGGCAACAGGTTGAACACCTCTTGCAGCTTTCCCAAGATCGTGTTGTTCACTGGCAGCTTGCCCACAGACACCTTCTCCAAATAGTTGACAATGTCTCGCAACTTCAACTGCAAGCCCTGGAGCGACTTCAACTGGTTCGTGATCTTGATGGAGAGATCGCCGGCAGCCTGGTCCCTGATGTCTCTCAACAGATGCTCGACACCAATCTCCTCTGCCTCCTCGGCCTCAATGATGCAAGGTATGTGGTTGAAATTCTTCTCGGAGCTTGTCCCGTCCTCCTTCACCTCCTCGATGGCAATGTATGCGTCGGTAGGGATCCCGACACCGGTCTGCTTGACGTCGACGATCAAAAGCGTAGGGTTCGCAGTGTACTTCTTGAAGATGTCGTTGATCTTCAAGTCTGACGATTTCAGCTTAGGACCTGAATGGTACCAGCCAACGAGCTTCTCCTTGGCATTAATCTTCTTGAACATGTCAATCATGGACTCGATGTAGTTGTGGTCCAGGAACCATACCTCCGGGTTCTTGTCATCCTCTTCGAAGGGAATCGCAAACGAATTGGAGATTCTGATCGTGTCCGAGCCCTGCGAGTTGTCGCCCAGTATCACTCCCACGACACGCTTCTTGGTATCCTTTGCGATTCTGTTGTAGTGGTCCACGACGGACAGGAGCACGAGGGGTGCCACCGAGACCTGTTTCTGCAGCAGTGAGTCGTCCAATGCCATCATCTCTGTCTGTCTATTGCTGTTGCTGTTGCTTTTGTTGTTGTTGTTCTTTAAATAAAAGCGAATTGAATTAATTATTCGCCTTCGAAATTAGCCAGTGGAAGAGTCACGTGAGCATCAAAAACTTCATTTCATTACTTTATATTTATATTAGTTAGTTAGTTAGTTAGTTAGTTAGTTAGTTAGTTAGTTAGTTAGTTAGTTAGTTAGTTAGTTAGTTAGAATAATACCCATCCAAATGCCCTTCGCCCAGATCGTCATCGGCCCCCCAGGCTCAGGCAAGTCCACCTACTGCAACGGTGTCCAGCAGTTCTTCAACGCCATCGGACGCTCCTCCGCCATCGTCAACCTCGACCCGGCCAACGACAACCTGCCCTACGACTGTGCCCTCGACATCAGAGACTTCATCACGCTCGAGGATATCATGACGGAGCACGAGCTGGGCCCGAATGGTGGGCTCATGTACGCCCTGGAATCACTAGACGAGTCCGTCGATGCCCTGCTTGGTAGAATTGAAAAACTCGCTGCTCAGAGCTACCTCGTGTTCGACTGCCCCGGTCAAGTCGAGCTGTTCACTCATCATTCCTCGCTGCATACCATCTTCAAGACACTGGAGAAGAAGATGGACATGAGACTCTGTGTCGTGAGTCTCATTGACAGTTTCTACATCACGAGTCCCTCACAGTACGTGTCCATCTTGTTGCTGGCCCTGCGATCCATGCTGCAGTTGGACCTGCCCCATGTCAACGTCCTAAGCAAGATCGATCTCCTGTCCAACTACGGCGAACTACCCTTCAACTTGGATTTCTACACAGAGGTGCAAGAACTGGCATACTTGAAACCGTACGTGGAGAAGGAATCAAACTCCGTCCTGGGGAAAAAGTACTCCAACTTGACAAACCTCATAGCTGAGCTCGTGGAGGACTTCAACCTGGTGTCCTTTGAAGTGCTTGCCGTCGAGGACAAGCAGTCAATGATCAACCTGCTCGCGGTCATTGACAAGGCGAACGGATATATGTTTGGCTCGACGGAGATCGGTGGCGACAGCGTGTGGGCAGAAGCCACGAGACAAGGTGGATACGCAGACGTGGATATCCAGGAGAGATGGATCGACAACAAGCAGAAGTATGACGACGAGGAGAGAAAACGCCAGAGCGAGATTGCTAAACAGGCGGAGGAGCTGGACAAGGCCTTTGACGTTGAGGATGAATTCGAAGGCGCGTTGAAACAATGGGAGAACTCTCAGACTACGGCTCCTCCACAACAATGATAGTAGCAACAGCAACAACAGCAATAAAAGCAGCAACAATACAACAATAATACAACAAAAACAACTATCAGTAAATGTACATTTCAAGGTTAGCTAATATAAAAGAAAGCACCTACCTACTTTATACGAATAACTTCTTCGCCACATCGATATTCTCATTAGCGGCACTGACATCTTCAGAACCCGTGTAGCTTTCAAGGTATGCCTCCAATGCGTCCAGCGACTGTTTGATCTTCTGTCTGATCTCAGGAACCATCTGTTTCGTGTCGTTCAGCACCTCGATCTGCTTCTTGATATCGTATTCGTCGCCATTAACCGCCTTAAGCTTCTCCACCACCTGCTCCTGTTCCTTCACCTCCTTCTGGTACAGCCCTTCCTCCTTCACGAGTCTCCCTAGCGCCTTGGTCTTGATCTCGAGTTGTGATGGTGCCATGGTGTTGTTATAGACCTATTGAAATACTACTTTCTGAATTAAAATGGCAAATAAAACTGAATGGTCTGAAAATGCAGTCAAAAAATCGAAAAGTAAACAAACACGAGTTCCGGTCCACTGAGGGTGCTCATCGCACCCTCGGATATCGCCCTTTGCAGTGGGTTTTCCACTTTCAACAGGCGATGAGTTTAAATAAGTGTGCATGGTTCTCTGTGTGTGTAGCTTTAGCGAGAAATAGGCAGCGGGCATGGAATCACAGGGAATGGACCAGATCAAAGACACGATCCGGCACACAGTGGCGAGCCTGTCCGAGAAGAGGGCTCTCTTGGTGAGCCACAGGGAATCGTACCATGATTTGAAGAGCAAGTTGTATGCCTTGGATAAACTTAGTGAGACAGACTCTCCTGAGGTGGACATCAATTTGAACTCGGTGCTTCGTGTCAAGGGAAAGATCAGTAATCCAAAAAGGGTGTTGGCATACCTAGGGACCGAATACTTTGTCGAAAGAGATCCAATCGAGTCTGTCAAGATCGTTGATAATAAGTTGAAGTTTCTAAACCAGGCGATTCTGGAGTTTGACGAGAAAATTAAAGAGGCTAAAAAGACGATGGAGAATATCGATCAGTTGGTGAAGCATGATGTGAAAGAGAAAGAGGAAGTTTCTGCTTTGGGGAAGGTCGACGACGAGGGGCAATCCGAGGGATTGCCATTCATGGAGATCAGGGAGGACTTGGATGATGATGGGAACGTTATCAATAGCGTTGTTGAACCACAGAACGTGCATGCCTTGAAGCAGCTGACTGAAAAGCATGATTTATCTTCTTTAGGTGGTGATGAGAATAGTAATAACGTTGACGAGTTACACGAGTTGTTAAAGGATATGGAGATTATCCCAAGGGATGATGTAATGGAGGATACACCCGATGTAAAGAAGATAGTTGAGATTGATGACGAGAGCGATGATTTGGATCTGAAGATTGTGGAGAGAACAGTTATTAACAAACCAAAGTCTAAAGAATCACCATCAGCAGATCATGTCAAGAATCCGATAAACGAGACAAAGAAATTGAAGTCTATTTTGAAGAAAAAATCTGCAAAAAGCAACGGTCTAGAGAATACCAACAAGGAGGTAAAGATCTTGTCTCCAAGTGAGCCCATCACACCAGTAGAATCAGCAGAACCTCAAAC
This sequence comes from Komagataea norvegica, assembly GCA_030567455.1. NCBI lineage: Eukaryota > Fungi > Ascomycota > Saccharomycetes > Phaffomycetales > Wickerhamomycetaceae > Komagataea > Komagataea norvegica. The sequence goes on from JAJLSD010000029.1 coordinate 10,803, forward strand.
AGCCGGCGCCCCAGGAGCCCAGCTACCTGATTATCAAGACTCAGAGTATTACAAACTTATAAGAGAGCTAGGAATAACTAGTATTTCTGGCACAACACCTCCTCTTATCACTCCATCTGTAACTGCTAAAGACATCCCGGAGTCAAAAACTGAGGAAGAATCTCTTGAACAAATACCAACACAGCAGGACGCACAACAGCCAATTACATCTAATTTCTCTCCACAGATAGACGCGAATGATATTCTCCAACTTCAAATAATCGATTCTGAAATAGGCGAGTACTCAGACTTTGAGGAAGATGAAGATGGTGAGTTTGACGACTATGAAGAGGGGGAGAATGAGGAGATAAACATGGATGAATTTGACTTTGAGTTTGATCATGATCAAGAAGACGATGAAGATTGGGGCGATTTTGGACCAAATGAGGTTAATTTGATCCCCGGCTCCCATAAGGATTTGTTCACGTCTGAGTTGAGTAAATTACGGTCACTAAAAAACGTGAAGGTTGGTGCTTCCGATTCCAGGATTGAGGAGCTTGATACCGCACAAAGACAAGCCAGTAAAGTTGGGAACAGAAAGAAGTCTGTTCAGTTTGCTGAGGAGTTGGAGCACGTGAAGGAGATTGAAAACGTTTCTGAACAATTGAAAGAGGCGTTGAACGTGCATGTTTCGAAGTTCAAACAGAGTAGGGGAAGGTTTAATGCGTTTACGCCAAGTGTGGCAAGGAAAAGCGATGACGATGTTGCTGTGAATGAAAAAGTCATTGAAACAGTCATTGATACAATCGTTGAAGATGAGGTTGTTGAGAAGGAGAAAGACGAGGAGGAGGAACTGGATGAGATTGACGAAAGCGAAAGAGCTGTTAGTGAGTTCATAGTGGAGAACGAAGTCGAGGCACCTGTTGTAGTGGCAAAAACATCTAAGAAGCCATCAAGATTTAAGACTTCCTTCAGTTCAAAACCGGTCTCCACTCCAGTTTCTGAAACTTTTCCTGTAAATGCCGTTGAAGAGATAGCTGAGAAACCTACAAGACAATCCAAGTTTAAATCCACATTGAATTCAAAGCCGTCCCCTGTTCCAGAAGTGAAGGAAGCCTATACTGATTCCAAATCAGATCCAGTTAATGATGAGCCAATCCAATTGAAGAAACAGTCAAGATTCAAGTCATCCAGAAAGACGTCTCAAGATTCAGCCACCTCTGTTATTAATGAAATTGAATCCAAAGCAGCTCAAACAGCGGAGGAAACTCAGGACGTGAAACCAAAGAAGCAATCCAAATTCAAATCATCCCTGTCCTCATTGACGAAACGTCCCACATCATTAACCAACCCAATTTCCAAAGATGGAGTTGACAAAAATGACAGCATAATGAGTGACATCACAGAGAAGAACTCATCATCATCATCAACCATAATTTCCATACCCACGAATGAACCGCTCATTTCTCCAGACATAGACTTCGAATCAATAAGATCATACGTCATTCAAGAAGTTGAAGAAGAAGAGGACGAAGAACTGCTGAACAATATCACCGATGAGATATCGGTGTATCGTGGCGATGACGACAACAACAACGATGACGACTACGATGAGGACGACGACGACTATGGTGCCATGATCCTCGATGAGATTGTTGAAAACGAAGACGTGGATGATCCGGATTATTTCGTGAATGATAGCTTGCTAAGGAAAGAATACAATGACTTGAGGCGCACCATGATGGAGAAGTACGCAGAGAAGAACGAATACGTTGATGATGGGAAAGATAGAGTTAGATTCAAAGAAGATGAAGATTTGGAATTTGAACCGATTGATGAGAATGGGAATCCTATCAAAGTTAGTAGGTTTAGAAAATCACTGGAGAAGTGAAGTAAAATAGAGAGTTGTTTGCATAGGATAGTATGATGTCATGTAGCAGGGTATCTCGTTCGAAAGATTACGCAGATTCTCACTTACAGAGTGTGTGTTTGCGATAGAATTGTCCATATATTTCGTTTCATAAACTTCTGCTAGTCTACGTGTCGATGTAAGGATATAGGTAATTCTATTAGATCTGAAGACTATGAGTTTTCTATAACTGAAATAAATATTGATTGGGCCAAACAACTCAAGGAACGATTCTCTTCGTGCGTCGTGTGGGTTGAGAAAACTTCTCGCTCATAGCTGGCAGAATTGGCTGGCTTGAAACTCGTGTAGCTTTCAAATTCCTCATTTGTATTGTTGGTTTGCCTTCACTTCTTGGAACCTCGTAGCTTATCGAATGATCTTCATTTGTGGACGCAGGCGATAACGAATCTGTAGTAGATCTGTTGCGTGAGAACAAGGAAGATTCAGAAGACGATGAACTTATTGACGAGTTCACTGAATCACACGAAAGGGTAGAAGCAGTCTCAGGGAGGGAATCAATAATACCCGCTATCACAGGTAGTTCTGCTGCATCAAGCACCTTTTGACCCCGTGAAACATTCAATGGTTGATTCATATCATAATTCAGCCCATTTGGGGAGGATTCGGAATAGATTTGGATGATGTTGATGTATGATGAGCTACTGACACTGTCTGTTGTATCATGAGTCTTCGCTGTTTGAACTGGCATAGATACTAGTCTCTTACTTGTGTGATTTTGTGGAACACCTTCGGGCAGGCAAGGCAGCGATCTAGGTCTCATGCTCTCAGGATTACGAACATGTCTAGCAAAGTCGCCAATTTCATAATGCGACATCCTTGGTTGCTTGAAGAAGCTCAGGTCATCTTTAACAGCTTGTGAGTAAGATGTCACTAGATCAAAAGTTGGCGCACTGACCACTCTTCTTCCTGCTCGACCACCCTGATATCTGGTCTTCACTCTTACTGGCAGTGACTCAAGATCCCTTGATTTTCTTTCTTTGAATTGTGGAATCTCAGGAATCACACCATCAATGTTCAAAATGTTTGGTGATAGATCATCAATGGTGATATCTTCACCAATCATTGACTCTCTGACATATCTCATCTTATTATCACTGGGTTCTTAGATCAACAGGATTATTTACTAGTCGTAGAGAGTTGAATTAAGAAATGAAATCTACTAAAAAGGTGGCAGCAACACAGATCATGCAGAAAAATATACGGGTCCTTCCTTCAACTGTGGCCTACAATTTGTCTCTTCCCAGATCCCGGTGGCTGGCTGAAGAGGCTGGTTTGGTACAGGGTACATGGTACGGGCACAAGCGTGGAGAAAACGAAGAAGCTTAGTCATCCAACGGTTTTTTCTGCTTGTGTTTCTGTTGCCATGGTTATCTGTTGACACATAACTCTAACAATTACTTCAATAATCTTAGAAATAGATGAGCATTTTCTCACTAGCACACAAAAACGAAAAAATGTATCTGAACGATTCTAACGCTGGAAAAAGGAACATTCGGGAGAGATGGTTTTACGAAAAGATGATGATTTTTGAGCTAACTTCCGAACCAGTATTTGGAGTCTGCATAGCATTAATTAATTATTCAGATTATTAGACTTCTAGAACTTTCAACCTTTTTTCTTATATCACGACCAATTTTCCTCAACTCTTCAATCTCATCGTATTGATAACTGTACGGTTGGAATTTGGGGATATCATACTTCAACCAGGAATAATCTCGTTGTGTTCTTTTTGTACTGTAGTATCGTATTGACCGTCTTAATGACTGAACCTCCGAAATTAATTGAACTTTATCAAGTTTTGATTTGAACTCAATCAATGAGTCGAATTCAAAATTATTTAAGAGCAGAGATTTTGAACTTTGAGCAATGATTTTAGAATAGTTTTCATTCTGTTCCTTCACCTCAGTCAACTCAGTAGACAGTTCTGACTTCTCTTGCATTAGCTGTTCATTATCCAGTTGATAGTCATTTAACACCGTTGAAAGCTGCTTATAATTGGCAAGTTTGGAATTCAACACCTCGATTTTAATGTTGAGCTCTTCAATTATTGTCTTGTGTGAAGCAGATTCTTCTGATTCATAAACTTTGGAGACTGGGTTGAGGGGTTCCGCATCCGAATGAGATGGGATCAAATCCTTCCATTCTAACTCAAGAGGTAATATGGACGCTCTTGCTTCAAATTGAGTTACCATGTCAGATATCCGATCCTTTATATCATCCAAACCACTTCCTGTGGCAGCAAAGCGGGTTAGATCACTAAAGAACATATCAATATCTATCACTTCGAATTGATACTCAGTGGCTAACTCTTGATCTTTTGTTTTTGCTGAAGAGATTCGATCCATTAATGGTATGAGAAGTGCCTCATATTTCTTAAGAATTTTGAATAGTCTTGCGAAATTTGATGATAGATCAACCTGGCCATTGAAAAGTTCAATTATTGCAAGAATCATGTTGAGGGAAGATAATTCAAGATTAACTGATTTAGTCAGAATCTGCCTCTTGTGGAAATCAAAATTCTTCAAATCAATGGCAATTTTTTCGAGATCTTGAATGGAGTAGTTCAAAGAATCAACCAATTTACTGTAATCCCCATCTTTAAGCAACTCAACAGTGTTTTTGATGCAACTATCGATCTTTGGAATTATCACTTGTGGTTCAAAATTATTGGGCTCTTGAAATTGATTAATCAATAAACCCAAAGTTTGTAATTGGAAACGTATTTTAACACATATAAGATCAATCAACAAATCTTTATTATCTAGTTTGATAGAGGCATTAAGGGTTTGAAAAAAAGTGTGAAAATTTTGGAGCATTATTGAATTGTAGTTTGCTTTCTTTTCAAGATCAGGTATAAGGTCCTTGATAATCTGTTCTTTAAAGGCAACTTTAAACTTCAAATATTCAACATCTAGTGATAACTGAGATCTGTCATTTTGAAGTTTTTTCAAAGATAGCTCCAGATTTTCTATTTTCGAATGAGATTCTTCATCCCTCACATGATCTTCCAAGGTTGCTGTTGCTGTTGTTGTTGTTGATGATGTGACAGGAGCTTTAGTCTGTAAATCCTTTATTTTCGACTTCAAGCTTTCAATCAATCTATCCTTGTTCTCAATATCATGAGAACTCTGGGAAATTTGTTTATTCAACTGTCTTATCAAATCTTCAGTTTCGTTATCCAACTCATTTTCAATTCTCTTCAAATCTTCCAGTTCTTTAATAGAATCCTTCAATGAGTTATTCTCCTCTGCCAGAGAAATGTTCTGGAGAGTGAGGTTTTCTACTACTGAGCTAGACTGTTTGTTATCTTCTAAAGAGGAGGATAACTCCTTGATGACATGATTGGATTTCAACAGTTCTTGGGAAAGAGCAGCATACTTCGACTGTAGATCATCAAACCCAGCTAGTTTTGAGGTTAATGCCTTTAAATCATTTTCAAGTTTCAAATTTCTTTTCTCTAAGGTGTTCAATTCATTCATCAACTTTGAATTTTCCAGGGATATTGATTCAATTGATCCAGGCTTGATGGAGTTTGAATGCAACTTTAGTTCATTTTCAATGTCGTCGATTTTAGCCAAAAACTGAGAATTCAATTTTTTCGATTCACCTATCTCCTGGCTTAGTAGTTCATTCTGCTCGTGCAAAGTTTCTTTATCAATGGTGGACAATTCTAATTCTTCGACCAAATTTGCCTGACCTTGTTCCAATTCTAAAACCTTTGTGTTCAAAGAATCGATTTCTAACCGCATCGACTTGGATCGGCTTTGTAGTTTAGATATGATATTAGTCAATCGCTTAACCTCAGTATCCCCTGATTCCAAAGCGGATTCTCTAATGAAGATTCCATGGTTGTCTTGACATTCGAAGTATTTAACGCCATCAACAACCCCATTGTTTTTACCACTGGGCGTGTTAAGTTCAACACCAACCCAGACGCCATCAGCGAATCGAGTCTCTCCAATGAATCGTACCACACCGGGGAGATTTTTGAAACTGACTTTGTCACCAATACGCATTTACCCCGGCCCCATTATAATGTTTGTTTCCAACCACAAAGATGCGCATAACAAAAATTCTGCCCGTGAAAAAAGGTAAACAAAACCAAAAAAACATAACTCACGCGTTAGCACTGATTAGATCAATCGGAGTCGAAAGAAAGAGAGAAAGAGAGCACACCCCACAATTGAGCATGAACCAGTTACGAAACACACACACACGAGCTCCCTCGCAGTTGCAGCGCGAGCTCTTGGAGGAGCAGAAGCAGGAGATCCGCGAGGCATTCAACTTGTTTGACATGAACAATGACGGGTATTTAGATTATCATGAGTTGAAAGTGGCCATCAGAGCGCTCGGATTTGAATACAGTAAACAGGAGGTGCTCGACCTGATCCGAGAGTTCGATCGTGATGGTCGTTCGCTAATGCACTATGAGGATTTCTTTGCAGTGATGGGCGCCAAGGTGCTGGAGAGAGACCCACTGGAGGAGATCCGCCGGGCGTTCAAGTTGTTTGACGACGATGGCACCGGGAAGATCAGCTTGCGGAACCTACGTCGTGTGGCGAAAGAGCTCGGGGAGAATCTCAGCGACGAGGAGCTACACGCGATGATTGACGAGTTCGATTTGGACAATGATGGGGAGAGTAAGTTACACCGAGATTCTTTTTGTTTTTGTTTTGTTTTCAATACTTGTTTATTTTACTAACTACAACAACCAATAGTTAATGAAGAGGAGTTCATCAGTATCTGCACGGAGAACTGAGCACGAGGCCCCCACAGATCAGCGGAGGGGAGTATGTACAATATGTAAGTCTACAACTTTATTGAGTGAACTCTATGTAGGGACTGGAAGTCTAATCCGAAGTTACCCGCCCAATTTAAGCGCGAAAATGGTGATTTTTAAAGTTAGAGGCTCGACTGAGCAAAAGGTTAAATTTTTTCGAACTCGAACTCCAAGTTGGAAGTGTAAATTGGATACCAGACCATAAACACAAGACAACAAGACAACAAGACAATGTCCTGGCTATCGAAGGCTGGTGCCCGTTTCAGACTGGACTTCCAGAAGATCCCGAGACACAGGCTGCCTAAGTACCTCAAGTTGCAAGAGGCGACGCAGCCGCAGTTCATCAGACCACAGGTGCCGGTCGACTTGAAGAAGGACGGTGCCGTCTCCACGGACTGGACGAAGCTGAAGTACCTGGTGGGCGACAGGGTCCTCATCGTCGAGGGCGAGAAGAAAGGAAACATCTGCAAAGTGTCCCGTCACAGCGAGTACGGCGGCTACGTGCTGGACGAGAACGGGCCCACCGACACCGTCGTCGTGCCTAAGCAGTTCTGGACAGAAGGGCAGACCTCCCACGTCGTGACGTTTCCAAAAGCTGTGACAGAGGACAAGATCAGGCTCGTGGCAGAGGTTGAAGACGAGGTGACGAAGCAGGTGAAGACCGTCGCCGTGGACCACCTCGACTTCAAGACCGGGTCCTACTTTGACGAGGACTACCACAAGGTTGTCCCGTTCAGATCCGTCCACGGGCAGCCCGATATGGTGATCCCATGGCCGAGACCAGAGCCTGTCGAAGACGGCCCACTCTCGACGGAGGTGGCACAGGTGCGCGAGCGCACGTACTTTGTCGAGTCGGTCGTGAGAGACGCCATCCCAGAGGAGGCCCTGCTCACGATCAGAAACCCACACTCGAAGCACAGACGCGGTACGCTGGACAGAACACTGGTCAAGAGACTGACCCCACCAGAGATGCCACTGACAGACACAAAGAAGGCGTACATGGCCGAGAGAGCACACTTGCAGAAACGCTCCAAGGTGAACATCACGGACGAGATGAAGAGCTTCCTGGGCAAGAAGATCCGCGAGCACGAGCTGGTGAAGCAGAAGCAGTGGGAAGAGGTGAGATCATTGTAAATACGTGTGTAATTGTAAATAGATATGTCTTTATACGCACATTATCATTGGTAGAAGGAGCATATAATATCGATATATACATTCCATTCCATTCGCTGCTCAGCTCAAAAAAAAAAAAAAAAAAAAAGACACACATTCCATTCCGCAAGCCAAACCCCACGACCACACGACCCCACCACTCATCAACTGCTATAAACACTGATGTACGACCCTTCCACTGGGCCTTACTACAACCCGGGCACAGACCGTAAGGTCGCACTCATCACCGGTGGGAACAGTGGTATCGGCTTCTACACCGTGCTGCATCTCTACCTCCATGGGTTTGTTGTGTACATTGGCGGCAGAAACAAGGCAAGAGTGGAGAAATCCATTAAAGATATCAAGAAAGAGGCAGACAGACGTATGGGTGTCGCAGTAGAAGGAACAGTGGCGGATAGACGCTGGGTAGGGGAGCTTAGATTCCTGGAGATTGACCTGCTTGATTTACAAACTGTCATTTCTGCATGTCGATCTCTCAAGTCGAAAGAGGCTAAAATCGACCTTTTGATATTGAATGCCGGAGTTGGCGCATTGCCGTATAGTATCACTAAAGATGGCTTTGAAATCCAGTTTCAAACAAACTATATCTCACAGTATCTGTTGACGTTGAATCTGTTGGACGTTTGCCATACTGATTGTCGGGTCATTTACGTTTCATCAATTGCAAATTTTCTAGAATTTTTCCAGTTTAAACGAGAGTGGACATTCAATCTAAAGCCAAATTTTATCTTTACGTGGTTCAGATATTCACTTTCTAAGAATTCAGGGATCCAACTAATGAAATTCCTTGCATTGACTAAACCTGAGTTGAAATATTTTTCAATTCATCCCGGTTTTGTCATGAATACAAATTTCTTCTCTTATTGGACAAGAATCCCTATCTTTGGAATTTTCTTCTGGTTCTTTTTCCAAATATTTGGATTCTTTGCCGGATGCTCGAATGAGGAGGGCTCCTACGCTACGTTGAGATGTTGTTTATCGAATGATATCTTGTTGGAGGAAAATGGCAGCTACTTCACCACTGGTGGTGCCTTAGGGAAACCAGGAAGGTTGGCCAATGATTTAAACAGCATAACGTATAATTACATCTGGACTAAACGAGAGTTGGAGAAGAGAGGGTATGAATTTGGGAACTGATAATCAATCAGCGAATTTTTTTGATATATGGAGTTTTTTGGATTTGGTTTTATTTTATTTCGATCTCAGCAAGTTTCTCTTTTTGCTATTCTTTTATTTGCATCCATTATTTTTACATTGCATATCGCCATTGCTATTTATTTATTTACTTATTGATTGGCTATTAATTTAACTAGCTTAATATATTATTATTATTCTTTGCGTCTACACTGTTTTTTTTTCTAAGTTATTTATTATAGCTTTCTTTTATATTCAGGGATTGTTCTATTTACGATTAAAAAAATTAAAACTTCAGGAAAACTTCTAATCAATGTTTTCCAACAGGATACCTGGTTGACCAGGAACAGCAGAATCAATGATCTTACCAGCTACAGTTATTGGAACCTCTTCATTTGCGAAAACGTCTGTACCAACCGTGGCTCCGTTCTTGAAGTAAATAACTTGATATTCTTTGATCTTAAGGGCAGAAGTAGCCTTCTTAATACTTTCAATCGCATTCTTTATGGTTTCAACTTCATCAAAGTTCAACTCTCTGTTGAAAACAACTTCAGATGATTCCTTGGTCAATCTTTGTTTCAAACTTGAAATGAAAGGCATAGCACGTTTCATATCTTTACCAACCTTCTCCTTGATAACCTTGTTATCATCAAGAGTTTGCTTTTCAAACAGTTCACGAACTAATTCAATGTAATTGTTCTGCCATTCTGGGAATGATTCAGAAACGAAAACAGTCAACTTAACAGGTTTAGAGGTATCCAATTCACTAGGCTTACCACCTTTCTTCTTCTTCAACAGAGTACCTTCAGTTTCTCTAATAGATCTAGTCAAATCACGAGAATATTCTAATGAATTGGTGATTGAAACATCAACAGGTTTAGAAGCTCTTGGGAATTTAGCATCTTGAACAGTAGTCTTGTTACCCAAGACTTCTCTCCAAATGTATTCAGCAAAATGAGGAGCAACAGGAGTTAATAATAAGATTTGAGTTTCAATATATTTCAAAACCAAATCTTTGTGCATCACATCTGAAGCCTCACGGTAGTAATCTCTTGCCGTTTGGTAATCGAATAAACCGTATTTCAAAGCACTCTTGTAATTCGTCTTTTCATACTGTCTATAGGTTTCTTCAATCAGTTCGTTCAATTCATTATCAAATGCCTTATCAAAGAAATTGTATTCACCAGTTCTAAAAGTATCAATAGTCTTCACAGTTTCTTCAGACCATTCTTTCAAAGTGGTTAATCTTAAGATAGCGGCATTAGCACTTGATTCTTCAAAATTGGCATCTTCAACAGTATCACCTGCGTCAGCCAATGCAATTCTCGAGGCATCCGCACCGAATTTCTCGACAATTTGTTCCAAAGTCATAAAGTTACCTGTTGATTTAGACATCTTGTTGTTGTTCAACATTAAATGTCCATTGACTCTAATACCACCTGGCCAAAACTTCTTTGGGAAGATTGCCGTATGCGTATAGATGAAGAATGTCAAGTGATTTGGAATTAAATCTTTACCTGAGATAGAAACATCTAATGGGTAGAAATATTCGAATTCTCTTCTCAATCTTTGTAATTTCTCAAATGGAATATCAGTCTTGATATCATCCTTTCTTAAAAAGATGTAATCAAAGACATCAGAGGTCAATTGTTCAGGGTTGATACCTATTTCACCTTGTTCCCTACCATAGAAATCCTTATGAAGCAAATGAGAAATGGTATAGAATGATTGATAAATAGTAGAATCAGACAATGACTCAACCAAGAAACTTTCATCCCATGGTAATTTGGTACCTAAACCATACTGTCTACAGACAGCCCAATTCTTCAACCAGTCCAAAACACCTTCAAAGGCATTTTGAGTTTCTGGAGTGAATGTTCTCATGTTATTCAAAGCTTCTAAAGCTTGTGATTTCCATTCCTCTTCACCATAATCAACATACCATTGATCTTCTAAAGAGACAACACAAGAATCACCTGATCTAGAAATGACAGGAGATTCAGGTTCGTTATAAACGAAAGCATCACCTGAAGCAATTAAATCAGCTTTAACCTTTGATTTAGCAGCCTCAACTTTTTCTCCTTTGTATTTACCAACAATAACGATACCGTTGTAGAAACCCTCCTTGTAAGCGGCTTCTTTGGCCTTAGCTAATTGGATAGCATCTTTTGGTGATTGAATCTTCAACTCCTTAATCAAGGTCTCAGCGGTCAAATCACCATATTTGTCAGTGTGAATAACAGGAACAGCTTCTTTAACCCAGTCTTTGTTAATTCCATAGTATTCTGGTTTGTTTTGTAAATCTTTGGTGGTGATGTAATCATCTGGGGAATCAGATGGAACACATGTGACAATACCGGTACCTTTAGAAGCGAGAACAGTTTCCATTGGTAAGATTCTTAGTTCATCTTGGATGGCTAATGGTGCCTTGATCTTAGAACCAACTAATTTAGAACCATTGACAGTAACAACTGGCTTGTAGTCACCTCTGACTGGAGTGATCTTCTGGTATGACATGTTCTTGTAAGCACGTTCAGTGGTGATGTAGTATTCATCACCGTTATCAAAGATACCATAGTCAATCTTTGGAGAGACAAAACAACATGTTTGACCATACATGGTCTCTGGTCTTAAAGTTGCAGCAACCAAGTACACTTTTTTAGATTTATCCAAAGTTGAAACGACAGATTCATCAGCGAATTCAGTGACTTCGATCTTAATACCAACGTATTCTTGTGGTGTAACACCTTCACCTGATTGTCTGTCATGATCCATACATGGCTGACCATCCTTCTCAGAGTAAATTGTGTATCTTTCACCGAATTTGATTCTGCCGATATCTTTCAATCTCTGAATGTGCCATCTGACGAATTGATCGTAGTATGGATTCAAATCAGTGGTGATCATGGAACGTCTCCAATCGATTCTGGCACCAAACGTGTCACAATCTTGTTGACATAAAGGTGGGAAATATTCCAACCAATGTTCAGGATCAGCGAATTTGTATAATTCTTCTCTTGCAATACCTAATTGTAACATAATTTCGAATTGGTATTTACCACGACCTTGTTTAGCTGCGGCTTTAGACTTTTTAGCCTTGAATTTAGAAGGGTCGACCTTAGCAACAACTTCTTTTGGTGCCTGCTCCTCTTCTTCTTCTTCTTCGATAACTTTAGAGTAATCCTTACCGAATAATTCAGCTTCTCTTTGTAACTTGTCAGCACAAGCTCTGATTGGCATACCGGTACAATGGAAACCTAATGGGAATAAGGCTCTCTTACCTCTCATTCTTTCAAACCCAACAGAGTACTCAACCTTGGATAGGGTGAAACAATGACCGGCATGCAAGACACCGTTCATGTAAGGGTAAGCCATAGATGACATAAACTTAGGATGATCAGCATGGATCTGATCGATATCAGCATCATCTGGATATTCTTGTAAAGATGGGGCATCAAACTCAAAGATCTTATCCTCTTGCCAAATCTTCTGGTATTTCTTTTCAATTTCAATCAAAGCATCTCTTCTTGAGGTCTATATATTAATGTTAGTCACTTAGAATATTTGAATCAAATACTGTAGGGCATGTCTCTCTTTCTCCACTAGCGGTTATCCAGTGCGAGCACGAGCTGCACGTGGGATCCGATGAAAACGATGCACCCTCAGGAAATAGCAGTACCTACGTTCTCAAGGACGATGGTCTGGGCCATGATTGCTCAACGGAAACTGGAGTTCTTGTGATGGTTTAAAATGTCGAGAAGACAATTGAAAAAGTCAGTTTTTGAAAGGATTTTTCGACTCTTATAACACATTACCCGGACAGAAAAAAGCATAACCCAGCTCTCAGCGATGAGCTGATCGCTCAAACAAAGCTACGACTACGACTACAAGTCTACAGAATGGAGTCAGTTGTGACACTGTGTGCATATCTATGAACGGTCAAAGAGACCGTCGTCTTCGAACTCATCCTCGAAGTCATCTTCGAAGCTCTCGCTGCCCTCGGAGTCATAGTCAGAGTCATCCGACGACTCCACGTCAATTTCCTGGCCCTCGATGAACAGGTTCGCCAACGTCTCACCCTTCACCTGGGATCCTTTAGGAACAGTGTAGCCACCCTCGACATTACAATTCGTCAATCTGGCCTTGGAGTGGATCTTAGCATTGGAACCGACAATACAATTCTCCAATACGACATCGTCCTCCAATGTGATGCCGTCCAGTAAGACACATCCAGTCAAACGACAACGGCTTCCGATGGTACAACTCTTACCAACAACGGTCTTCTTGACACTGGTACGCTCACCCAGACTGGTATCGTCACCAACAACAGAGTCCAGACCCACCGTGGCAGCACCTTTTTCTTTGGCTTGCGCAGTGTGTTGTTGCGACAGCTGCTCTTTAGCCTTCAGTTTCATCACATAACGATTTGATTCCATATATGCTGCGATGTTATCAGCTCTAATGAAGCTGCACTGTGTTGGCAAGTTGAAAATGCTTACTGTTCCTCTCTTCTCTGAATGCTTCCATGAACGACGGGCCAAGTCTCTCAGTATCTTAGTTGCTGATTTGGTACTGTAGTCAGTAAGCTCCTCCTTCAACACTTTCAAACTATCTGGACTAAAGAAGTATATGGATGAGTCTAATAATTTGGAGGATACTTTAGTATATGGGAACTTCCAAACCATCTGCGTTCTCAAATCCAAAAATTTGGTGGCATTGACCGAATCCTTGGAATATATGTCCAAAAGATGCTGGTCATCTGAGTAGACGGTGTAGTAATGAGTCAAACTCTTTTTATCTATGCTTTCATAATTGTTGTAATAATGGACAGACATTGCGATATCCTCGTCGTTTCTGCTTCTGTATTGTTCAATCAACACCTGTGGTGGAAGATCAGTGACAAAATCACACGGCAAGAAGATGTAGTCGTTAGTGGATTCGTTACCGATGAATTGCGTTAGGATTCCACCGGTGTTTTCACCATCAAACTTCAAGATATTAATGGGACTTATACCCACCACTTCCTGTGATCTCTTCTTCTTATAAAGCTCGACAGCTTCCGTGATTGCGAGAAAGTCCTCAGAATGCGTGGCAATAGTGATCTGGCTGAATGGGGCACTGTCACACCACTCCAGAACGAACTCAATCATTGGCTTATTCCCAATTGGTAGCAATGCCTTCGTGATCCCGGTGTTTCTCACGTTGGAGAACGGGTCCAGGTTCGTACCCTTCCCACAGCATATCACGGCGTGGAACTCCATCTTCAGTTGAATATAATAGGAATACACAAGTAGAACCAGGGTCTAAATATCCAGACTACAGCAAAATGACTGATGGACCGGTTGAACAAACAAACAAACAAAAAAAAAAAAAAAAAAAAGACGAGGACAGCAGTTCCGAGGAAAGTGGCTTACCTAATTAACCCCGGAACTGCGCTTTTGCCAGTTCGCCACTCGTTTCGTAAACAAAGCACTTTGGCAAATACCAACAGCACCACTGAACAGTTTGCTGTGCACCGGCCAATTGCAATCTCCACAGCGCAACAGACGGTACAAATGAGCGAAGAGAACGACCCGCTTTTACAGGCGTTGAACGCAGACAACGGCGATTCCAACGAAGCGCCAGCACAGAACCAACCTGAGGAGGAACAGGCACCACAGCAGTCCCCAGAGGAGATTGCCAGAGAGAAGGCGTTGACCAAATTCAAGAACAAACTTACAGAGCATAGAAACTGGGATGCCCGTTTGAAAGAGCTAAGATTAAGCATACGAGGACTAGACAAGGACTTTGACAAGACCGAGGATGATATCAAGGCCTTGCAAAGTATCGGCCAACTTATCGGTGAAGTGTTGAAACAGTTGGATGACGAGAGGTTCATTGTCAAGACCTCATCTGGCCCAAGATACATTGTGAATTGCAGAAACTCAATTAAGAAGGAGAACCTGAAACAAGGTGTTAGAGTGGCGTTAGACATGACCACTTTGACAATCATGAGAATCTTGCCTAGAGAAGTTGATCCACTAGTCTATAACATGACTACCTTCACACAAGACGAGGTCAATTTCAGTACCGTTGGTGGGTTGAATGAGCAAATCAGAGAGTTGAGAGAGGTGATTGAGTTACCATTGAAGAATCCAGAACTATTTCAAAGAGTCGGTATCAAACCTCCAAAGGGTGTTTTATTGTACGGTCCTCCAGGTACTGGTAAGACTTTATTAGCCAAGGCTGTTGCTGCTACTATCGGTGCCAATTTCATTTTTTCTCCAGCCTCAGCTATCGTTGATAAATATATTGGTGAGTCCGCAAGGTTGATCAGGGAAATGTTCAGTTACGCTAGAGAGCATGAGCCTTGTATTATATTTATGGATGAAATCGATGCTATTGGTGGTCGTCGTTTCTCAGAAGGTACTTCTGCTGATCGTGAAATTCAAAGAACTTTGATGGAATTGTTGAATCAAATGGATGGGTTTGATAGCTTGGGCCAAACAAAAGTTATCATGGCTACAAATAGACCAGATACTTTAGATCCTGCCTTACTAAGAGCTGGTAGATTAGACAGAAAACTTGAGATTCCATTGCCTAATGAAGCTGGTAGATTGGAGGTTTTCAAGATCCACACAGCTAAGATTTCAAAACAAGGTGAGTTTGATTTTGAAGCCGTTGTAAAGATGAGTGACGGCTTCAATGGTGCTGACATCAGAAACGTTGTCACTGAAGCTGGTTTTTTCGCAATTAGAGCTGATCGTGACTATATCGTTCAGAACGATTTGATGAAAGCTGTTAGAAAAGTCTCAGAGGTGAAAAAATTGGAAGGTAAACTGGAATACAAAAAGTTGTGAGTTTCCTTTAGGAATCTGCATCTCTTCATAATATATATGTCTTAAATACACCTTACCCAATCTGTCAACATGATACCTTCTGTGGTTCGGTAGGTGATGCTAATTCTGGTAGTTTCACGGAAGTACTCTTCCCGATAGATCCAGCAACATCTGGTCGGCAACAATGAAAGGAATTGGCTTAATCTTCACCAAATTACTTTAAAAACTGATTCATCAACTCAACAACCTTATCACAGAAGCTCCAGGTGTAAACATCTCTTGAAATTTTGGGTAAAACCTCTGAATAGTTACGTTAGGTCAATCGATTAGTTGATCAGTTTGATACACGAATTAGCCTTTGCAAAGTTTACTGACATCTCATATGGCTCTTCAGTAATTTCAATATTAATCTTCTCTTCTAATGATATCGTAGTAGAGAGGTAATCTGCCATCTTCAATACCAATGTGACATATCCCTTGGTGGTAAGGTTGGTTTTAAAATCTTGTTACAGCATTCAATGGTCCAGTTAGAAAACAATTCAGAAAGGTCCTTCAACGGGGATCCAGTGGATTGGTTAGAGCATTGCGTGAATAAAGGACGATAAGATCTGAAAAGGTCTGCTGAAGAAGGAGTACCATTTTTATTGAACCAACATGATGATCCTCATGTAGCTTTACTCTAGAAATTTATTCTTAAGGAATATGCTCTGATTTTCAACCCAAAGACTCAAGAATGGTTCAAATGTAGTATATAAAGTGCGAGTAAATTTATCCTCCAGTCCAGTGAGGCATTTGTTGTTGATTAATGTAGTGGAAATGGTTGTTTACGTATTTTTCAAAGTCTAGCGTTGGCTGTAATGATCCTAATAAAGTGTCAACATTAGTTGACTTCCCAATCAATGATAACTCTTGACTGATACTGTCCTTGGTGTGCTGAGTGAATTTCAAAGTTAGTTCTTCTTCAACTCCGAATCCAATTCCATGTGCGTCCGCCTCCGTATTCAGAGTTGGAAATATTCTACATATATTTTGAGGTAAACGACAGATGCAGGCAACAATTTCGAAGATTTCAAAGATTCGCATAGGCATGACCACAAATTTTTTCTTCGAATGGCTTACTCTGATCCACATTGAAAACACTATCCAAGATGGGCAACAATAACGAAGATAGATTGATATTCTTGTTTCGCAATTCATCAAATTGCAGGTTAGCATCAGGTTTTATCAGTGAACTTTTGATGATATCGTCATTCAAAACAATAGTTAGCCCTTTGAACGCATTTCGGATAACAATACACTTAGCCTCTGAAGTTTCCACTTCAGCTTCAAGTAATCTTAGCATAAACTTGGAGAAGGAGTCATACATTTCAATCAATTTCGATTAACTCAACTGATTTATTCTTTTTCTCAATGAAGATCTTCTGAAACTCTGTCTTTTGCAAATGTTTTTTCAATTCAGCAAATCGATTAGTGAAATTCTTCCCACAAAAAGGACAGATCATGTCACTTTTATTACAAACATGTTCCATCTCTTTGACACTCAATCTAGAATCGCCATCTTTCAACGGTAGATCCTCAAAATTCACAAAAAACTTAGTAGCAAAAGAATTAAAATGGTGCTTTCTTTTCATCTTCTCGCTGCTTAAATCCTTAGTTATGAAATGAATATGAAGATTAGACAAAGAAGGAATAGAATGAACACCAACTTTAATTAAATCAGAATCATTGTGCTGATCGGCAACCTCATATCCTAATTTTGCAATCTCCTCCATAATCATTGTCTTTATCATTGGGGTCAAATCAATGACTTTGTTTCGATATCCAGGATCCCTGAATGCATCAGTCAACGGATTGAGAAACGTTATCTTGGGATCTTTCGGTAACAGGAGCCAATGTACGATTGATTTCGGGAATTGATCTCTTATGAGCACAAAGTCTTCATCCTGGTATATTATTTGATCTTTAAACTGAGAATTGTTTGGTTTGATGTATTGGCCCAATACGTACTTGAAAGACATGATCTGCTGGCAACTTTAGATACCTATCTATTCATAGCCCTAGCCAATTGGTGCGCTTAGCTTAAGATATGAGCAGGTGCCCAAGTTACTAGCATAATCTTCAAATTAGTAGGTTAGCGTGTCCATATCAACTTTTTTCTTTCGCATGTAGCTCTTTACAAAAGGAAGTCAGTATATCTAGCAGCACCTCTTAAACTCTATAAAGAAGTATACAATTTCAAGTCACTAACTGGTGTCTTGCCCATCTAGAACCACAAGGAAACCACCAACCAAATGTAGCGAACCACAAACAAAGACATCAACTTCCTCAGACTTACTCAACTCTCTGATTAACTTAACACTTGATTCAATGTCACCTAATACATGTCTCTTTGAACGAGAATCTAGCTCACCCCATTTTTCAGCCAGTTCATTTTGGATCTCCAACTTATCAACTGCCTCTTTTGAGGTGTTCATGCTCACTAAATCAGCAGAATAGCTTCCTGAAGACCACGTAACATTGGTAGTGAATACAACGTCTTGAAAATGGGTAGATACACCACCGTATAGTCTGGCAACCAGAGCAGATGCGTCTCTTGTTTGCTGATTGAATAATAAGACACGACGTCTATTGGACGTTGAAATCTGCTGTTTGAACCATTTGGATGATGCATCGATACTTTCATTAGTATGTGCACCATCAATGAACCAGGTGATGGAACCATCTTTGATGATTTGACATCTTCCTGGCCATTCTGTCTCTTTCAGACCTTTCCTCAACTTGGCATCATCTGGAGTGATACCTAATTTCAACAGATGTTCATTAGCTAAACTGATGGCCAACGCAGCATTTTGCCTTTGGAAATCTCCAGAAATACCCAATTCATAACCTTCTGCAACATTTTCGTTTATTATTTCAAGTTCTTCCCCTTTTTCGGATGCTCTTTCTCTTAAGACTTTCAAGGCAGGTTCAGGTTGAGGAACAGTGAAGGCTTTAGTTCCTGATTTATAGATTCCACCTTTGTTCCAGGCAATTTCCTCAATAGTATTACCCAGCATGAATGTATGATCGATACCTAGAGCAGATACACCGGTGACTGTAGGATGCTGGACAATATTTGTAGAATCGTATTCACCACCGACACCAACCTCATAGATTGCAGTGTCTACACCCTCTTTCATGAAAACATGAAATGACAATAAGGTCAAGTATTTGAAGTAAGCAGGCTTCATACCCTTATCCATATGGGGGAAAACAGCAGCATCTGACTCAGTGTTGTCCAACTTATCCCAAACCTCGAAAAAATACTTCGTGAATTTTTCTTCAGCAATAGGTTGACCGTTGATCCGTATTCTCTCCCTAACAGATTTCAAGTGTGGAGAAGTATACAACCCAATGTTTCTGATTTGAGTAGAGTATTGGCTCAAGATAGATTGAGTGAAGGCACATGTAGACCCTTTACCTTTGGTACCAGTGACATGGATGACATTTAATCTATCGAAATCAGTAGCGACGTATCCGATTCTTCTGGTCCACTCATGCATCTCAGGCATAGACAATGTATTTTTCTTGGTTCCAAGCTTTCTGATGGCTTCAATGGTGGCAAAGTTCGATTGCAATGAGTTTAATGCATTAATGGCATCCTATGTGGTGGTTAGTTACATATGATTCGATTCAAGTAGTGCGGAAGGATTCCCAGCTAGCATGGTAGAAAAGTCCACGTTGGATACTCACGACATATGAACGACGCATCTCTGGTTGATCTTGAGCTGCAATGGACATGAGAGCGCAGTAGGGCTTCTGATATCAATGCTGACTTTCCTTCGATTCGTCTTTTTTTGTTTTTTATTGATTGCAATGAATGCGCATCTATATCTTGTAATTCGATGATCGTTCTAGCAAAATATCAGGAAGCATCCTCCATTCTATCGTGGGTGACTGCTCCCCCGGAAAGCAGCGATAGAAGAGCTTTGTAATATCATACCAAGTGCTCGTGGTTTTCCAATATTATGGTACTTCAGTATTTGTAAGTGCTTCCTAGCTGAGTAGAGCGATTCGTAATCGTAATATCAATACTCTTGACAACTGATGGTTGAACTTGCCATGATGGTACAAGTGCCTTTACACAAAGCCGATTCAACGCTGTAACTGAACAATACGAGAATTCAGTCATTTTACTGACTCCAAGATTTCTCTGCCTACGTTTATGCGACTTACAGTCTCATGAATAACACCAATATTTTTATAGTACTCTAATATCCTCTGCCCCTCAGCAAGAACGGTTGCCAATAGAGTGGCATATTTCAATGGCTATCCTGAGGATCGATTAGGATATGAACTGTTTATATCTGACAAGAATCAGACATTTATGGTGCTTGATGGTTGTAAACTCCCGGAAATGGTTATATGCCCTGAATGAGACGAGAAGTCCGAAAGTCGTTTTACAATAAATTTATATTTGGTGACAGCAGATCATCACCTGTTTCGACCTAAACATCGGCCAGTGTGTTAAAGAGAAAGGTTCTGATAGGAGCGGGGTTTCACAAAAGATGAATGGGAACTATCCATCGAACTCGCACAACGCTAAAACAAGAATTGCGGAGTCTTACAACAATCTGTACGCCTCTTTTTGCTCTGATGAGATCAAACAGGTTGGTAATTACTCCATAAATAAACTGATAGGTGAAGGCGCTTTTGGGAAAGTTTACCTTGCCCATCACACATTGCTGAATTCCAAGGTGGTTTTGAAGACGGGTTTTAAAGATGACCCAAATCTTGTTAGAGAGGTGTTCTATCATCGCCAGTTCAAGCATCCTAATATTACTAAACTCTATGAAGTCGTTGTATCTGACGGTAAAATTTGGATGGTGATGGAATATTGCCCGGGTAAGGAACTCTATGATCATGTGCTAAGCAGTGGTAGAATCGGTCCTGATGAAGTAAGGAAACTCTTTTCTCAAATTGCCAGTGCAGTATATTATGCTCATTCTTTGAATTGCATCCATAGAGACTTGAAGTTGGAGAACATACTACTGGATAAGAAGAATAACGCAAAACTATCTGATTTTGGGTTCACGAGGGAATGTGAGGCAAGAAGTTTACTAGAAACTGTATGTGGTACCACTGTGTACATGGCGCCTGAGTTGCTTCAAAAGAAGAAGTATGATGGGTTCAAAGTGGATGTCTGGGCTTTGGGTGTGATCCTCTATACACTGCTATACGGTGAAATGCCATTTGACGAGGATGATGATCTGAAAACTCAGTATAAAATAATCAACGAGGAACCCGTGTACAAAAATGATATCCCACAAGAAGGGATAAACTTGATCCAGAAGCTGTTGAAGAAGACTCCAAGTGAAAGACCTTCGCTATATGAGATTTTACATCATCCGTTTTTGGATCTCAAAGGAATTTCTGCCTTGGAAACATCAGATTCATTGCTCAAGGCATTAGCGACTAACAAGATCTTCAATTCGAAGACGGAAAGGTACCTTCTAAAAAAGCTAAAATCAATCGGAATAGATACACATAATTTGAAGCGGTCAGTAATCACAAAGAACTGTGACTCCCTTTATGGATTATGGGAGTTGCTAAAGGAAAAGCAAAAGAAATCTGAAGCTAAAAGGTATAGGGCCAGAAGCAGATCGGTCTTAAGAATAGGAGAATCAACATCAAGAAGAGTCAGTCAATTTATGGAGGGATCACCGGCAATCTCTAGAATTGTTAGTCAAATGTCGACAAATACCAACACCGGCGGTGGATCAGCTTTTAACGTACCGCTGAGTAATCATAATACATTTGTGAGCCAGATGGGCAGTAATGAGAAATATCAAGCTGATACAGGCTCATATAATAATGGTTCCGCTATATCGAGCCCAGAAAAGAAGAAAACTGGCTTTATTTCCAAGTTCACTAAACTCTGGAAGAAGAAGGACAATAATCAGGAGCAGTCACATCCGGTAAACCCTCAGGCCCCTATTAATGGTTTTATGGACGCGTATCCTGTATCTAATTTGAATGAATATCAGCAGGAAAACCAAGCCAATAGAAAGATTTCCTTCTCCAAAGCGTCGTTTCAAACCAATAAGAAACAACAGCAGCAGCTACAAAAGGCCCAACAGGATCAACAACTCGGAAACAACGATCCTTTGCCTCCACAAAATTTGCCAGTACAACAAACGAACCAACTAAAAAGATTGTCCAGACCACCTCCATTACAGGAGCAGCCAGAACAGAATGGTCTTGCTGGATCGTCAGAACAGCAACAACAACCTGCACAGTTGACCATCCAAGAACCAAGATCGCCAACGCGGTACGTTAATGGAAAACCATCAATACCACGCCCAAGACCGACATCGGTACTCTCTCAGCATTCTATAGTATCTCAATTCACCACTAAATCAGATATATCCACAACGTCAAACATCACAGCCAGATCAGATTCAAGGCCGCCATTCATCAGAAAAGCGTCATCAGACACATCTTTACAATCGAGGGGAGGTAATACCACAAAGAGATCCCTGAGTTTGATATCCAGTAACTCATCAAATTCAGAAAGGTCATCACGGCCGAGTTCCCTGTATGAGAACTCACAGACCCTAGGAGGTTCTGCACCCTTGTTTTTTAAAGCGAACACTTCAGCTCAGCCAGTATCAAGGGGTAGACGAGCCTATAATGAAGGTGCAATTTTCCCAAAGAGTTTCAGAAGACGGAAATCTCCGTTAGGCGGGGTGTTATTGGCCGGTACGAAGTTCAAAAGATCAAAAACTCTGATCATTGAGGAAGAAGAGGATGACGATGCTGATATTAACGATATAGTGGATGATGAGGATGTATATGAGGAAGAAGATATGGATATTCTAGATGGGTTAGATACTGATTTGGAAAATTTAGGAATGGCTGAGTCGACTAGAAAATCATCTGACATTGAAAGTGACTTGAACGAAGAAAGAGGTAGACAATTGGAAAGACTGTAATATGCGTCGCCTCTGAAGAAGATCACCACAACAAATAAAAAAATTGCATTATCAATAATCTTCTACACACGTACATTATTGAAGATTGTCTAAATTTTGTAAGAATGTGGATCCAGGCCCTTCGTTTCCGCCATGTTTCAACATTTTAAGGAGTTCTTGTATCGATTCAAGATCGTTAGAGGCCAAGTTATCCATTAACTCGCGCTCTTCTTCCGAGTCGTAATCTTGATAACCGTCATCGTGGTGCCCTGCATCTGGCTCTTGAGGGTCATTCACCTGTAAGTTTCTGAATTTTTCCATATCTTCATCTGTCAGCCTCAGAGCTTCCTTTGAGAAGAACTCGAAGAAATCATCCTCATCAATGTCAACGTTTTGTTGTTTCAAAAACTCTCTTGCCTTTTCATCCTCATCATCTGTCTCAACATCATCGCCATCCCTATCTTGTTCCTCGGCGCTTTTCCGAGGTTGATTATTGTTAACACCTTCCAATCCAGCCTCTGTGTCTTCAAAGAATTGCTTCAATTTTGAAGTCAGCTCATCTTCAGCATATGGATCAACAGTAGCATTAGAAGGCTCATCAAATTCAAATTTTGGTTCGACAAACTGTTCGATTCTCATTAGTCTCATCAGTTCTTTTTGCAAGACATCACCTTGCTCATTGAAACGATTGATTTCTTCATCTGTTGGAACTGGAAACACATCAAGACGCAGCTTGTTTTCTTCCGCAAAGCTCCTCAGTGATCTGTGTACCAGATGGTCAGCATTGGTTTTGAAATTCTCATGTTTTCCAGCGTTCTTCAGATAGAAGTTGATAAAAAGATAGCACATTACCGTACTTCTAATTTTCAAGTCAACATAATCATGATCGACTTCAACTCCAAGATTTCCATCGTTGACCTCAGAACTGGCCAGTGAGCTTTTTCCATACGCGAATACCGCTTGATTCAGCAACATTTTATTTTGATAATGTATCAGTAAACCGGCGCAATTCCTAGGCACTCTCAACTCCAATTCACATTGATTCTCCAACGCCTTATTTGGATAATCACTTAACCTTTTCCTTATCACGTCATCAATCTCCAATACCTGTGAGCACTTGTACACAGCTCTCTCTAGAAATCCTAAGGCCTCGGTCAATTTTAAGCCTCTGTTATTGTAATATTCCTCTGGAATAATGATAATTCTTCCATGGTTCATCCAACTTCTGTTACTTGAATCCTCCGGTGTAAGCCATTCTGGAAGATGTTCATATGCTTCAATCAATAGGAACTCACCATCGTTGTCACTTAAATGTATGTATAAATCAGGATAAGATTTAGTGAATTCGAACAGTATACTAGTGACCAGCCATTGGTCATCGAACGTATCACCGAAAGCAAGCTGCCCATAAACGTAACAATAGCCTTTTGCTTTGTCATTTATCAGCTCAATTGAAACGGGGGTGCTGTCCCAAACATAGTGCTTAATCCAAGGCTCAAGTCTGATTTGTAAATCCTTGAAGATTTTACCCATCTCTTCTTCAATTTCGACATCTGTCTTCATTGGATTCACGTAAAAAAGTGAGAACAGCAGAGTCTCCTTTTCAAGGTGGTAACTCCCTAAATCTTGCCATATCAGCTCGGCAGAGGGCTCTTCAAGCAGCATTGTTCAGTTCTTGGGTTTCAGTTAGCGGAAGTTTTTTGTGCCAATAAATGATATTTTGGAGAAAAAACCTAAAACGAAAACAAAGTAAATAATATAGTGACAAGGAAACAGGCAACACCACAAGCCCCTAATTGTATGTCTACTCTCTAAGCGAACCCGATGAGTGAGATCGCCAAGAGAATATGGGATGGGAAGATTGCAGTGGTAGTGACACTGGCGAGAGCAGACAGCAACCAGATGGAGATACAACGGGATTACTACGTCGTGATGCACAGAAACTCTTATCTTCCCTTGTATCTAAACAGGATCCTTGCCTACTTCCGGCAACATCTTTTGGTTTCAGATTGGTCACAGAGACCAGAGTGGTGGTTTGAATTTGAAGAGGTGCCTTTGAAATGGTCGCTTCCTGTTGGACTGTTGTTCGATACGCTGACTGGCCTCGACCCAGGTGCTAGACGCCGCGAGACGGTTTGGAATCTAACGTTGCACTACAGAAACTATCCGTCAGAATATATACTACCGTTAGCATCTGCTGGCACATTGGAGCAGCATTGGATGAATCAGGTGAAGGAAAGCTGCTATGTTCAAAATGGAACAGCTAAGCCGATAATGTCACTGTCTAAACAACTCTCTTCTGATCTATGGAAGTCTGTTGAAACACACAATTTTAATTTGTTCTGGTCTATCTTCCCAAAAATAATACCTAAGGAGTTGAAACATATACCCGTGAGGTTTCATTTAACACTTTCTAATACCGTGATAGATGTTCCTGTGAGGCCAACTGTTACAACGACCGGAGAGTTGGTGCAGCTTGGAGCTGTGTTGAAGCAAGTGCTGCCTGATCTGTTCAACAATAAGACTAGTAAAATCACTGCCAAACCTGTCATTCACGGGATCAATATCCCATTAGAGACTCCACTGGTGGAGTTATACAAAGAAGTTCTGTACATTGACGGGTTTCTACACTGTTCAATATTAATGCTGGCATGATTTATAAAAGGGTATATCTATCACTTTGGAACGTCAAAGACAGCTTGTAGCCATATACGGTACATCTTTAACTGTCTTTTCCTGTTCACTATCAGTCTTCTATCGGTTCCAATCTTCTCCTCTATGAAATCCTTTGTGAATATTTCTCTCAACTCTTCTTCAGTGAAGAAGTAAACTCTGGTACCGTCACCTCTTATGTAGAAGTTGTCATCTAACAATCTGTTCTTTTTAAAACGAACTTGTGCCAAGTCGTATCTACCATAGTCCCTCAGCAGAATTTTACCACCTGGTTTCAAGATCTTTTTCAAGTTATTCACAGCATGGACCCATTGCGAAGGTGATAACGCACTAAAGACAAAGATCATCACGGCAATATCAACCGAATGCTCAGGGACACCATCAGGTAGCGCTCCTTCATCATTTGACAAATCCCACACAGTCGCATGTGTGTTCTCAGGTTTGAAATGCTCACTCGTCTTCACCAACTCGACAGCTCTTGGACTGTAATCAGCACCAATAACTTTCAACTTTGGATTCTGGTTCTGGTTCAAGATAGGGAACATCGTATTACCAGCTCCACAACCAATCTCAAATATTGTTATTTCACCAGCATCTGGCTTCGTGGCTTCGTATAGGATTGGGAATTCAATCTGTAACCATTTTCTATCCTTGAAGAAGTTCTCTTTGTTGTTCTTGTAAAACAAGTCCCAGTATCTGGCCGGATTGCCGTTGTACAGCTTCTTGTCGAAATCAGCAACAGGGGCCTCGTACTGTTTAGCGATCTTCTCCTCGGCCTCCTTGACTTGCTCTTCACCCCACTCCACGTTATCCCAGGCATTGTGATTCCACACATCGTCGTCGTTCTCCAGCTTTCTTTGACCGAACACAAACGGGTCGTCACGGCCAATACGGGTATCAGCCTCCAGTGAGACTTCCGGTGTGGCACTCTCAGACTGTGCAGGTGGTAGTTTTACTTCTTGTTCCTCCAAACTCATTCTCTACTGACAGGTCGACAATGACAGTTCAGGGCAGCGTGAAGCAGCTCATCGCTTCGAAAGAAGAATAAATTTTCCGAAGTTTACAGTTGAACATCCAACTGTACAACTGCCCTTAAATCTGTGTAGAAATGGTCGTTATCGCGTGTGTAGAAGTGGTCAGTTGTTACAGAGACTGGATATTACATAATCAAATCCCATACTTTTGCCATAGCCGCCGCCTGGTGATTTAGGGGCTTGACACAGTTAGCACACTAAGAACAGACCAAAGCAGAAGCAAGAACCTACCAGCTATGAAGACACAATTCATTACGACACCGCTGAGGACCACCGAGGATGTCGACTGGTCAGGCTCCCTGAAGGTGTACCTCACAAAGCTGTACGGGAACACCACCGATTTCTCCAAAGAGGTGAATATCATCAACAAGCTGAGACTCGATGTCACAAACTCGATCCATGATCCCTCCAACTTTGAGACCACAAAGAACCTGTATTACAAGTATTACGGCCAATTGGAGCTATTAAACTTGAGATTGCCGTTTCAGGAACATGGGGTCAAGGTGAAGTTCAGATGGTATGACGCATTTGACGAGTCTGTCCACCATTCGCAGTATTCAATAGCATTTGAAAAAGCTTCAATCTTATTCAATTTGGGTGCCTTATTAACGAAGCTGGCAGATGAAAAGTTCCAGGAGGCTGAAGACTTTGCAAAATCGTATCAGTACTTCCAGTACGCTGCAGGTATCTACAAATTTATACAGGAGAACTTTCTGCATTCACCATCTCAAGATCTAAGTGTTAAAACTGTGCAGTTCTTGACTCATCTGCAACTTGCTCAGGCTCAGGAGGTGTTTTTACTGAAGCTTATCAGTGAGGATTCAACCAAAAAGTCGTTAATCTCCAGATTGGCAATCTCGTCTTCGCAACAATATACGAGGGCTCAGGAGTCGTTGGATAAAATAGATGAACATTACGGTAACACCAACGATTGGAACCAAATCTTGAAATTTAAGACTCGATTTTATCTCAACTTCGGATATTACAACTATGCCTTATCAATTGAGGACAAGAAAGTTGGAGTAAGCATCGCTCTTTTAAAAACTGCATTAGAAGGGTTCAAAGATTTGAAGAAGTATGAAAATCCAACTACGATTGATTATAAGTCATACATTACGCTGGTTGATGACAAGTTGAGAGTCTTGGTCAAAGACAATGACTTCATTTACCATGACACGATCCCTTCAAAAGAATCCTTAGACCTAGACACCCTGGTGAAACCATTAGATGCCTCAAAGCCAATTGCATTAAATGACCAAGGTAATATAAGTGAGATAATCGGTGACGATATATTTGAAAAGATTATCCCAGCCGGTGTTCATGAAAAGTTAAGTTTATACTCTGAGGAAAAGGCAAAAATTTTGAGAGAACAGTTGGATAAAACTGAGATGATTAATATCGAGTTAGAGTCATTCTTGGAATATTTGAGACTGCCACAAAGTTTGAGCGATTTCAAGAATACCAATAACAGCAAATTGGATCCAAAACTTATCACCTGGAGCAACGAAGTTATCGAATCTTCTTTAAGTGACATTGAAGAGAATAAAGCAAAAGTGAATGCCAAGAGAGAGGAGATCTTGAATCTAATCAAAGCGTTAGGTGCAAAGTTGGACCAAGAAGAGGATGATTTCAACTCAAAACGTTATGAGCTTAACTCGTTACAAGAACCGTCGACTTTACAATCTGCAAACTTGAAAGATGAATTGATCAATGCTAAACAATCACTCCTAAGCGCAACCAAATTAGATACTCAAATTAATGAAACCATTGAGCCAGAATTGAGGAGACTGGACATTTTGAAATCGAAGCAACGTTTGCAGTCTGAATTTTTTAGCAGCGGTGCGAATAATGAAAACCTATTAGATTTCTTTGATAATGAAACAACTTCTATTGAAAAAGTGAATAAAAGTATTAGCAAGATTGAGGAAGATTTGAGAATTTTGAAAAATTTAAAGAAAGAGCGCGAGAATAAGATTGAAGAGTTGAAGACTGCTATTCATGAAGATGATATTTCCAACATTTTGGTATTGAACAGCAAAAATATCAGTGATAAAGAGGAAAAGGCTTTGTTCCAACAAGAACTTACAAAATTCACACCACTTATCAAGAAGATTGATATTCTTAATTCCAAGCAACCAGACGTTATCAAAAATGTTAAGATCCACTATGATAAAATCATTACATCCAATAATAAAATTGCTGAGAAAGCCCAGAAAATTGCTAGCTTTGAAATGACTTACAATAACTTCAAAGAGTATGAAGTAAACTACGGCAAATCCGTTGAGTTTTATAAAAATCTGTTGAAATTCGTGCAAGAGATTAGATCCAACATTGAAAAATTTGTCTCTGACAGGTACCTACAAAGACAAAGAATCTTATCACAATCATCTGCAACTAGACCATCACAACCATCGCTATCCCAACCACAATTCCGTGACCAATCATCTTTAGAAGAAAGAACCAAAAATTTAAGTATATCCAGTCAAAGTCCACGAGGTTCATACATGGATCAAGCTTCCTTACCACCTCAGAGACAACCATCTTTTGCCTCCAATCCAGGCTACCCATCGTTATCCACATCATCTGCACAACCACCTCAAGCTAGTCCATCTTATCGTATTTCAACACCTCCCGCTAACAACCAGCCATGGTCTCAACCATTACCATACGAAGTTCCAAAACCTCAGCCTCATGTGCAGCCTTCATATCAACAGCCTCCACCATATCAAGTCCCGCCACAGCAGAGCTATCAGCAACCGTATTACCAGCAATCAGCATACGGAAACGGATCCGTATCCCCTGCACCACCGCCACAACAACAACAGCAACCTCCTCATAACCATCCACAGCAGCAATCTTATGATAGACCTTCTTTGCCTCCAAAACCAAGTTCTTCTGCAGGCTATTCCCCGTATGGCTCTTCAAACCCTGGTTATTCCCAACCATACGATCCAAATAATCCATATCAGTGATTTGAAATACCCTACTGGGCATCTGTTCAAACAAAACTACAGAGAAGTTTTAAAATTATAACGCCATGAAAATTGATATTAATAAATTCAGATGTAGTAGTACGATTTTTCACTTCCTGGCCCTCTTAATGAAATTTTTTTCATTAGGAATATGCCACATGTTTTCAGTGCCAAAGGAACCCCTTGCCAACTTCACAAAATTAATGATCCCGTAGTCTACAATCCCCAAAATGATGTTCTCCTTCCCGTTCTTCAAACGATTTATCTGATTGGCATTAGCTGATCTCACATCAGGCACTGTCTCGACACGATCAAATAAAGAGTTTATCTCAGACAGAGTAGGTAGTTTATACTTGTTGACATTTCGTACCAGGATTTGAAAGTTTGGTAATGGTGGTGATTTTTTAGAGAAGGTTGGATTTGGTTTCCAGACGTTGAACGTGATATCTATTGGGTGAGATTTTGCGGATTTCGTAACGGTGAAGGGAATCAGCTTTATCGAGTTGTAGATCTGGGAATAGTTGATATATCTTGAACTAGTGAAATGCAAATGATGGAATGGAGGGTATGCTATGAAGTTAAACTTTCTGAGAGATGCTATGAGTGATTGAGTGAATCTCGAGTGGAGTAGTCGCGACCATAGTCGTGATATCCAGGAAGAAGAGTCAGAAACAGCAGTTTCTCTCTCTATCTCATCATTTCTTGACCTGCTCACAATATATCCGTGTCTCTTCAAGTGAGCATAGACATGATACTCATCGATCTCATCTTCATTGGCAAAACACTGAGCATACACACTTTGCAAATCCATCGCCAAATCCTTGTTTTCAAACCATGGCTCTATTGTCCCTCTTTCAGCCAAGTACACAAACTCTTCAGCGTTCAGCCAGAAGTTTCCCTCCTTGTCCACAACACCAACCGTCTGCAAAAACGAACCCTTTGGCTTCTTGATAAGCCCTTTACGCAACGAGCTGATCCATATAGTACGCACATTCTGTTTAACAATATGCCCACGAGGTCCATCCAGCGCACCAAACATTGCATCGCGGGACTTCTGCAACTGGTCATTTTGCACACTGGTGCCATCTGGCTCGTAGTCCTTCTCACCTCTCCTAGGCAGAGCATGTTCTGGGGCCTTAGTGGCCTTCAACTTGGTCAAATTCGACCAGTCCTGCGCCTCATCTTCGATGTCGATGTCTAGAATGCTACCTGCACTGATGGATCCTGCCTTTGCAAGCACAAGCGGGTCCTCCTCCTCGTCCATCGGTAGTTCTCCCGTGTGTGTATTGCTGGTGCTAATGAGGCGATGAGCTGCTCTACGGAAATTTTTCGGAGTTATTTCTTCGCTTTGTTTCGATCAACACTTTCAACCAGCACCTCTTGCTCTGATAACCGCAGAGAATTGCAAGTGAAGGAGCTGCAAGGATGGTCTCCCCGAGTTTTGGTAAGTACATCACAGAACATAATGGGCGCACATTATGACCATCTCAGGGGATCAGCTACTAACTCAATGGGCAGGCTGGGAGAGTCTAAACGACGTGTACTACAGAAACAGGGAACTATACACATTGGAATGGGACACCGAAATCCTGAAACAACAAGAGCGCCACCAGCCCAGAAAAGTCGCACTCTCCAAGTCCACAAAGACCATTGCCACATACCGACCTCCACTTCATGAGGACACATCTGACATTGAGATCTATACCGGCAGCGGGAAATATATCAGTAGCATAACATGGAACCATCATGTCAATGGCAGGATCCAGGCCTTGTTATGGACAGAGGAGGAAGAACTTATTGTGGTGATACAGAGCGGTGTAATCCGTGTGTACTATGATTTCGAAAGAAACTTCAACGAGATTGGTGTCGTTGATGACATCTCAGTTGCGGGAATTCAGGCAGTGAAGACGATAGGCCAATATGTTATCGTGCTGCTGACTGACTGGAGGATACTCTATCTAGACTTGTCCGCAGAGACACTGGTAACTCATTTGTTCAGGGATCTAACATTGGACCTCCCTGGTAAGCTGGACTTCTATAGCTGGGATATCATTCAACCAAAAGACCATTTGTTTCAAGTGATGGTCTCCATCAATGAGATGGTGTATTTGGTAAGCCATCAATCCGCACCTCAGCAGAGATCAATAGATGGCCCATTCGCAGGCCTGATTGTCTCGCCAAATAATGAATTCATTGCACTCTATAACGATGTGGCATCAAAGATTTATATCGTCACGTCAAATTTCAATAAAATTCTACTAGAGTTTAAAGTTCCTAACACGAAGATCAATACAGTGAAATGGTGTGGGTCAGATGCTGTGGTAGTGGCCTTTAATGATTCTTTGAAATTATACGCACCGGGCGGTTCAATTGAGTTTTATCTCTCTGATGAATTGGTCACTGTTGAAACAGAAACAAACGGATTAAGTATCTTAACTGAACAGACTTTAGAGTTTCTGAGTAAGGTAAGCTCATCAACGGTGGATGTTTTCAAGATTGGGTCCACTTCCAATGCCTCAATCCTCTTAGATGCGGTTGATAAACTCAATAAACATTCCCCCAAAGCAAATGAGAATTTGAGAATCATTGGTTCCGTTTCAAAACTAACCGAAGCAATAAATACGTGTCTAGACGCAGCAGTTGAGGAATTTGATCCATACTGGCAAAAGAAGCTATTGAAAGCAGTCTCCTTTGGTAAATCTGAAATTGAATTAAAATCTTTTCCAAAGACAGAAATTTCAAAGAGATTTGTCGAGACGTGCAACAACATCAGAATATTAAATGAGATCAGAACATCTGATATTGGCCTGTTTGTCACAAACACTGATTTTACTCGTTTAGGGATTGCAAAAATACTTAAGCTCCTAGTTAAGAGACAAAAGTTTTACGAAAGCTTTGAAATATCGAAGTTTTTGGGACTTCCTATTGATCTTATTTTTATTGAGTGGGCATGTTGTAAGATCAAATACAACCCTAATTTAACAGACGAAGAATTATCCCAATCAATAACATCCAAATTTCAATCTGTTAGTAACGATAGTTATATCTCGTTTGAGAAGATTGCCAATACTGCGTTCCAAGAAGGTCGCATAAACCTGGCGAAGATTCTGATAAACTTTGAGAGTTTGTTCTCAAAACAGATCCCACTATTGTTGAAGATGGACGAGTTGGATCTGGCTTTATCGAAGGCACTTGATTCACAAGATATTGACTTGATTTGGAAGACTTTGCTGATTTTGCAGAAATCTTTATCGTTGCCGAATTTCTTCAAGCTTCTGAACAACTTCAGAAATGCATCCACTTGTTTTGAATACTTTGAATTGAGTAACACGAAGCTTTTAAAAGATTACTATTTTCAGGCAGACAGATTGATTGATATTGCCAATATCGATCTTTACAACGTGTTCAATGCGGACGTAAGCGACCCTGATGAGGAAATAAAGGCGTTGGTTAAGGCTAATGAGTCGTATGGTTTAGTGTTCAAAGGTTCAAATGATCACAAGATAATTGAATCTCAACTTAAATTAAGCAACTTGCAACGTGAACTGACTGAGCACTTCAGCATAGAATTCACCGGATTGTCCATAATAGGAACACTCGAAAAGTTGATTCTTCTAAACCAGACATCAAGGATCTCCAAGTTTTGTAATGAGTTCAATATTTCAGACAAGAAATTATACTCAGTTAAAGTTAACTTCTATACAGAGAACTCCAAGTTTGATGAACTATATGAATTTATCTTGAATCATTCCAAGAAACCGCCAATTGGATACGAACCAATTTTACAAAAGCTGTCGAATAAGGGAGAATTGAAACTTGGATTGAAAATACTGTCAAGGGCCAACTTACCATATGACACGAACCTCGAGTATTTAATTAAATTCAAAGACTATCACAAGGCCATAGAGCAATCAGCATCAAGAAAAGACTTGACCACTTTACAAGCCTTACAATCGCTAGTGACAACACCCAGACTACAGGAATTGATCACTGAAAACATTTCCAAGATCAATTCATCCGCAACGTCTACTCTATTCAATCCAAGAGTATGAAATATTCTATTAGATTAAATCGTTTGAGGCACTTGCTGGAATAGTTTTCTCAACGAATAAATGGTCTTCAATGACACCCGAATTCAATCCTTCTTCACCTGTAAGCCAACCTGGGATAGTTTCCGGGTTGATCGTACCATTAACAGATAACTCATGTAAACCAGCAAATATATCATTCCCTTGTAATTTGATCTTAACCTTTGGCAGAAAATTTT
This sequence comes from Komagataea norvegica, assembly GCA_030567455.1. Taxonomy (NCBI): domain Eukaryota; kingdom Fungi; phylum Ascomycota; class Saccharomycetes; order Phaffomycetales; family Wickerhamomycetaceae; genus Komagataea; species Komagataea norvegica. The sequence goes on from JAJLSD010000029.1 coordinate 44,516, forward strand.
TGTATTCGTTACTAATTTCAAAATCAATAAACTGTATTGGTGTCAAACTCGAGAATTCAGATTTATCGACATTTCTCTCTTCTTCATTATCATCAACATCATCACCAATTAACTTCCTTCTCTTATATCTCTTTTCTTCTTCAACATCACTGTTCTCAACGTCAACATACAATTTTTTGCTCTTTAACGGATCCAAACTTCCCTTAAACCTCAACATTGCAATTTTCTTGATTCTGTCATCAGTGTCCTCAATAGTTGGGAGCTCTTTGAAACTCTCGTGGTTCAAAACATCATCAAATGGGGAAATATCAACTGTGCCATCAGCATAAGGAGTCCAAATTCCCAAAGATTCCGAAAATCTTGAATTCCCTTTAATGATATGAAGTGATTCTAGCGACCTTATAGGCTGCTGGTTTGACGAGGTGCGATCTATACGAATCTGCTTGGATAATGTTTGTGATAACGCTGACTCAACTGCCTGTAGGACAATATTTGATGTGAGGTCAGTTGATGATGATGTTTGGTATGATGAGATTAGATTTGATGAATTCAAGGGCAGTGCTAAAAAGAAGGGTTTCCTGGAAACAATTGAGCTCGATGTGGTCAATTTCTTGAGTTCAGTGACTGATATGTCTGAAACTAGGTCGAATAGTTGGATTCTTATTATGACTAGGGGATAATGTGGATGCCGACTTATGTAGATATGATTCAAATAAAACTGAGATAATTCTTTTAATAGATTGTTCAAGAATATTTGCGGCTCATGAATATTCAGCACTTGCTCCTGACTTTCTGAGTTCAACAGCTTGTTAGATTTCCAAAAGAAATTAAGAGGTTTCTCCACCAATACCTGTGAATCTAACTGGGCAAATTGTAATAAGTTTAGGCCATTGTTGTAGAAATCAACCAGAATTCTATCTATAAGTTTCTTCTTGTTCTTGCTTTTCCGTCTCTTGAAGCTTTCTACAAACTCAACAAAGTCCTTTTGTAGTTCCTCTTTGGTCAAGTCCAGTTTTTGAATCTGTTCCCGACTTGGACTGGGTAGCGTCTGCGGAATCGATGACCACAAAAGACATAAGTTTGCCAAACCATCCGCCGAAATTTGGGAGAGTAGCCTGTATGTCAGAGTTGGAGGGATCTTTGGAATGAATGTATTCCCCAATGAAGCGTTCACTGACATGTCTGGATCAGCAATACCGACGTTTCGATTACAAAGATTGATTATTGGACTAACTGATGCGGTTTTTCAGTTTTCCTTTGTTTACTATTCCCTTCACGGCGAAACGCAGAATTAACAACAAAAACGAGAACTGTTGGAAAGTAGGAACTACAACATATTTCATACCCAGATAATGACGCTTTATAAATTGAACATAAGTTTTACCTTCTTCTAGTGAAATCCCACTCCTCACTGTCGGTGTCAGTGAAACTGTTCTCATCCCGTACGCTGTTTTGTAAAGTATCATCGTTGTTATTCATGTCCTCGTCAGGATTTACGACTCTCAAAGTCTTTTCGTGTCTGGCATCAGGCAGAGAACCGTTACTTAGTCTCTTATGACCATTCTCCATTAATGGAATAGGCTGCTGGAATCCATAGAATGAATTTAGGTCATTGTGAATAGCCTGACCAGGGAATTTCTCTAGGTTAGAGTTCCCTCCTTCATGTTCATCTTCATCGTCGTCATCTGATCTTCTGGTACGAAGGAATATTAGAATCAATACTGCGATGAATAAAGCTGTACCGGAGACGGCACCAACGACAACTCCAGCAATTGCACCTTTGCTTAATCCGGAACTCGGCGAGCCTGATGATCCTGATGTAGAGGATGATGAATCAGTGGAGGAAGAGGATGATGAGTCAGTTGTAGTTATAGTTTCAATCGTATTCGATGCCGATATTAGACTTGTAAGGACTGCCACTGATGTCGATGACGATGACGATGATGGGGCTGAGGTTGTTTCAGATGCAGGTTTGCTCGAAGAAGAGCCAGTCTGTGTAGTAGACGATCCCGTAGATGTGGTTGATGATGTGGCCCCCGATGCTGAAGATGAAGCTCTTGTTGATGATGATGATGACGTGGATGATGAAGATGCAGACTTGGAAGAAGAGGATCCTGATGATACCGAGCTCATAGTAACTGCATTATCCACATATACATTTACGTATGAAGCACCACCACACATCTCAGAGGGCCAACCCTGACATTCCACGTTACAATTGTCGTCACTGACAGATGAGACACCTGAAGGGATACTATCACCACAATAACAGGTTCCACCGTTATACGTGGCAGCCACTGCTCTTCCAGAGCATTGCTTCTCACAGTATGTACTTGTTTGCCAGGTGTATTCACCTTTGGACTCTAGCACTGACTTCAAGTCACTGAGGGCATAACATCCTTTGGAAGAAAAGGTGGCAGTAGCCAGTGAAACCGTTGATAAAATGAGCAAGGCTGATTGAAAGACCATCTTCGAAACGAATGAATCAGATGGAGTAAGGACAGCAGCAAGAAACGAATGAGTATGCGGTGTCAGTTATGGGATTGAATTGAGTTGGGAAAGAGTGCAGCTGGTTGTTGTTGTTGTATTGTCAAAGCTGATGATGATCTCCAAAATTTTTCCATTTGTTTATAGAACAAGCCGAAAGGCAGTTGTGGAATTGCCAAGCCGAGAACATAGCGGTTCGGGAAGCGAAAGGTAAACAAACATGGGACTAAACAGTAGAGACGCGTTCCGAACCTGGAATGTGGGACTAGAAGTCAAAATACCGCGAAGTGAACAGTTGTGGTTCGGAATGTTGGAGCTAATTTCCCAAACAAGGCCAAAACTACATGAATTTGCCGACTGTAGTAACTGTTTCTAGACCCATTTCCAGTTCCAGACTCTAGTTATGCAAAAGAACAATTGTACATTTAAGGTCCACCAGCCAGGACAAGTACCATGTTCCAAACATTACCCGACCGTTGGATTAGCGACCAGCCAAATCGTGGTAGACCCCTGATTAGTGGAATATAAAGGTACCTCGATGGTATGTCCATAACGTCACGCAGTTGACGCGAAAAACAGACCTGCAATTTCTTTTGAAACGTGGATCTAGATCTCGGATTTCCACCAACAAGCAATAATAAAATCTAGACTTTAAAGCCTACTGCTATTGAAATCTACGATCAACCGTTTTAAGTCAAATTACAGATCTCGACTGCTTGGTCGCATCCCATTTTGTGTATGAAGCTCTCATTTAGCCCAATAGTCTACCATGTATAACAGGTAAATTACGTCTACGGGCGCTAAACTAAATTAGAACACTCCTGTAATTAAATGGCATTACGTGCAATTGATGGACATTAGAGCTGACCGAGCCAAGATCTATCAACTTATATTCGTCTCAAACATGCCCAGTGTCTAGATATAATAGACCGCTTGGAATAGAGCAACGACTGATTAAATCATGATGACAATAAGAGGTTCAAGGCCGCTAAATCTCAATTGCCCGAAACCATGATGTTTAAAGTTACCACAACAATCAGTCCTATGTAAACGTTTTTCTTTTTTTATATCATATCTCATATATTAATTATTATGTACCTGTTTAACCTATGTAACTGTAGTTGCTTTGTTCGTTGTTGTTCATCTCCAAATCTTTCGTGGAGTGCCTTTCGGATGGCTATTTTTGGAGGTGTCTATTTTAAGGGTTACCCTCCCTCTGTGGTGGCTTCGCTGTGGAAAACAGCCAAATTTAGAAGCTGTTAGTTGCTCGTATGGCGCAGTGGTAGCGCAGCAGATTGCAAATCTGTTGGTCCTTAGTTCGATCCTGAGTGCGAGCTTCTTTTTTAATTTTTTTTCCATCGTTAACTCTAATTCAAATCAAGCAACAGCAGTTAATTGGGGGCGAGCATAAAGATATGACTAGAGGATAGAGATACCAACTTACAGAACTTTTCCGATATAGTGTCAATATACAGTGTGAATGAAACTCGATGGTCCGAGTTGGCATTAAGCACAGAAAAAACAGTTTGTTTAAAAAGTTTTCCGAGCTCATCAAAAAGGGTAATTAACCAATTGTATATCTAACTACAATGGGTTGGCCGTTCAGTGCTTCAAGCGAGAAGGATGCTTCAATACAGGAGGGAAACACTAGCAACACTATCCCTAAAAGATCCTCAGAAAGAAAGTCATCATTTCAATTTGACGCCCCAACAACGCCCTCAAAAGCACCTCCACCATCGCCCAAGCCTTTAACCACACCTCAACCTTCATCTGACACCCATGCAAAACCTTTACTTCTTGAAGACACAGAACCGCGTTTCAATAACGGGCCTGATAGACCAGAAATACCTATCAAAGAAGCTGTCAATAAGATAAGTCTAGAAAGTTTCAAATTTGATAATCTTGTCAAAATTCCATGCTTTAGAGAGGCTGGATTAACAGGGTTGTCGGCATTAGGTGTCTTGGGGACGATAATATTCATTGCACAAAAGTCACCAGCTAAGGCGGCAAACTGGGGTGTTGGTGGGTTCTTACTAGGTAGTACTGTGTCCTGGGAACAGTGTAGATCCAAGAGAAGAAGAGAATTAGCATTTGCAGCCACCGCAAGGGAAACCGTTGCAGCCAAAGAAAGACCGATGTTGACTAAGGCAGAGGAAAAGACCACTGAAGACCAACTGAAGAATAGAGAGGAGGTGAAGAGTTGGTGGAAAAGAACTTGAAAAACATTCATTCTTTGTGAGAAGAACCTGTATATAATAATGTGTGTTTTCGGTTAAATGAAAACGTAAGCCAAAACAGTACTAAATTTGTAATCTTAGTAATTTTTACAAACTTTGCCAAATGCTTCAGGAACAATAGGATATGGTTCGGTTATCATAAATGGAACACTAATCCACTTTATATTAATCCAAAACCTGTCGTGTAACGAATATTAATGTCAAACAAGTCCATTATTTTCAAAACCGTCCTGGTTATATTTATTGCATTGTTCGTCACTAAAATCCAAGCACTTTTCAAAAAGGCACCAGTTTCTACCATCACTAAATCAGTGTCTACCAAGACTAACATTATGTCTACTTCATCAATTCTTGATCCCACAAAGCCAAAATCTCCGATATACTTCTTTAGTCATGGTGGTCCAACCTTCATGTACGAAGACAGTGCTTTTGGTGGTGATAAAGGCGCATTCAGAGCGACTTCAAAGATTGGTAAATTCATCAAAGATCAGATAAAACCAAACTTCATCATTGTTGTGTCTGCTCACTGGGAATCAGATTTTCCAAACATTATTGAGGTTGCTGTCCCTAAGTCCAACTCTGTTCTGAAACCTGGATTACTAAGCCCGCTAGAGAATGAGCTGATCTATGACTTCTATGGATTCCCTCAACATATGTATCATGACAAATTCCATTCTGAAGTGAACCTAGAATTAGCAAATGATATCAAAGACTCTTTAATCAATTCTGGAATCACCTCCAAATTAACTAACAGAGGCATTGACCATGGTGTATGGGTCCCTTGCAAAGTTGCCTTCTCCACAAATAAAGCCCCGGATGCAGAATGGGATTTGGATATTCCCTTAGTTCAAGTTTCATTATCCAGAACAGAAGATTTTGGGTTTCATCACAAATTGGGTGAAGTTCTGTCCAAATATAGAGAATTAGGAGGTGTTGTTATCTGTTCCGGTATGACAGTTCATAATCTAAGAGATCTTGGAGCTGCGCAAATGGGTAGATCATTACCATATGTGCCAAAGTTCAACAAGGCACTAACGGAAATTTTGGTTAATAACGAAGATAACACCAAGAGATTAGAACTGCTTAATAACATCAAACTGAATAACAGAGATTTGTTATATAAGGCGCATCCAACTCTAGAACATTTCATGCCTGTTGTTGTTGCATCCGGTGGTTCTAACTTCGAAAAAGTTAAAGAGATCTATAACAATGAGGATGGGTCTCTAGCTTGGGGTATTTACCAATTTGGAGAGTGGAACTCCACAACTGCTTGATCTGATAACGTCATAACTAGTACATAAAAACATGATACGCACCTAATACGTGATATTGATCAATAAATAAGCATGACAAATATTTATAATAAATAGTGATGAATAATAATAAATAGTAGTAAATTGTAATAAATAGTAATAAATAGTAATAAATAACAAACAGGCAGTTCTCAGGAACTTCTGTTAAATTTCAGAATCCAAGTAAGTGCTTCAACTCGCTTTGAATTTGATCGTTACTCAACCCCTGAAGGTCCTTCCTAACCTCTCTTCCCTTTTCATACCTGACGAAAACGGTAGGCTTAGCAATCTGCGCCTCCCTGATCAAGATAGGCAACTCTGGATTGTGCCTGTTTAGAATAGGGTAGTTTTTAACCAGGAAGTTTCTGTCGCTTGTTAGTATAAAGTATCTTTTGATGTCAACAAGCGGAGAAACTATACCGACCTTAATTGTGTAGAAGCTTCCGCCGTTTGTGACAGGTGGAATCTAATCTCCCTCACGGCTTCAGATATAACGTATTTGGTCGACATATGGGGCTAGAAGAGCAAATGATGATGAGACTGCGGTCCTGTTTGTAGGGGGTCAGTTTTACCACTGGCCTTTTTTTTGAAAGTTTCGGAGAATCACATTTTTACCGCGATCCAATGGCAGACGTACGTACAGTGAATATTACATACAGTAAAGGTTAAATGTTCATTAATTAGCTCTCTTCCAGCCATAAATTGTGCTCATCACCAAGGATATGTCGTTTCAGTGAAGTGCCAGGGGTATCATTCGCCTCTTTATGGTCATCAGTATACTTTTCTGGAGATTTAGTTCCACGGGACGACGAGCCAGGAACTGGAAGTGAGAAGGAATTGTCATCTTCATCTAAAGTAAGGTTCGCCACATGTTCCAGAAGGTCAACATTATTTTCCTCATCTTCTTTTACACTTTCAGATTTACTTGAAGAGTTATTTTCTGATATATCTTCTGCCTCTGAATCATCTCCTGCCTTGATTCCATCACTTTGCTGGTGAAGTTGATCAATCAATGTGCTTTTGGAAACAGGCGTACTTGCCATCTGCACGGATTCGGTTTGAATGTTGGAAATTGTTGGACTTATCGTGGATAATGCCAGTGATGAATCTCTATTTATACTGATTCCGTTGGATGCAGTGGTGATAATTTGAGAGTCATTGACATGATCAGTGTCTTTAGGTTCCTCAACCTCCTCTTGTTGTATATTATCCTCTTCATCTTGCGCAAAAGGATCAGGACAGCGAGCAAGAAGATCATCAAGTCCACCGCCTGACCAACCCTTTCTTGCAATCCCTTCGTATATCTCCACCTGCGCCCTAATTATGGTTCCTAACTGTGTCACTATGTTATTCGAAGTATCCTGAACTAGATCGTATGAATGTTGATAATAATCATGTTTCAATTTATCAATTTCGTCTATCTGTGAAGTTAATTCTTGTAACTTCGATCGATAGATAACCAAATTTCTGGTCTTCAGTTTTGAAAGTTTTGCATTTTCATATTCCTGTCTTTTCAAGTCCTTGATCTTATCCTTTATATTTATCTTGAATTGTTCTTCATTCTTCATATTCTGTAATCTGAACTGGTTGATTTGGCCAGTGATAGGATCTTCAAAATTTTTCTTCACTGAATGTGCCAAAATCTGTTCATGATTAGCAACTAAATAAAACAATCCACTTGCACTTAACAAACCTTCGCCAGCAGCACCTGATCCCTTGCATTTAGCACCGCTCTCCAAGGCTGCACCGAATCCAGCAGCAGCTTCAGCAACTGTCGCTAGGGCCTGTCTGTAGACCGCTGCGCTCTTCACGATCTCCGTGAATGCCTCTGTGGTTTCCGCGACTTCAGCCTTTGTGATCAAGTGTCTAAAGTCCAGTGTGGAAGGCGCAAATGATGTGTATGAGTGCAGAGTACCCGATGACTGCTTCCTTCTATGAGTTGTGTGGGTGCTAGTGGGGTAGCTCTCTGCGGCATTGGCCGCGCTCCTTTGTGATGAGTTGTAGCTGTTATTGTGGGATTGAACCCCGTTGAGATAAGGGTAGAACTCCGACAAATGAGCCGCCTTGGAGTACCGCTCAGGCGAAGAGACCGCGCTTACGTCTGGGGGCTCGGACATCATGGATATTCTTAAGAACTAACTAGTCTCAACGATAAGCGGGACTAAACTGAAAAGATGGGATCAGAACCTTGTTTTACATCCTCAATAACAAAACAGAAAACAAACTTATGTCAGCGGTTTCCTCCGATTTTTTTTTCTTCGGTTACTTTCGAGACAAAAGTTTATATCGAACGAAGAGACTAGACATAGACTAGACATAGACGAGACTAGACGAACGAGACTAGCGCCCACTTCCATGCTTAGACTTACCCCTCGCCCCTTTTTCGGGACTCTCAGATTCTACTCCACACAGCCGGCTGCCCAGGCCCAGGCCCAGGCCGCGCCAGTGGTGAACTACCTCAAACATGAAGACTCCAGAAAGACATACCTCATAAACAGATACAAAATGCTGTTTGATAAATCTGAGATCGTTCTGTTTGCACACCACAACAACTTGGTCAAAACTGAGACCAACAACTATAGAAATGAGATCAAGGCACTTGGCGGTGAGCTCTCTGTTGTCAGAAACAGTTTACTCTTGTCGTATCTCAGAGCCGCCAACGAACCACACCCTGCCAGTAAAGAGGCATACATAAAAACCAAAGACATCAAGCACCCGTTTGCTCCATTATTAGTTGGTCCTACAGCTATCATAACAATCCCTTCTCTGGATCCATCAGTCGTTAAGAAGATTGTCAAGTTCACAAAGTCTACTAATGAAAAATTGTTCCTTGTTGGTGCAAGAATCGACAACAAGCTATTTGATTTGACCGAAATCAATGCATTTAAAGAGTTACCAACAAAGGAACAACTGCATGCACAATTAGCAGGTTTGTTGACAATTATGTCTGGTGCCGGTTTGGTTCAAACTTTACAAACAGCTTCTCAACATTTGTACTTGACATTGGATTCTCATCATAAAAATATTGACCCAGCTTCTAAAACTGAAGAGGAACCAAAATAAACGGGATAGATAACGCGGATCATTGTATATATAAAGTTAATATCTTATCACTACACTATTTATATTAAACGTATTTATATTAAACGTACAACCATAAATCACATGAATATGAACAACACCTATGTACAAGAATTAAACGATTTCTCAAACACAATCTTATTTAGTAACAAGTTTATCGAATGCTGGAATCAAGGATTGTGCTAATGCAAATGAAAACACTAATTTTGGACCAGTAGTTAATAGCTTTGGAGTTAAACCTTTGAAGAAGGCAGTGATACCTTCATTTTTGATGGTATTCTTGATAATAGTCAAACCTGATTCTGGGTTATCAAAGTTCTTGTTCTGGATTCTAGTCTTGATAACATCTAATGGAGCAGAAACGATTAATGAAGCAGAGGCACCAACAATGGAAGAAATGAAGTTTTCACCCCATGTAGCTTGAGAATAATCTTTCAAGTTCAAGATGTACTCTTTAGCAAAGGCATTACCACCGAATAAGGCAAATGAACCTGGTGCATTTCTTGCAGCGGTCCAACCCCAACCTCTGTATAGTCCAAAACCTTCATCTTGGATGATCTTCAAGAAACCACGACCTCTGAAGGATTCTGGGTTTGTTTGTCTCTTAATCTTCAAGACATCTAACGGTAACAAGACGACTTCACCGATACCAATAAGGGAACCAGCAGTAGCAGACATCAATGCCTTACCAGTCTTGGCACCGAAAGCATCATCGAATGAACTTTTGAAGTTTTTGTTCAAAAATTCATTGGCGAATGGTTGACCACCATACTTATAAACTCTTTGTAAGATCTTATAAACGGCAGCATAACCTAGACCAGGGAACAAAGTAAGTAATCTTTTACCTAATGCTTCACCTGCGTGTTGTCTGAAAATAACAGAGTTGAACTGAGATAATGAACTGACTTTGGTATTGTTGGACATCAATCTCTTAGAGATCGTATCAACTGGATGGAAGACACCGATCTCACAGATACCGGCAGATGCGGAACCCAAAACTCTGGCGATACCACTTTGTTTCTTATCGGAAGAAGATGCGACTGGTGACATTTTCAAATGAGCGGCTAGGAATCAATAACGAACGTAAAACCCTGTTGGTTGTTTCTTATCAAACGATTCCAAAAAAAAAAAAAAAAAAAATAGTGAAAAATAAAAGATCTGATGAGTCAACTCCACGATAAAGCACGTGCTCGTAACACTGTGGATCCTGTCACTGGCTGCATAATATATACAGGACACTGTCTGTGACGGATTATGCTGATTCGCGAATATTCTTCTTTTTGAATAAACAAATTCAGCGTTTTTGTTTTAATGCTATGTTTCATCCTGGAGATAGAATTATTTTCATTTAGTTACAACTGCATTGCTGTGACGGTCTCGGTTGACTGATAATACTTGTCTACAAGGGTTACTTCACTGTTGTTACGGAACCCTCTCGCCGATTGAACCAGTTCTTGTCCTGTTATTAATCTGCTTTTGTGTTTTTTTTTTGTGTTTCGTTGAAGAACTGAGAACAGTGGCAATATGGATCACGAAACATCCGAATTGGAAGCCATTGGCGAGGACTTCTACGATTCACTGAGTGAACTCACATTCAACTCAAGACCTATTATCTCAAATCTGACTCAGATCGCACAGGAAAATGTTAATGCCGCCCAATATATTACTAGTGCTGTAGAGAAAAGAATTGAAAAAGTATGTAAATTCTATATCTTATATATCATATGCCGCTTGCATGTGACTCTCGCTTGTTTCAATACTAACTGTTCGTTATAGGCAATACCAACTCAGAAGTTATTTGCTTTTTATTTGCTTGACTCCATTTCAAAGAATGTTGGAAGTCCTTACACTTTGCTATTTGGTACCAATCTATTTCAAACATATACACAGGCTTACCTATTAGTTGATGATCCAACCAGAACCAAATTTATTAATCTATTCAAAACGTGGAAACTGACTAAGTCTTCAAGTGGATTACCTATATTTCCTCAGGAACCAATTGATAAGATTGAGAGATTTTTGATCAAGGCAAGTACTGTGTATCAGCAACAATTACAACAACAACATCAACATCAACATCAACGTCAACATCAACAAAAAGCTTCATCAAATTCTCCACAAATTCCTAACGCCCAATTGCAGTTTCAACAGACTTTTCCGCAACAACTGTTCCAGTCTATTGATAAGTTGTCATATTTGACAAATCAACGGTTGATCGCTAATCCTCAAGATACTCAGATCAGATCTAAATTGGACGTTATCAACCAGCTTAAAGCGGCATTACAATCACAATCATTACCACCACAAGCACTTCAAGCTGTGGCTAGTCAGATAGAAGATATGACTAGACAAGAGGAGGCAATTTTGAGAAACAGCTCGACTCCACAACCGCAACCTCAACCTCAACAACCTAAACCACAGAGTTCATCAGTCGTTCCTAATCTATCCAATCTGCTTTCTTCAAACTCAAACTTTAACGAATCTAATCAAGGGACTATTACTTCCCAGAAAAACCCGTTAGGTTTATTAAATACTATAGCGAATCTTAAATCACCTCAACCTTCACAGCAGCAGCAGCAGCAGCAGCAGCAGCAGCCTTCGTCTAATTCTGCAGCTAAACCGGATCTCTCATCGTTAATCTCAACTTTACACAAAACAGGATTAGCCAAATCCAAGCCTGCCATTCCTTCAAGTTCGTTACTGAAATCTCTGTTATCTAAGCAGCCGTCATCATCATCAACAACACCAACGCCAACAGACGCAACTTTGAGTTCCACCAATTCTTCAAAAATTCAGAACGAGTTTACGAAATATGACATAAACTCTAAGAACTTTTTGACTTTAGATCCTTCCGAAACGTTCAAAGTCATTTTCATAAGAAATTATCCAAATAAATGTGGACAATGTGGTAAGAGATTTGATACGTCTGAGAAGGGTTTGAACTTACGTAGGGATCATCTTGATTGGCATTTCCGTATGAACAAGAAGTTGAAGGATGGATTGGTGGCACAATCAAAAATCTGGTATTTAGATGATGAACAGTTTGTGAACTTTAGAGATTTTGAAGTTTTTAATAAAGATTACGATAATGAGAATAACACTTTCAGTAATGATGACTCCAGGAAGAAGAATGAAGCAGAGGCGAACAAGAATGAAAAAAAATATGTTGTTGTTCCTTCTGACTCTAGTGACATGAGTTGTGTTTGTGGGATTTGCAAAGAGACATTACGTGGTCAGTATGATGATGAATTGGGTGAATGGATTTGGCCAAATGCCATCGAGAGTAAAGGGAAGGTGTTCCATGCCAGTTGTTTCAACGAGACGAACAAGCCTGCTAGTTTGTCGAATTTGATCAGCAGTAAGAGAAACAGGGAAGACACTGGTGGTGGAGAACAAGCTGGTAATGGTGGTGGAAAGAAGAAAGCATTAAACATCAATGGAATCGACATGAACTTACTAAAGAATATCGTGAGCAATGTCAAGACTCCAGCGGTAAAAAAAGAGGAGAAAACGTCATTTTGATATTTCAGCTAATGGACATAATTATTAAAAGAATCAATACATGAATTTACTGATACACAACAGTAGACTATATATAAGCAAGATATTTTTCGTTTTGTTTAGGATCCTAATGACCTAAACATTTCAAGATATCAGTCCAGACGGTCTTTGGACTTTGGGAAGCGTCAATACCTGACCAGATACCAGTTTTCTTGTAGTATTCAACAATTGGTTCAGTTTGTTCGTGGTAAGTAACCAATCTTTTAGTCAAAGCGCCAACGTTATCGTCAGATCTTTGGACTAAAGGTTCACCAGTAACGTCATCAGTCATTTCTTTCTTTGGTGGGTTGAACTCCCTGTGGTATGATCTACCTGAGGATGGATGGACCAATCTACCGGTGATTCTAGAGACTAATAATTCATCATCAATCTTCAATTCAACAGCTTTTTCTAATGGTTTTCCAGATTCTTTCAACATGGAATCTAGCTTTTCAGCTTGTGGGATGGTTCTTGGGAAACCATCCAAGATGAAACCATTTTTACATTCTGGGTTATCAGCTAATTCAGATTTGATCATGTTAACCATGATGTTGTCAGAGACTAAACCACCTTGGTCCATGATCTTTTTAGCTTCTAGACCCAATTCAGTCTTTTTAGCAACTTGGGATCTCAACATATCACCAGTGGCTAAATGACAAGCGCAGTATTTTTCTTTCAAGTTTGGCGCTTGAGTACCTTTACCGGCACCTGGAGGACCAATCAAGACCATACGGATTGATTTTGGAATGACTGGGGACAAACCATTTTGCTTTTCCAGTTGGTCAATTCTGGTTTGCAAGTTGTTGACTAGTTGTTTCAATTCTGCAACGCTGGACATTGTTGATGTTTTGAGATGAGAGTAAGGATGCGAAGAAGTGGGGCAAGAAAGGGAGAGAGAACGGTTCTAAATATACTTCAGTTTTCCGATTTTCGACAATGTTTTTTGATCAACATTTTTTTGTGCGAGAGATTTGGTTGGGCGGAAGCGGGCGGCCGAAAGGGGAAAGCCCTGTGGTTAGGAGCGGGGCCGAAACGCGCAAGGTTTTAGACTGACAGTAACGGGCGTGGGTGGGCCTGTGGTGGTGGGGAAGTGCAGTGGTGGTAGTGGTGCTGGTGTTAGTGCTGTCTCTGCGGAGTAGAACTTGCGATCGCACACTTGACACTGATTACGAGCCTTCCACTTAGAACTAGTTGTTATCTTAGAGCTAATTCCAGCTTGAAGCCAAGTTAAGAAACTAATGGAATTTAGGCTCTAAAACTCACTTGAAATTTCGGGGAGAAGCAATGAGAGGACAAAAAAGTATATCGCCTACTTCCATTGACTCAGCTATATCCACCCCATCAATTCTATCCAGACTAGTCTTAAAACAGACAGCCGACCCCTGCCACCATGGGTTTATTCAGCAATGTATGTCCACCCGGATTTAACCTATCAGTTTGCCATTCCCAAGACTAACATGCCCACTAGAAGAAAGAGAGAAGAGTACCTGATCTCTCTAGGTATGAGCAACATTACGACAGACCAGCGAGATCCAATAGTTTATCTAGTGATGCAGCTGCAGCTGCCTTGAGGACTTATTCTTTGAACTCCAGCTCCAACTACAATTCAAATAAATACGCCTACCAGCAGGATGCTCAACCTCGCCGCAATTCTCTAAGAGCCAATTCACTGTCCTATGGGGCCCGAAACCACAATTCAGCTAGATCAAATTCACTTTCCAACGGATACCCAAGAACAAGTTCTTTGAGAGGCAGTTCTGCACATTCCTCTTCCTCAAATCCAATAATAATACATACAACAAAGACAGAAGATGAGTATGGTCGAACGAAATCCATCACCACTGAAACAATACAGCAGTTTGGATCATATCAGATTGTGAAAAAGGAGACAACTGAATTGAATCTACCCAAACAATCAATTCGCAATCGCTCTAAATTCCTTGCCCCACCGTTCATAGGTGGTGGTGGAGGAGGGTACGCTGAAAGTCTGTTGAGCAATGATCTAGGATCAATTAGAGAAGAACAAGAAGAGGTGGGATACATTGATGAGTTTGCATCTTTCAGTGGGAATGGAGTTTCCGACTATAAACAATCACCGCTTGAACATTCTCCTAGAAGGTCACCAGTCCAAATCAAGCCTATCAAGAGTATTTTAAAAGAAGACACTAATACGCCGGAAACTGGAAGTGATGCTACGAGTATTTACTCTGATGCGGTTGAAAATGTTGCAAGCGACAAAGATGTACGTTTTAAGAATGTGTCAAGTGTACCTGTCAAGAAAACCGGTTCAAAGTCTTCGCTATCATCTGCTACTAAAAGACCCAAATTCGTTGCTAAACCAGTGCCCGAGCCGGTCAGAGTAAGACCAACAGAAGCTGAAATGTTTGAGAAAGCAATGGAGATTGCCAAACAGCGAGTATATGGAACTGCCAATCCAGTAATGCCTCCGTCATCAGAACAGTCAAGACCTACAAGTTTCAGGAGGTACTCATTAAGAGACCGGAGATCAAGCAATGCATCAGCTACAGCCGATACTAATACTCGCTTCAATGATGCTGTCGCAACACCTGCCTCTACAAATAATACAAACTTCCCCAATAACTCCTCCAACAGCGCACTTCAAACTCCGTCAGTGGATCCTCAGGAAAATGACACTGTGAAGAGCGATAAGAATAAATCCAAGTCCAAATCCAAGCCCAAGTCCAAGTCTAAGTCTAAGTCTAAGGCTAAGTCCCAGTCTAAGTCCCAGTCAGAGACTAGCCCTGACAATGGGGAGTACTCCCAGGAAAAACCCCGAAAACCATCAGCCTTTAGGAGGGTTTTCAATTTTTTCTCGGCCGCGAATGAGGCACTTTCCCGCGCCAACTCGTGATGCATCTTCGAGGGACATTTATTTTTTAACTATGGGCGGATTTGTGAGATGGGGTAAAAGTGGAGTCGGCTCGATGCGTCCCCTCCTTGAACCCCCCAATTTGGCCTCTGCCTTTTGCACTGATGCACACCAATTCCACATTCCCCGATTACTCTCCACTCTCATGCTCAGGTTATAAAACTAGTGCGATCGGCTGAATCTCGTTTTGTGTGCTTGGTGCGGCGATGCTACCTAACCTACCCAAGGAAGGAAATCATGGGTCCCGTCAAGTCAACTAAAAAATACATATGCTCCTTCTGCGCAAGATCGTTTTCTCGGTCGGAGCATAAGCTAAGACATGAGAGATCACATACAAACACTAAACCTTTCACTTGCACACTCTGTAATACCTCGTTTGTCAGAAGAGACTTAATGCAGAGACATTTGAGAAACGTTCACAAGATCGATAGTGCCTCTATCAAAGCCAACGGTAGTTCTCCAAGTGACGCTGTTGCTGCTGCTGGCTCCATAGCGGACCATCCAATGACGGATGCTCCTGCCGTTGTTGTGCTTTCACCAACCTCTTCAGCTTCATCAAGAGAGAATTCCAGAAGATCAAGCCTAACGAATTCGTTGTCCTCGCTGAATCATATACCGAAGGAGAATAATGACGTTACACAACTGCTGACGCTATCCAAATCACACAGGAACTTGCAGATCTCTTTAGAGTCGCATATCCCAATCTTGTTCTTTTTATATGGTACGTCAGAAATCCCAATTGAAATTGATGATTCTAATATATATGCTGCATTGTGTTACAGTGCAAGCTTCCTCAACTTGAATGATTGTTTCAAATTGTTCCACAAGGCACTATCTCAGCCAAATTTGAAATCCTTATCCATACTGGCTTGGACATATGTGCTGAATTATGATTCGCTTAACAAGAATTTGATCCCAATAGATGTGATATTTACCCAGTTGGATAGCATGCTTCTTTCCAACCCAGAGCAAATTACTTTCGATTGCTGGTTTATTTACAACATTCAAGCCAAGTACGTTTTGAAGTTCAATAAACAGCCACCTTTGTCTCATGAACGTTTTTTCCTTTCAAAAGAGGTTGAAGGAAAGCCGCTATCTGAATGGTTGAAAGTCTTATCCAAATCATCAAGCTATTTGCCATCACATGAGAGTCTTTCTACCATACTCAACTGTCTAATCATGGAATTACAAAACCTCAAGTTTAATGCAAATCACACACTTACGAAGATCGAATCTCATAATGCAATTATCATGTTCAACAAATTTTACATTTCTAAACTGATACAGTTTGGGAATTCATACAATGACTTATCATCAACAACATCTAATTCACAATTTGCCAAGATTTTCATGATCTCTAAAAGACATATATTATTGAATGTGCCTCAAACATTTCAGGATTTAATCATTGATTATGTCCTGACTCCATTTGATTCAACGCATGTCAGTCTTTTACATTTAACTCTAAGAGAATTTCAATACTGGAACTCGATACAACCTTTGAAGTCTATCTCTACTGAGTTGAATTTTGATTCATTATCTAATTGGTTTGACAACCTGAAAATTTCAACGATTAACAACAACCTGGGTTTGATATCATACCCATTGATCGTATTGGGTTCATTGCCGCTAGATCTCTCAGATTTGAAAAAGAGCGAATTCAAAGATTTCGTGTTGGAATCTTTCTTGATGCTGATCAAGATTTTTGTTGAAAGAAAGAAGATTGATGATTTTGATGATAATGTTGTATTGAAGGGCATTGTTTATCTTTTGTTTGAAATGTCAAATGAAACAACAAACTCTACAGAATTCACTAATGAAGTCCTTATCGTGGAGAAGTTGTTCAAGATACTGAAGAATTGGTTGAGATATTATGACATGACTTCACTTGATGCTGATTTGGAAAGGTTAAAGTCTTGTTTAGTTGTGAATACTTCAGAATCTCATAAGTTGGAAGGTGGGTCTATTTCAAGTTCGTCAAGTCCGAACCCTCATTCACCAATATTTAATGAGGTTAGACATTCTTCGATATCGTCTACTGGTGCTGATAACTTTTCAATAATAACAAGTCCTCCATCAGGCATGGCTAATGAGTTACCGAATAACAACTACAGCTACTTTTCGGCAAATAATGATGTTAAGATCAAACTCCCTCCTTTGAATATACCAAAGAGTGATACAATGGGAGCATTCATTACACATGGGCAGGAAAGTATAAAATTGCCATTTGTATCTGTTTCAAAGGGTTATACTACTCATTAGAAATAGGTACTTGTTGGACCCAAAAAAAAAAATAAAAAATAAAAGGAAAATGATCCATTGGTTCTTCTATTTGAGTGTAGTAAAGTATTCAATAACCCCCTCATCGAACCTCTCAATACCTGATCTCAGCTCCTGTAGCGAGTCCACATTGGCTAATGTCAATCTGACAAATTTCGCATTTTTAGAACTTTCGTCTTCCCAAGTCATCAAATTACCTAAGATAACTAAAACTCCGTACTTTATGAGTTTGTGTCTTAACTTCTCTAAGGATGCAGCACCATCTTTTGTTCCGTTTGGGAAATTGATATTGATAACAAAGAACATCCCACCGTCTGGTTCAACTAGTTCAATATACCCATTTCGGAAGCTTTTTGATTCTTTCAAAAGGCTGAAAACAAAATTCCATCTCTTGGAATACTCTTTCGATACTTTCAGACACCATTTCAAATAACCATCAACTAGCTTCGATGTCTCAGATCCATAATCTTGGTTAACAGATAGACCTTCCACAATATTAGAGAGATCCTCATCTTCATGTTTCCAAAATTTCAAAGTGTTGTAAAAGATCAACTGGGAAAATCCAGAACTTGCCTTTGTTGCAACCTTAGTGAATTCATCTAGCTTAGCAATCAATGGCTTAATGGCAACAATAAAACCTAGCCTTAATCCAGGTGAATATAACTTACTAAACGTTTCAAATCTGATCACTCTTCCATCAGTATCCAGGTTCAAGTAGCTACCACCTGTGATGTTACTCTTATATTTATTAAAAGAATCCAGTTCGTTCAATCGAATGTATCCATCTGGATCATCTTCCAATATAATCAAATCATGCTCCTTTGCAATTTCATATAATTTTACTCTGGTCTTTAAAGGTTGTGTTAAGCCAGAAGGATTTTGAGTTGGAACTGAATAGATTAGCTTGGGTTTTGGCAAATCTGGGTAGTTTGAGTTCCAGTTGTTCAACAAGTCTGACAAATAATCGGTATCAATGACATCTGAATCTGATTTGAACTTGACTTTATAAGGTATCTTAACACCCCCTAACGATTTTATTGGTCCGAATATCGGAGTGTAAGTGAATTCTTCAACAAGGATAGTCTCACCTGGGTTTAAGAGAATTTGCAAGATTCTAAACAAAGAGTCCCCGGATCCATTAGTCACTAAGTAGCCAAGTTCCAAGTCATGTTTAGGAGGATTTAAATCAGCAATCAACTGCTTGATGAAGTCAACTAACTGGGGATGTCCTAAACTCGGTCCGTATTGTAAACCATTAGCAATATCTAAAGTGTTTACGTCTTTATTCTTGATGATGAATTTAGTAGTAGGAGCATCTTCAGGTGAGAAGGGATGAGCTTTAATATTCAGTTCAATCGATCCAATTGGGTAAAATCCAGCATTTGGCCGACCGCCACTCAGATTGATTGGTTCAGAGTGGACCTCTATGTCTGGGGGGTTGACAGAGTAGAAATCAGTACCCTTGTATTTCGAGTCATTGAAGTGTCTTGAAAGATCAATAGTCATTTTTACTTCACGGATGAGTTCAATTGCACTGACAAATGAGAACGGAGGGTAGATCTCATCCTTTATCTACTCAGATTGATTGTTCAGTGCTTTCATCTTCAGGCTCAGATTGTGCTCTATAGCTACGCTTGTGTTGCCCCTTCCAGAATCGTGGGTTATGCAGCACCGAATCGTAGTTTTTGTGGCACAAAAAAAAGAAACGACAGCGAAACCCCTAATTCTGGAAAGCGAGTCAAACGCGACAAATAAAGCCCGGATTTGGAGTTTCGCGCCTGCCGTATTCGGCTAATGAAAAAACAGAGATCTCTTGTTGTAGCGTGAAAAAACCTTTCAATCTCATCTAGCTGAAACAGCTTGCTTCTCCTTTGAAAGGGATAATTATACCGCTTGCCCAACCCTCAGCCATCACTACGCCCACACCACTTCACAGAAATGACATCGCAAGAGGATCTCGCAGCTGAAAACGTCTTGAAGAGAGCCGAATTGGCGAGAATATCAAGACAGTTGAAGTCCAGGTTATCTAAAACGAATCTCAAGATCAAAGACAGATCCAGTCCTTCTGGAAAGACATTATCCTCAAGTCCAATCAAGAAACAGAATAACAGTAAACAAGTAGGACAACACCCTGCTGATTTTGACTTGGCAGGCGTCCGTGATAGAAATATCATGACGACACCAACATCTACTTCAAGATCTGTGCGCAAGAAGAAGTCATATGAAAGTATGGATTCCAATAGAACAGAGGACGAATACGAAGAGAATGATTCTGATGATAACAATGAAAGAAGGCACTCCAACAAAAGCAAGTATAAGAGAACTATTCGTCAACCCTTACCTCCATCATCCCCGGTATACGAGGAATTCGCTATCCCTGTAAACCCCCCATCAACACCATCTCAACAGAAAATTCACATCAATCCAGATATCTATAACACCGGATCTACAAACAAGACATTCATACAAAACTCCTCTTCCCCTGCACTCCACAGCTCAGCACAACATCAAAAGCAGCTGTTATCTACTCCTGATCAAAAACATCACGACGAAGGAGCTGACTTACTGATGTTTTTAGCCACTTCGCCTTCTCCTGTTCAATACAAACAACCACCATCGACACCATCGCGTCTAATAAGCTCAAAATTTAACCAGTCTTCTTCAATTCAAAGATCAAGTACGAATACCAACGGAAATGGTCTCCATCTCAATGCGACTCCTGGAACTCCAATGAGAAATTTATTAAAGACACCAGGCTTCAACATGAATGATTACGTCAATCTCTTCACTCCATCACCAGGTCATATAGCGAGATCTCCGGAGCAGTTCAGTAAGGATGTCAACGGTAAACTGATCAAGTTCTGAACACTATCCTGACTATTTCCGCTTCCGGTAATTCTTCGGGCTTTTCTCCACTGAGAGATTCAAGAAAAAAAAATAACAAAAAAGTTGCAATTGACGAGGATTTCACCCCCATTAAAGTTAGCTTCTGTTGAGTTCAAAGACAACGATCGCTGGCCTCGTTGCTGATTCAATTTTATTCGTTACAGCTTGCTCCCAATATCAAGTTATCTACGATATCAGTTGTGATTTATTCCCTTTTTTTTGTTTATGGTACGACAGCCCAGCTAGCACAATGTCCCATTCTGAGTCTAACCGTCCTTTGTTTGTTTCACAAACCCAATCTTCTCAGATTCCAGAAACACAGAGCGCAGTCACTACTGAAAAGTCACAATCCCAATCCCAATCACCGTCACCAACCCCTAATGAGGAGCTAAGTGAAACAGATGTGAAGCCATCAAAGGCTCCGTCTGGCAAACCATTGCCTCGTGCAACATTGGAACAGAAGGTTAAGGTTATTGATTGGCATACGAGGCATGGTGCAAAGTCTCAAAGATTCACTGTCCAATATTTCAAGAATTTGAATGAGTTCTCAATAACTACATCTGCATTCAACAGATGGTTGAAAGATAAGGTTCAGCTACGTTCCGATCTTGCTAGAAGCACTCATTTATCCACTGCTAAATTTAAGAAAAGATCGTATGTGAAATATGCAATGGTTGATCATTGTGTCTCTAGACAATATGAGCAATGGTTGTTCGAATATGAGAAGTTCACTCAACAAGATTTGAAGAATGAATGGTTTCATTATGCGAAGTTATTGTATCCTGATGAGGAGTTTGACGAAGAGCTGGATAAGACAAATGGCTGGTTGTTCTACTTTCATAAGAAAATGAAGGCAAAGAAAGAAGTGATACAGAACCACCAGAACTACTTGATTGCAAATTTCAGAGAAGATATAGACGGCGAACGTCAAAGGATCAAAAATGCTATTGCGAAGTTTAAACCTTGTGATGTCTTCCATATTGATGAATTTGCAGTTACTACCAGAATCCTGCCAAATGAACACATTGCACAGAAATTCATAGTGGGCATTGGTGTTAACTCTGATGTGACTGAGTTCTTACCGCCATTTATCGTTTCAAGGGACCGCGCCTTAGAGGAGCATGAATTTTACTTCCAATCAAATACAAATCAATTGACTGTTGAAATCTTCTACAAATATCTCACAAAGATCAATAAGCATATTGCATTTCATACACCGGATAGAAAGATTCTAATATTGCTGGATAGATTACATGAACATGTTGTTAGATTTGATGATTTCTTCCACATTGACGTATGTTGGTTCAACGCAAATTTCCAAACGTTGTATTCAAATTTAGACGATCATTATGGTTCTAATAAGGGATTCGGTAGAGAGATTCAACCTTTGAACCTGGGAATAGTCAAAAATTTCAAATTACATTACAAGACAAATCTGATGAAGCATTATATTAGTACTGTTCAAATCGCAAAATACCTATCCGAGAACTCATCAGATGCTTCAAGTGAATTACCGACTCTTCAGATTTCGAATGACTTAGTGTATGAGCTAATCGTGTCTTCATATGAACATATCAAAAGCACAAAGTTCCATGACTACATTAGGAAATGCTGGCAGATTTCAAATATCCTACCTTGGTACGATTTCAAGAAAAATGTTCACAATGTGTACAACGTGGTAGATGATGATAAAATGGAAATTCTATATTATAAGCTGATCAGAGCTCTGGATCACTGTGGATATTTGCAAACCCGTCCGACATTCACGCTTGATCAGCTGGTGTTTCCAAGAGATGAGCATGTTATCAACTTGCACCTCTCGAGAATGGATGTTGTTACACTTGTCAAGTTGGAAGCGCAGTATATTCAAAGACCATATCAGTTAGGTGAAAAACCTGAGGATGAAACCAGGGGAGAAGGGGAAGATGGCAACGATGACGACAGTTACAGAAGGGCAGATATCATCAGCCAGCTGAATTCCATTGACCCCTTATTGAGTACTCAACTGAAACCCTTTTTTGAAGAGAATAGAAAGCAATTTCCTAATAGTAATAAGTTATTTCAGAAATTTTTGAATACTTATATCATAGAATCTATTGATTATCAATATACTGATACAGCACCCTCAAAATGACAAAGCACTAGATAATATCGCTTTAGCCTTAATAAATAATCAAGAAAATAAGTATAGATAACACGTAGATTTTATGCAGCTTTTCACACTGTGTAGTTTTTACATACCCCCGGAGAAGTTGTCAAAGCGTCAAGATACAATATTATTGCGGTTATTCAGTGCTGTGTGCTAATAAAAGGCATCTAATTGCCTTGGAAGATAGTTGTAAATGGCTGGGCCGCCACTATCATTATGCAGACCCATTTGAAAGATACTGTCAGCACTTCAGGCTACAAACAATAGCAGCTACTTCCTTTCTGAGTTTTGATAGGAGTTCCCGGTGCAGGGCCTAATCAAGGAAATTCGTCTACAAGGGCAGAACTGAAATTGAGAGTGTCACCCAACAATACTCATTAAACTACCCATGATTAAAAATGGCACAAAAACTATTTATTACCCGTGGGCCCAAGAGCTTCGAATCGAATGTCGGGGACTTTTAATGTGATAATCACGTGAACTTTGTGTCAATTTTTGAGACTGCATCAATTTTATGGAAGTCACGGAACTCGAGAATATTATAGTCATGATACTTTTTTGAGTTTGTCTTCTCGTATTCAAAGAGCCATAAATACAGCGAAGCGTGCTTTTGTCCTAAAATATCAGTGGACCTCTACTTATCAAGACATTAAAGCTTCAGTGTTGTGAATACGCAGAGCTTGACAAGCCCCCACAGAATTACATTGCTAAAGTCACTATACTCACTATACAGACCACGTTCAAACAAGTCACAAGTGAATTATTTATAACTACGATGATCTCCCTTCCTTTTGCAAAGCCATATCCACCGCCACCAGAGGCAGGATTCTGGAATGAAATAACTTCGACCATTGACTGGTGCGAAGAGAACTATGTCGTTACCCCATACATTGCGGAAGCAGTGAACACCATATCAAATTCATTGTTTATTATCTTAGCTGCGTTTGCTTTCAGATCAGCCATCAAGAATAAACTGGAGACAAGATTCTCCCTGATCAGTTTGGGATTTGCTATTGTTGGTATTGGTAGTTGGTTATTCCATATGACGTTGAAGTATGAATTTCAACTTATGGATGAATTACCAATGGTCTACGCCACTTGCATTCCTGTCTGGTCAGTATTATCAGAAGGTAGCTCCAAAAAGAGATCTGTTTCAATTGGAGCAGGTGTTTTGTTTGGAGCAAACGTGCTAACTGCTGTCTATTTATACTTCAAGGATCCAACAATCCACCAAGTTGCTTACGCCTTACTGAACGTATTGGTTGTGGGGCAATCTGTCATTCTAACTAAGAAACATGTGCACGATGAAGTTGCTAAGAAAAGATTATTCAGATGCATGTCCTTGGGAATTACTATATTTCTCAGTGGATACTTCCTCTGGAATCTAGATGTTCACTTTTGTTCAAGCTGGACCAAGATAAGACACCATGTGGGTATCCCATATGGGTTCCTTTTTGAGCTCCATGCTTGGTGGCATGTGCTAACAGGGACTGGTGTCTATTACTATATTGTCTACCTTGAATACCTCAGGGTTTGGATTCTTCACAAAGAGGCCAGTTACCGATACGTTGTTCATTTCGGCTTTTTACCGGAGCTCCAACTGGTGGAGGACGAGAGCGCAAAGAAATCACTATAAATGACATTTGTTACTGTGGCAATGCCGGTATCCCTCGTTGAGGATTGCAGTTCAGTCTACTTGGTCGTCGTATAACACCTTATAGAGTTAACTAGTAACTTTTACAGTCTGTAGTTTGTCTTTAAACGGAAAAGTAATTCCACGCAAATGTGTTACACTTCCGAACGCGCTTTATCTTATCGAGTTAACCCCAGACCACTCTCAAAAAAAAAATAGCATTTAAGCTAAACGAGAGCCAGAAGCGTACTATAAGGTCCAAGCGTTCAATAAAATCAACCAATGGGAGTTGCGTCCACTTTAATCAGTTCAGCTGCTGAAAATCGTCTCATTACAGCAGTCTCCCTTATCGTGGGCCTTATCACATACATTTTTTTGTTATATCCGTTCTATTTAAGTCCACTCAAAAAAGTTCCGGGTCCCTATTTATATAAGATATCAAAAATATTCATTCTTAATGACCAGAGAACAGAGCAAAGAAACGTCAAACTGAATAAGCTGCATGCGAAGTATGGATCTGTCGTGCAAGTTGGTCCAACAGAGATTTCATTGGGATCCTTCGATTATCTGCGAGAAGTTTACATCAAGAAAAACCTACCTAAATCACAGTTTTACGGCCAGTTCGTCAACTTTGGTCAGCCAAATGCATTCTCCTTGCTTGATTCCTCGGATCATATCAAAAGAAAGAAACTAATGAGTAAGATATACACCAAAACTGCAATCTTCAACCCAAGATCCCAAGCTCATGTTAATGAGAAAGTTAACGATTTGCTTACTTTTGTTAAGGGAAGAATCGGGCTTCCTATGGATGTTTATGAGCTCTTCAACTCTTTAGCAATGGATGTTGTCACCTACTATGAGCTTGGATCCAAATTTTCAACCAACCTACTACTAAACATGGAAGATCGAGAAATCATCAAATCTTTTAGAGCTTCATCGTCTACTTGGTTTTGGACCACGCTAGTCCCACAACTATGGGACTATGTTGTGGACAATGACACACAGACATTAAGTGCTAATTGTGCAAATTGGACTAAGAGTAAGTTTTTGGAGGCATATGAAGATTTAGAGAAAAATGGTGCTCCGGAAGATGAAATGTCTCTTGTTAAAACTCTATATGAAAATAATGCCAACAAATGGGCTATTGGTAGTGAGGTTTTTGATCACGTTGCAGCTGGACATGAGACGACAGGTTCCTCATTGGCGTTTGCAACGTGGGAATTATCAAGACCTTTTAATTCTTATATGCAAGATGAACTCTATAAGGAGATGTGCGATAATTTCGGGACAACCCCATTAGATTTCATTGATTTGGAAACACTGGATAGGTTGGAATATTTGAATGCTTTCATATTGGAGGTAGCTAGATTGCATGCTGCTATTCCGGGGTCAGAACCCCGTCAAATCACGAAAGCAAATTCGTTTCATGTCGAACTAGCGGACGGGACTAAAGTGGATTTACCTGAAGGCACAGTTGTCTCTGTTCAGCCTTGGACTATTCATAACGATGCTGCGATATTTGCCAGACCTGAAATTTTTAAACCTGAGCGTTGGCTAAAACAAGAAAATGAAACAGACTCTGAATTCAAACAGAGATTTCAAGGTATGAGAAATAGATTATTCACGTTTGGACATGGTAATAGAATGTGTCTGGGCATGAACATTGCCATGATCGAAATGAAACTAACTATTGCTCAACTTTATTGGCGGTTTAACTCACAGATTTCAAGAACCTGGTGTACTAAGTTGAGTGAAGATCCTGCAGTAATGGGCTACTCTACATTTGATCTGAAAAAATCCAAGAGAGAGCTTACTGACGTTGAGCTCATGAGTATGGCTGACAGCTACACCAGTAGACCTATGTTTGATGAGTGTTGGTTGGAATGGGCATCCAGATAAATTTGAAAAAAATGGCCCTGTTTTATTTCCTATCATTAAGTAATCTATGCATCCAGAAACAAGAGAACGAGTTTATTGCGGTAGATACAGTCCTAGACGTTCAAAAAGAAATCCTATACTCGACTTAGCCAGTAAAATTATAAAATCATGTATTACACAAAGGCATTATTCCACAAGAGAACCCAATAAAACGCCAAAAAATCCTAAATCAAACTCACCCCACATAATATTGTGGTGTCATCATCCGTACCCCAAAAGCAACGCGAGCATGAAGTTACTTCTTGCTAGTATCCCTGATCTTTGATCTCATTAGATCAATTCTTTCTAGAAGCTTCGCAGTCTTGAGACTTCTCTCCTCAGGGGACAAACTCATTTGGCTATTTTGCAACTCTGTATTCTCTGATTTGGGGATTCCTGCGCCTTTGATATCGATGTTTCTGCTCATATTATGTTTTCTTAATGTATTTGGACTTATCAGTGAATATTACTCAGTACTGAAGAGTGAAATGCCCGTTTGTTTCGAACGTATGGGTGATTTGTGTATGGTTGGCAGGAACATGACTCAAACTTATCAGAAAAGCCGTATCTTTTAATCTTTAGATGATCTGACATCCAAAGAGGAATGGTTACCTGCGATGGGAATTCTCGTTTTCGGACCACAGTAACCCGATAACAGAAGAATATTAGAGGTTAGATCGTACCTGCACCGTACTACAGCTTCGAGTGCAAAATGCACTTAGACAACAGATGACGCAAGTCTACATGGTTAATTTCCATAAATAATGTACTTTAACAACTGTGATTTTATACAATACATTAGAATGTGAATTCACTAACATTCAAAGATAGTATGAACGACCGTTCTCAAGACATACTGAGTGAACGTTGACGTACTCAGTTGCGAAGTGGTACTCTTTTCAGAAGACACTACAGTCTCAATTGATGTCCCTCTCGATCTGTGGGATGTCGTTTCTGTTTCTGTTGACGATGATATTTCTGTGGATGATTCGGCTGGTAGTAGTTCTGATGGTAAATTTGATGAGGGTGATATGGTCTCTTGCGGCGATTTCTCTGATGATGATTCAGATGGCCTCGCTGATAATGTCCTAGATGGCTCTCCAGAAGAGGTTTCTGTAGATGAGAGAGTAGCAGATGAGCTCTCTAGCGAATTCCAGGAAGAACTTCCTGATGATGAACATTCATCAGGGTCTCCAGCAGAGGAACCAAAGTTAAACACAACGTCTGCTGGAATTGAGATGGTCTCTGGATCAACATAACTGAAAACATATTCTTCACCTGAGTAGCCAGGGGCATTGACAGCGTGTGGGATCTCGTCTTTGATCTCCACGAAGACTTCATCAGTTGATGATGCAGCTTGTGCAAGAGCAATTTGTGCATTATCGATATCCCACACAATAAAAGCTCCTCTTAAGCCATAAGAGCCTAAACTATTCACTTCACTTTCAAATATTGCAGCAGTACAAAGTTCATGACCATCGTCATCTAGTAACAACTCACCTGTCGAGTAGAAAAGATGCAGCAAGAAGTTGGCTGTGTCAATTTTGAGTTCTTTCCCAGAAAAATTAAAGATCAGTGGGAGGGCATCTTTACATTTGAAAACATAGTTGTCATTATCATAAGACGGCAACAGATTATCCAATGGGCCATTTGTCTTTTTAGAATGGAATGTCTGGTAAATGGCATGATATAATTCCGACGTTACCATTGTTGCATCACCACCAGTATCTAGTATGAAGACGGAAGTTTTTGAAGTAATACCACCACACACTGCTGAGATTGCAGAGACCTCGACATGAAAATACTGTTCCTCGTTGACAAGTGGAATTTTCGTTAGAGATCCAACGTACTTTGCTTCATCCAATCCACCGAAGATTATCGCACCATTCCCATCAAGAAAGTCGTAAGAGGAGAACACTCTTCTTGAAATTTGAGAGTCATCCACAAAGAAGTCAATCAAATTCTTTGATCCAGCAGTGTATCCTATTCCGGCAATCCCAATAGAATTACCTTCGATCTTATCAGCGTATACAAATCTCACCGTGGCAGAAAGTTCACCTATTGTAACTGTATCACTAGCAATGTAACCTTCCAATCCAGAGCCATCAAGGTAACCCAGGGTAAATGTTTGGTTTGTCAGCGTACCAGATGATGATTCAGAAATATTAAAGAATCCATCTGGACAAGATGTTCCACAATAATCATTATTAGCCGCTAAAATGCCTAATATTGAGGATCCAGTATCAAATAGGACATTCATCTCTTGAGCGGGATTTCCCATAGAGATGGTTCCAATAAACGGGGTATCACCGTCAAAGATCGTCTGTACATTTTTGCCATTAATCTCACGTTTAAAATAGGTATTCCGTGTAGGATTTAAATCAATTTTGACAATACCATTATTATATGCAGCGACTTGAGAAATATAAGTCAAAGCCAATGTGAAAGCTATCTTCATATTGTCGGATATTTTCTGTTTAACTTTTTTCAAGCTCGTCTGAAACAGATGGAAGTGTAGTTCAGCTGTTATTTGGCGATATTCAGCCATTTAAGTATAAGCGGTATGAAGATCAACAGCTTTGTTTCAGATTCGAAGCCAGCATGTAATAAATTACTCCATGCACGCGTACATAATGTGACATCAAAACCACCCTTTTCTAGTTTTCACGATCTCATATCTTCTAAACGTCAGACGCTCTTGGAAAATCAAAGGCGGCATCAACAATCAATACCATTGTAGTTCACCAGCGTGTGTAATTAGCATTATTCATGAGACGACCATGATATGTCTGATAGAAGTTTTTTCCTTTCATTTGAGGCTTCCCATTCAAAGTCACCCATATAGCACATATAACAACTGTTTCAATACCCATTGTCTGGTCCATAATAGGAAAAAACAAAAATAGCAAACGATGTCGATCTTAGCTTAAGTACAGCACTGGCTGTAATTGTCTACATATGTGCCATTCAATGGCCCTAGAATGTTTTCTTTTCGTTGTGCTTTTTTCCTGAACGAGCTATCAGTACACATCACAGGCGTAACTTCAATCTGTTCATATCTCGTAACAAACAATTCCGGAATATTTGAAATCAATAAGCGTACAAAAGTCCTAATCACATCATGGCCTGACAAGGGGAGTATCGTTATTACGAGTATGAGTTCATAATACATCAGAGTCGTGGTAATCTCTTATATCTTCAACAGGCAGTTAGGCTTCCACGTTTAATGTAAACACAGGGTTTTGTTTAAGATCCGAGTCACGTGTCACAGTTATGAAGTTAGCGATTGTTTCGTCGTTTCCAATGATGTTCTTGAATGATTTCTGACAAACATTTTGGTACATCATGGAGAGACTTTCATGTTAAAGCCATGAAACGAGAGACAAAGTTTTGGAGATCATTTAAGAGGTATAACGTCTAATATATTTCGGTTTGAAGCCCTTGTTGTGTGAATGTGTCCGTATCATTTCTGGGACCGGTAGTGCGAAACGCGTCAATTTCTAAGCGACGCGTATTGTTGATGTTAACAGCTTAAAGAGTCAGCTAGCAACTGCGATCAGTTCTACCATCGAAGACTAGGTGTTAACATGACTACAGACGAAGATACCACCGTCACTCGACGCTCTCAGAGGATTCAAAAGCTACAGTCATCACAAGCAGTACAGTACGATGACCAAATCGACAACTCAGAATACGAAGGTGCTGTAAGCCAGGAAGAAGAAGACGATGATGAAGATAATAATGATGATCCTGATGATCCTGATGTCAGACCAGGTTCAAGTTCAAGACCCCGCAAAAGAAAGACCAAAAGGGCGCCAAAAGGGACAAATAAGAGGGCCAAAAAGTCGAGAACATCAGGCGGCAAAGCTAATGGCACAGGAAATTACAATGAATTGCGAGAAAAGTTTGAAGAGCATTATCTATTTCAAGCACTTAACGATTCAGAATCTTCGACTGTAGAGTTAGCTGTTGAATGGGTGGATCAATACATAGAGAATAAAGATTTAGCTAAGAAAGATCTCATCAATTTTCTGTTAAACACTGTGGGATGTTTCACTACAATTGAGGAACACGATGTTAACAACAATGAAAGTGCATCAGACACAGTTGGAGAGATTCAAACTTTTTTCAAACGCCAAAAGATACATGAGTTTTTCCTATTGTCTAAGAAGCCAGAATACAAGCATTTGAAGAAAAATTTCGTTGAGTTCACCCAACAGATTATTATAACGAGCGATGAAAAGGGTGTCTTATATGAAAATATTGTTTTGGATAATGAAGAAGAAGAAGATGATGAAACAGACTCGGACGGTAGCAATATTATGGAGGATTTATTAGTTTGGTTATCTGCTCTTTCAGTCTCATCCGTCAGGGCTTTGAGATATGTCTCCTCTTTATCTTTGTTCTCAATTGAATCCATAATTTGTAAAACCATCAAGAAAAATAACACATCTTTGGAAAATTTCAAACGTCAACTGGAGAATGAACAGAAGAAGAAGCAAACTGCTACAATCAAGAAAAGAATCGAGCAAATTGAGAAGAATGTGGGAACTTTCAATAAGCAATCTTTGATTCTAGATAGTTTCACTCAAGATATCGTGAATACCACATTTATTCACAGATTCAAAGACACCGATCATTTAATCAGATCTGAAGCGATGAGCTCGTTGGGTGAGTGGATGGATTTATATCCTGAATTCTTCTTCAAGGTTATGTATTTGAAGTACCTTGGTTGGGTTTTGTCAGATTCCAACTCTTCTGTCAGATTACAGGTAATTAAGACGCTTATCAAGCTATTGAAACATCATAGCGTTGTTACTGGCCTAAGACAATTTCTCGAAAGATTCAAAGAGAGAATAATTGAGATCTCATTCTATGATGTTGATAACAACGTTAAGATTAGTGCAATTTCACTCTTGACTGAAATCAACAAGTCTGGGTACTTGGAGGATGAAGAAGTTAATCTGATATTGTCATCTATCTTCCAGCAGAGTAACAAGAAACTGTTGACACCATTGTCGAATTTTCTTCAGGTTGTTGAAAAGGAGAAATCGAATGAGCTGATTGAATCACTGGACTCAGCTATTGAATCCTATAATGATAATGTTTCTTTTGATTTGAAAACTATTTTGAAGATAAAATCCTTAATTCAAATAT
Source organism: Komagataea norvegica (assembly GCA_030567455.1). NCBI lineage: Eukaryota > Fungi > Ascomycota > Saccharomycetes > Phaffomycetales > Wickerhamomycetaceae > Komagataea > Komagataea norvegica. The sequence goes on from JAJLSD010000029.1 coordinate 76,065, forward strand.
TATCACAAGCATCAACGACCGAGATTGGAAAAGCATCATCTGCTTTGAAAAAGTCAAAATTCGAGCCATCTGGTTTCGCTAATTTTTCAAAGGTTATCTTCAAGCTTCATGAATTTTCTGGTGTTTCTGAGAATTTGATTACATATTTTTTGTTAGATGTGAACTCTATCTATTCTTTAGATGAAGACCTGAAAAAGACCATCGAACTGTCCAGTCAAGAAGAGTTCATATTATTGGAGCTGATACACGGATACTTAATGTACCTGAATGAAAAGGATGATGAAATCGCAACCAAATCAAGAGCTAATAAAGACGAAGTCACCAATAATACATCTATCCAGGGGGTTATTTCACATTTACCTGACATCCTGAACAAGATCGAAAAAAACAATGAAGTGAAGTTTTCAATCTTTATTAAAATCTTCCAAAGCTTTAAGGTGAATCTTTTCGAATATTCAACCACAGAAATCCATATTTTCAAATCCATTCACGCTGTGTTCTTGAAATATTTCAAAGACAACACAATTGAAAATTTGAAAGAAGAATACATCCAGCTGTTCAGAACTCTATCCAACTCGACAAAGTCCACAATGATCACTGATGTGAATGCAACTTTGCAAAATCTGACATCTGAACTAATAATCGAGTTCAACAGTTATTTGAAAGACTCCGAGTTTGAATTACTGCATCCAAATTACGACGAGATATATCAAGATTATATTAGCAAGCTGCTGATTTTAGGCATGCACTATAACATTGTTGGACTCTCGGATAATTTCAAAGTATTGAGAGATAAATTGTTTGCAGTGTTGCCAGATATTAGCGTGGAAGATGATTCGAAATTCCCTTATGTTTTCCAATTGTTGATTTCCTCGACGTCATGGAAGTTGTTCCATTTGTTAAACTCGAATGAGATATATGACTTAGAAAAGGAGCTATTCTACATTCCTGATTTGATTAGTGAATTAGTTGAAATCTTAGTGGATGAAGGTATGAAATTTTCAATTCCTATCAAATCTACGATATCCTCTATTTACATTGACTTGCTCATACTGTTGTCTAATTTCTTTCATACTTACGAGACTTCTGGAAAGGACAACATTTCGAATGTTAGCAGATTCAAAGAACTTGAACTAAATTCATTGGTTCTCTCAAGTGCAGCTTTGGAATCCATACAATATATCTTTTTGACGAAGGAATCAATATTTGCTAATGTGTTAAAAATTGAGTTGGAGAGATATGATGATGAAGACGTTAATTTGAATTCTTTAGGTGCTGACTTAGAAAACGAGGATGCTGACGCTGAGTTTAGATGGGAAACTGAGAAGGATTTTATTCTGTTCACCAAGAAGTTGTTGAGTCTAAAGAAACTGGGGTTGATCGGCGACAAACTTGTGAATAGAATCGAATTAAATGTTGACGTATTAGGTGATTTGTTCAAGACTATTGTGCAGGAAGATCTGCAAGATGATGATTATGATGATGATGATGATGAAGAGATTGAAAACTCACAGGCTATTGGAAAAGGTGTAACAGTACAGCAAGTAGAGGAATCAGAGGAACCAGAGGAGATTGAAGATGAAGAAATCCCAGATATTCATATGGAGGATTAGTAGTTTAGTTGTTGCTACGGTTTAATTACTTGAATATATAGCAGTTGAGTATCTACAATTTATTTCTTTATCAATATGTAATAAGTTTCTATTTGTTTCTATTTGGATTGGCTATGAAAACAAACAAACACGGTAAAAATAATGTACATCAATGAACACACCTAAACCAAAAAAAAAAACCAGCGATCTAGCTTCTATTCCAATGATCATTCTATAATAAATTTATGATGGAGTTGATTAAATTAATCGACTTCTTCAACAGTTGGACCGTCATTTTCTGGGGCGGCAGGACCGGCACCTGGGAAACCACCTGGAGCGGCACCACCAGCACCTGGGAAACCACCTGGAGCGGCACCACCAGCACCTGGAGCACCACCGTTTTCTTGGTAGAATTTGGTCAAGATTGGGTTAGCAACAGCTTCTAATTCTTTCTGTTTGTCAGCGAATTCTTCAGTTGTAGCAGTTTGGTTGTCATCTAACCAAGTGATAGTTTCATCAATGATGGTAGTTAAGGTAGTCTTGTCTTCTTCAGAAACCTTTGAAGTGAATGATTCTTCGGAGGTAGTGTTTTTCAAAGAGTAAGCGTAAGATTCTAAACCGTTCTTACCAGCAATTCTGGCAGTTTCTTTTTCGTCTTCTTCTTTGTATTTCTCAGCTTCAGAGACCATACGTTCAATATCTTCCTTAGATAATCTACCTTTGTCGTTGGTGATGGTAATCTTGTTAGATTTACCGGTACCTTTTTCAACAGCAGAAACGTTTAAGATACCATTAGCATCAACATCGAAGGTAACTTCAATTTGTGGGACACCTCTTGGAGCTGGTGGGATACCAGTCAAGTCGAATTTACCCAACAAGTTGTTATCTTTTGTTCTAGCTCTTTCACCTTCAAACACTTGAATCAAGACACCTGGTTGGTTATCAGCATAAGTGGAGAAAGTTTCAGATTTCTTGGTTGGGATGGTAGAGTTTCTTGGAATCAATTTGGTCATGACACCACCAGCAGTTTCAATACCAAGAGATAATGGAGCAACATCTAACAATAATAAATCTTGAGTTTTAGAAGATTGATCACCAGTTAAGATAGCAGCTTGGACGGCAGCACCGTAAGCAACAGCTTCATCTGGGTTGATTGATCTGTTTGGTTCTTTACCGTTGAAAAATTCAGAAACTAATTTTTGAACTTTTGGAATTCTGGTGGAACCACCAACTAAGACGATTTCGTGAACTTGAGATTTGTCTAATGAAGCATCTTTCAAGACTTTTTCGACAGGGTCTAAAGTGGATCTGAATAATGGAGCACATAATTCTTCAAATCTAGCTCTGGTAATTGAGGTGTAGAAATCAATACCTTCGTATAATGAATCAATTTCAATTGAAGTTTGAGCAGAAGAAGACAAAGTTCTCTTAGCTCTTTCAGCAGCAGTTCTTAATCTTCTTAGAGATCTTTGGTTAGAGGTCAAATCTTTTTTGTTTTTTCTCTTGAATTCAGCAGATAAGTGGTCAACTAATTTGTTGTCGAAATCTTCACCACCTAAATGGGTGTCACCAGCAGTAGCTTTAACTTCGAAGATACCATCTTCAATGGCCAATAATGAGACATCAAAAGTACCACCACCTAAATCGAAGATCAAGACATTCTTTTCACCTTCATCTTTCTTGTCTAAACCGTAAGCAATAGCAGCGGCGGTTGGTTCGTTAATGATACGTAGAACGTTCAAACCAGCGATTAAACCAGCATCTTTGGTAGCTTGTCTTTGAGAATCGTTGAAGTAAGCTGGAACGGTAACAACGGCATCGTTAACAGCGGTACCTAAGAAGTTTTCAGCGGTTTCTTTCATTTTGGTCAAAATCATAGATGAGATTTCTTCTGGAGTGAAAGTTTTGGTCTCACCTTTGAATTCAACTTGAATCTTTGGTAAAGTATCTTCATTGATAACTTTGAATGGGAAATGTTTCAAATCGGTTTGAACTTCCACATCGTCGAATTTTCTACCAATTAAACGTTTGGCGTCAAAGACGGTGTTGGAAGGGTTCATAGCAGCTTGATTTTTAGCAGCATCACCGATCAATCTTTCAGTGTCGGTGAAACCAACGAAAGATGGAGTGGTTCTGTTACCTTGGTCATTTGCAATAATTTCGACTCTGTCGTTGGCAAAATGAGCAACACAGGAGTAGGTAGTACCTAAATCAATACCGACAGCTTTGGACATGATGTATAGTTGTTTGTTTCTTTTAATTTAAACCTAATTGATCAAAAAGAAAAGCAGTTGGATGAGAGAAAGGAAGAGTAGAAAGGAGAGTGAGAAGAAGGAAATCTGCCATTTAAATAAAAAGCTGTTCGTCGAAAAAAAAAACCGAAATTTCCTTCTGGAAAATTCCATCAGATTTACTTTTCACTTTTTGCTTTTAACTTTCAGCGAAATTACGTAAGCAACGTGTTAACGTTAGCGTTATCGGTTACGTCATTCGGCCGGCCAGAAACTGCCGCCTTTTTCTGGCAGAGCTACAGTAGTAAGCAATAGATAATCACGCCATTAGGCATAGGTATAGTCATAGTACATAGTACACAGTACACACTATTTCTTCTTCTCGGTGGTAGTAGTAGCACTGGCATCTGTAGCAGCAGCTTGTTGCTCTGCTCTCTTGATCAGCGAGAAACGGTTGACTGTTTTCAACCCGTTCTTGACGAATCCCCAGTACTGTTTAACTTGTGGTGGTACCTTTGGCGACGAGACCAACCCATCAACACGCACCTCCCAGTTCTTCAAGATCTGTTGGGTGAATAAAGAACCTTCAGATTTCACCTTAATGAAAATCGCGTACAAGGACAAACTGATGAACGACCATTTCTTCCAGGTCAAAAGACGAATAATCAACCAAACGAGCAATAGAAGCTCTGAAGTGGCTGCAACTCTTCTTGACAGTTCATGGTACTTCTTGACAAAACCTTGTATCTTATTAGCAACAGCTGGAGCAACTGATAACGCTGGCAATAACTCAAATCCTAAAACACTCAAAACATGGAAGATAGTGTAGGCATAATAAGGAACAATGGCCAATGTTCTTTTTGGGAATATTAACCAAATGAAGGCATTGTATAAATAGTGGGTATTATCATCTTGTAATAAAGCTCTCACCTTGGCTGATTTACTGGTCATAGACCACAAGCTCTTGTTCTGATACAACACAATACCGAATGAGGTACTGGCACCTGCAAACAACAGCTTATACCACAAAACGCTGGCCAGTCCATTTGAACGGTAACTTAACAAGTAGGCAAAGAAACTGATAACAACGGTGATGTTCCCGAGAAACCAGACAAACTTCAAATGGGAAGCATTGACAAAAGCAAGGAACTTTTGAGAAATTGAAGTTGGGGCTTGAGAAGCTTCTGTAGCGGATGGCTTATCTTTACCAGTATCCGGTTTAACAGTAGTGGCTTCTGGCATATTGCAATTGCGAGTGAGTATGTAGCTGTCAGTGTTTTCGCTATAAGAATGGAACAGATCAATAAGTTTTGATACACTTGTGCTGATGAATTCCTATGGTTTGCAATGAAATTGTGCTAGTCGCAAGTTGGAAGAATGATGAGAATAGCAGCTGTTGGATTGTTAATTGCTAAAAATCAGATACTGCTTCCGAATGAAGAATGGTTTTGATCACTGTGTTTTCCCATAGTTAATATCTGAGGACACTGTTGATCACCTCTAGTCCCTTCACGTGACTCTTATGATCAATACATTCTCACGCTTATGAACACAATGAGTCGTTTCAGACTTCAATTCATAGGGATCTAAATCGCAAGATCCTCTACTTGAACATGATTTCTAGAGGCCCAACTTGAAATCGCTGTTATCGCTAAGGCTTTGGCCGTCACATAATTATCGAAAACAAGCTGTACAAAGGTTTACCTTCTACAGAGATGTTATCCTATCATTGCAGAGTCTAAACATCAGGAAACTCCAGGCACTATTTGCAACCTGGTTCACTATAGTGGCGGAGCTAGCTGGGTTTTGATTGGTGACATTGATTGCATTCGAAACTTGAATGTTTATATAGCTACAACTTTCAAGAAATTGAATAGTGGAGCGGAAAAGTGTCACTATATTGGTTGGGAAATAGTTGCAGGTAGTTATATCCTAAAGTTCCGAGATTATGCATTTTGTTTACCAAAATATACACTATACTTAAGAGAGTGGCTCAAAGAGACTTTGTGTAGCGCTGCACGACTACCTATATGCCTTTGATAGTGACGAATGTGCGACAAGTGGTTACTGCTGATGGTGTTTATCGACTTTGGGATGAGCGCAATACTTTCCCAATAAGAGAAACAGAATACGCAATGGTTAAAGAAGATAAGTTTGAGGTATCAAAGACGAGCTAGAGAGGATAGTATCCTGAATTTTTGTCGAGGGTTTATTGGTTGCTGTGATTTATAAATAGCTTAATTTACGAATGATATGTACATGGATGTAGCATTTGAATGTAATTACTAACAATACGACTAATACATTTATGGATGCATCAAACTGACAGGATCATTTGATATCAAACATCCTGGAAGACAGGCTGATCAACTGATTAGTTTTTGGGCTTCTTATTGACAGGTTCTGGTTGTTTTGGTTTTGGTTTTCTTTTCTTAACGATTGAGGTTAAATCATTGACAACTGGTTGTGTACTAGAAGAAGCTGGAAGACTGGAAGATGTATCGCTGCTTGTTGCTTCACCTAATATGCCTTTCAATATCTCCTCTTTTTGCAATCTTAACTGTTCATTTGGATCCCTTGCGAGCTCTTCCAACTTTAGTTGTAGTTCCTTGACTAAATCTTCATCCTTTGTCTCTCTATGTTTAATTGATTCAATTGCCTTTTTTAAATGATGAATTGCTTGGTCTTTTGCGGCCGCATTCTCGAAGTTGAATTCCAAAGCCAATGATAATTTATAATGAACCTCACTTATCAAATTAGAATTGAATTTGTAGATTTCCTGTCTTAGTTTTAAAAGGGTTTCGAAATCTTCAGCTGCTTGTTTGAAATTTTCTGTTTCGAGTGAGATCTCCCCTAATAGATCTAAAATATCAGATAGTTTGAGTTTAGTTTGAATCAATATATCCGTTGACGATTCGGGATCGTCGAGAGGTTCTACCTTTTTACCCTGGGCCTGCAAATTTTCTATCTTCTGCTCAAACAGAGAGCGTGACAGGTCTAAAATTTCCCATGCTATCTCAAAATCGGACTGCTCTTCCTGCTTGCTGTCTTCTTGATCTTGTACCTCTTCATTACTTGCATTTGCTTGTTGTCCCTCGTCATTCTCCGTTTCCTCTACTTCTTCATTATTCTCCTCTTCTTCTTCATCGTCCTCTTCTGCTAATGGAGCATCCTCGCTAAATTGGAACAATCCACTTTGCTGTCCTTTCTTTAACTGTTCATCATTTTCATCAGCTTCTTGTTCTTCTGGATGCCCCTGATCTTGCTCATCTGAACCCCCAAATAGACCATTTTTGGACACCGCCACCTGAAAGAGAGCCTTCCCGTACAGAAACAGTAACTCTGGATCTTCTTCACCATTGTTCAATTCAGAGACTTGGCCGCACGCGTCCCCATAAAATTCCGTAGCAGCTTCGTAGTTCTTTGCCGCATATGCTTTAGCTGCTTGTTCTAGCAACAATGTGACTTCGGCCGGATATGACATGATCCTCTACTGACTAGCTACTCCCAAGGAACGTCAACAGCCCAGACCACGCTAGCGACTATCAACTTGAACACGGCAGAAAGAATGGCAATCGCGAGGGCGTACCCTCGGTTGTTCCCCTTTTAGACCGCTCTCCCTCGGAACTCTCTCTTTGTGTTTCAAACGCGAATTTCCAGAAAAAGACGATCTCAAAAAATGGATTATCGATTTCCAAAAAGACAACAAACAGACACCACCCCAGATCCACTGACTACTGCCGCCATGTCAAGCACACACCCCTCAAGCATGCTTGATCCAGAACCAGCTTCAGCTCCAGCTCCCATCCAAACAGCTTTCACAGGTGCAGGATCGGCCGAAGATGAGCAGCATTCAACCTCTGTCAAGGAAGAACAACACGAAACTAATTCCATAGTGTCAAAGCCCGTATCCTCTGTTGAACGCGCTTCAAATGGACATGGATCATCAGAGTCTATTCCACCAAGTAGTGGGGTCTCGGGACTAGGTCTGGACTTCAGCGAAAAAATAGCTGACAGCAATGGCATCTCGATCAAACAGGAGCATTCTCCTAATACTCTAAAAACTGAAGGAACTAATGGACATACCAGTGCTTCGCTTCCAATTCCAGAAGTGAAAGTTATTAGAAGAAAATTGAACGGGTACGTTGGATTTGCGAACTTGCCAAAACAATGGCACAGAAAATCGATCAGAAGAGGTTTCAACTTGAACCTGTTGATTGTTGGTGAATCTGGTCTAGGTAAGTCTACCTTAATTAACACATTATTCAACAAGGAACTCTATGCTCCAAAAAAGCCAAAGGATCCTTCGGCAGAGAGACCACAGGAGGTAACCATTGAAAAGGTTGAAGACACGATTGAAGAGAACGGTGTTAAACTACATTTAACTGTCGTTGATACTCCAGGATTTGGTGATCAAGTCAACAATACTAATTCTTGGCAACCAATTATTGATGAAGTCAACTCAAGATTTGATTCTTCTTTGGAATTTGAAAACAAGATCAATAGATCAGATGATCCTGATTCAAGAATTCATGCTTTATTATATTTCATAGAACCAACAGGTCACTCTTTGAAACCATTGGATATTGAATTTTTATTGAAGATCCATAAAAAGGTGAATGTCATTCCAATCATTGCTAAATCTGATACTCTAACAGACGAGGAAATCGTCGAGTTCAAACAAAGAGTTTTGGAAGATATTGAAACTCAAAATATCGATATATTCAAACCAAAGATTTACGAAAATGATGACGAAGAAACTAACCAGGTAACCAAAGACATCATTTCAAGAATTCCATTTGCTATTGTTGGTTCAACTACTCAAATTCAAACAAAAGATGGTAGAAATGTCAGAGGTAGAGAATACCCATGGGGTGTAATTGAAGTTGATAATGAAGATCATAACGATTTTGTGAAATTACGTCAACTCTTGATTAGAAACTTCTTGGAAGAATTAAAGGAGAATACAGCCAATGTGCTTTTTGAGACTTATAGAACTGAAAAATTGGTCAGATTAGGAATTGAACAAGATGACTCTGTCTTCAGGGAATTTGACCCTGCTACAAAACAACAAGAAGAAAAGGCATTGCATGAGGCCAAACTATCTAAATTAGAGGCTGAAATGAAACAAATATTTCAACAGAAAGTTTCTGAAAAGGAGAAGAAATTACAGAAATCCGAAGCTGAGTTATTCTCAAGACATAAAGAAGTTAAAGAAAAACTATTGAAGCAACTCAAATCTTTAGAAGAGAAGAAGAAACAGTTGGAGAATGCTCGTCTAAACCCATCTATTGAGCCATCTCCAGCTCCTGTACAAAAGACTAGAAAGGGTTTCCTACGTTAAGAAACACGTACTGGGGACTGTATCAATTCTTTTCGATTTCAAAGCAGTTTTATATATTTATATATATCTAGACCGTTTAACGAGTACGTTGTAGAGTCTGTGAAATTCTCATAGCTATTTTTTACATAGGAATCATTAGCCCATATCATTAATAATCTGATCATCAAAGAGCGACTTTTGCTTCATGCATAAAAAAAGAAAACGAGAGAAAAATGCGCACATTTAGCTGATGATAATATCATTAATAATCTGATCATCAAAGAGCGACTTTTGCTTCATGCATAAAAAAAGAAAACGAGAGAAAAATGCGCACATTTAGCTGATGATAATATCATTAATAATCTGATCATCAAAGAGCGACTTTTGCTTCATGCATAAAAAAAGAAAACGAGAGAAAAATGCGCACATTTAGCTGATGATAATCTGCAAGGGAAAATGAGCTATAAAAACACCTTCATTCTCCCTCTTTCCCACTCCATTAGTAAAGGTAAAGCTCCTCTAGTACAACACTTCTACTACAATGAAAGTGCTAAACTTGAAAATCACAAACATTCATTGTGAAGATTGTCATAATTCAATCACTTACACACTTTCCCAGATCTTTAATCTAGACAACAATTTGAACACCGATCTACCAAAGGCCGTCCTGAAAATCGCTGATGATGAAGAGGTTTCTATCATTACTGATGTAATGAGCAAACGACTACAAAGGATAATAGTCTCTCGACTAGAAGGGCTAGGATTTGTCGTTAAAGATTACTCTGTTCATGAGATAGGAGGAGATTCAGATGAAGTTGAAAGCAATTACATTCTTGATGTCCTCGAGTTCTTCAAGAAGAGGATAGGAAATCAGAAGAAGGAGTCGAAGCATCTTGAGAATTGTGCTAAATGCAGAGAAGGATCGCACCAGGATGGTGAAAGTGGATCCGATACGCAAGAGCTCAAAGATATGGCCACTAATGAGACAGAGTTTAGGGCCGTTTTCGGTATCGGTGGAATGACATGTGCTTCTTGCGCGGACACTGTTTCCAATGCGATCAGGGAAGTTCTTTCAAAGTCTCGTTTTGTTGACTCGAAGGATCTCAGTTCTAAGTACTCTGTTGATGTTGTATCTAATATTGCAACGGCTATTCTTCCAAACAAACAAATGGCTAATGAAATCATCCATTCCGTGAAGGAAATTGGATATACTGCAAGTTTAATTGAGTTGTTACCTGTTACCAGAGAGGTCAAATATAGGGTGAATGCAGCCATTGGCGGGATGTCATGTGCGGCATGTGTGACTTCAATTAATGGTGCTGTCTCTGATCTACCATTTTTAGTTGAGAATTCAATTTCAGTTGTTTCTAAATCTGGTTACTTTGTGATTGAATCAAACAGCAACAAGGTCTTGAATGAGTTAAAGGATGCTGTTGAGGATTGTGGGTTTGAGTTCAGTATTGTTGATATCGAAGAAGTAAATCATGCCACTACTAATAAGCTATCAAGAACTATCAATCTAAAAGTTGACGGAATGTACTGCGAGCATTGTCCGGCTAACATTATGGAGATTTTACAAAATCACGGTAGTGCTGTTGTCATTGATGATCCAATAACCTTGTCACATCCGTTTATCAGATTCACTTATATTCCGTCTGTGCCTAGGTTGACTATAAGATCCATTCTGAAAGAGATTGAACACAGCGGAAATTTCAAGGTCAAAATAATTGAGGATATTAGTCTCGACGAACATCTAAGAAGAATCTCTAAAAAGGAAACATTGAAGATCGCATACAGGTTGCTCCTCACGACAATAATTGCTATACCTACATTTGTTTTTGGTATTGTGGGAATGTCATTCTTGCCTAAAGGCTCGTCATTAAAGATGTGGTTAGATGAACCATTATGGACAGGCAACACATCTAGAATGACATGGATTTTGTTTTTCTTGGCTACGCCAGTCTATTTCTTTGCGGCTGATATCTTTCATGTTAAGGCTTTGAAGGAAATCAGAACACTATGGACGAGAAACGTTTCCTGGAAGAGAAGGTTATTCAGGTTTGGAAGTATGAATCTGCTTATGTGTCTTGGTACTTCTATTTCCTACTTCTCCAGTATTGTGTTATTGATTTTAGCTGCACACACTGAAAGAGCTGGTCGTCACAGCGAAGGGGCATTTACCTCGAATTATTTTGACTCAGTGGTGTTTTTAACGTTTTTCTTGTTGATTGGTAGATTATTAGAATCATACTCCAAGACAAAGACAGCAGAAACCATATCAAGTCTCGGGAACTTGAAACCAAGTGTTGCCAATTTGATTGATGAAGATGGTGATGACTACAAGACCGATCTTAAAATGCTAGAGGTTGGTGACCTGATAAGAATCGTCCCTGGTGAATCTCCAGCAGTTGACTGTATTATTCAACAAGGTACCACAAAGTTCGATGAAAGCGCCCTGACAGGTGAATCTGTTGCGATCGAGCATACTGTTGGTGAACAGATTTTCGCAGGTACTGTGAATAAAGGTCCTTCTTCAATCATTGCCAAAATATCTACTTTGGATGGAACTTCATTAATTGACCAAATTGTTTCCACTGTTAGAGATGGGCAAATGAAAAGGGCACCGATTGAAAGGACTGCTGAAGTATTAACCGGGGTCTTTGTTCCAATTATTACATTTATCGCTATCTTGACATGGGTTATTTGGATTTCTTTGGGATATTCAGGAAGCTTACCAGAACACTATCTAACAAATGATATTGGTGGTTGGGCTGTTTGGTCTTTGGAATTTGCAATTGCGGTGTTTGTTATTGCTTGTCCTTGCGGTATTGGTTTAGCTGCTCCTACTGCCTTATTTGTTGGTGCTGGTCTTGCTGCTAAGAATGGTATTCTTGCTAGAGGTGGTGGTATCGCTTTCCAAGAAGGTTCTAAAGTTAATATCATCTGTTTTGATAAAACTGGTACGTTGACTATGGGAGGTGATCTAAGAATCACAAATTTTGCTACTGTCAAGGATTCTCAACTGTTGAAAATTGTGTTGCAGATCACAAAAGATTTGGAGATGAACTCTAGCCATCCATTAGCTGTTGCTGTTAAGAATTTTGTTGAGCATATAAGTTTGAAAAAGAATATCAAATTAGGTAAAGTTAAAGTCCATGAGTCTGAAGAAATTCCAGGAAAGGGTTTGAAAGGTGATGTTATTATTGATGAAGATGATGCGGAAGACCCAATTTGGAAAGAGCTCAAACCTGAGAGTGTTCTCTTAGGAAATGAGACTTTAATGAGAGAAAATAACGTTAATTTCAGCTCTGAACAATCCAAGTTATTAAACGATTGGAAATTACAGGGTAAAAGTATCATAATTGTTAGTTTGAAATGCTCAAGAAAGTTCAATAATGATAAATATCATGCGGTTTTGATAATGGCATCAAGAGATGAACTTAGACCGGAAGCAAAAGATGTGATCAACTACCTAAAAACACAAAATATCAAAACTTTCATGATCTCTGGTGATAACTACCTTACTGCCAATTCCATTGCCAAGGAACTAGGTATTGATAATGTGATTGCGGAAGTCTTACCGGAAGAAAAGGCTCAAAAGATCAAGTGGATCAAGTCAACTCATTATAAATCTACGGTCGCGATGGTTGGTGATGGTGTGAATGATGCGCCTGCTCTAGCAATGGCAGATGTCGGTGTTGCGTTAGCATCAGGTTCTGATTTGGCGCTGACTTCATCTGATTTTGTTCTATTATCGCCAAATTTCCCGTTGGTTACTTTGCTGACATTATTACAGCTCTCAAGAAAAGTCTTCCGGAGAGTTAGATTTAATTTTGGATGGGCTTTGATCTACAATATGATCGGAGTTCCAATTGCTGCTGGTGTTATTTACCCTTACAATAACTCTAGGCTATCTCCAGTTTGGGCAAGTGCAGCAATGGCATTAAGCTCAATAAGTGTTGTTTTATCATCGTTGGCTCTGAAATTTTTCAGAAGACCTAAGGTGGTTCTTGAGGAAACTAAGAAGTTAAAAGATTTCGAGGCAGTTGAAGAGTTGTTTTAGTTAATTTACAAACAATATAAATGATATTAGAGATACTTTTTGTAGTTATCGTTGCTTTCAGCGAAAGTAAATTGGTCATAAATCTCTCTTCTGTTTTAATGCCAACCCAAAGAAATCTGTGTATCTTCATCAATCTGATTGTGTAGTTCCACCAGCCGGCGTAGCTTTCCATCTTCTATTACTGCCCTCGGAACTGGCCTTATTTCCGGCCTCGGTGGCAAAAAAAAAAAGAGCGACCGAAAACCAAAACACAGAGAGCCAGAACAGGTACAATTCTACTGAAGTCCTCTCAATTCAAGAAATGCCATCTCTAGAATCACTCACAAAGGATCTCAAACAAGCATTTGAGGCCAAGGACTACGATAAGGTCGAAGAATTAATTACACCGATCAAGGTCCTCCTTATTCAGAATGACCTGCTATTGCCAAACTTCACAAAATTGAGTCAAGATGCCAATTATTTGAACGACTTAATAATATCGAGATCAATATTAGAGATTGGTGCATTGAGTTTCATTAACTCTGCCAAGTTTGACAAATTCCAGCAGATTATAGATTCTTTGAAAACTTTCTATTTCAATGAAGAAAGCAAGGAATTGGCCAAATCAACCAAAAAGAATAAACTGCTGAGTTTATATCTATTGTTGTTATTAAGTAATGGTGACTTTGTCAGATTTTACACTGAATTGGAGAACTATACTTTCAAATTGGCCAATATCGAGAACGATCTATTCTTGAAGTACCCAATAACATTAGCCAACTGGTTATTGGAAGGTTATTACGATAAGGTGTTGAAAGTTTTATCAGCTCCTTCCTCAAGCAACGAATTATCCGAATCTAAATCCAAACTCAAAGAGTTTCAAATATTCGATGAAATCCTAATCAGTATCACAAGGGAGGAAATTGCAAAGACTTTAAATAAAAGTTATAAAACCTTGGATTTAAAGAATGCTAAAAACCTATTACATCTAAAGGATAACGATAACGAAAAGTTGGATGAATTCGTTGATGAGTTCAACTGGAAGTTAGAAAAAAATGAATTAAAATTCGATGATAACGAAGAAAACGACGATTATGAAATTGAAAATGAGAATTTAACAATAACTGAAAAACTTGTCAAGCACTCATTAAACTATGCTAAAGAGATAGATTCAATTATCTAACGCCTTCTACACTATTATTCATAGATAATTCCACATTTTGTATATTATCTCAAAGACTTGTAAAATCCACTGTATCCACTCTCTAAATCGAACAGCATAGTCTTCAACTCTTCGTCATTCAATCCATCGTTCAATTTCATCTTGTTTAACTTAATCAACCAGTCAATTAAATTTTGCCTTTGAATCTTGTAATTTTCTACAATATCAGGTGGTGAACTCTTAAAGAACGTCGTCAAGTTCGTTAATAAATCCGACAGAATTGGATGCAATTGATCCTTTGTCTTGAAATCTAGCTTCAACGCATCCATTAGCGTTATAAAGTTTGAAGTTATTTCTGCTATCAGCTTATTACCACCCGATGATGATGAATTATTGTGATCATTGCTGCTTGTGTTGTATCCCCCGGTGGATCTTGCGTTCAGTGTTTCATGTAAATCGTGTGTTGAATTTGGTATCGAGTGTTCAATTGTGGCAGGAAGCCCGATATGTAGTCTATTGATGGCATTAGAACAGTTCAAGATCCAGTATTTCTCAACAAACTCGTCGAGCTGGAAATCTTTGAGAATGGAATTGTTCTTCAGAAGGGTTTGATATTGCGTTATCGACTTATAGCACAGGCTCTGATATTCTTCGATTGACACCTCGTCTTTTATGAATGATTTCTCGATTATTTCCAATGTCTTTATAATGGCAAATATTTCAGAGTATGTCTCATTTTCGTGTTGTTCCTTTGCGGTCAGCTTCACCTCCTGATGTTGGCTGTGTGAAGCTCCTGTGAAAGAATAAGATGTTGTAGGTGCAAAGGGCTGCGACATTGCTGCTACAACGCTAATATTTTAAAGAAAGTGTCTGTCTTTTTTTTGATTTTGACTTTTTCGGGTCTCTTTTCAACTGACACATACATAACTACAAAGTGTTGATTTAGAAGCTACATCTAGACATTGGATAACATGCATTAATTTATCACTATTTACCTCATTCCCACTACACAAATTTGTCCTTGTCTTCCTTGCTCCGCATTATCGTCATATGCGGAGTCTTTTTCCGTCTGAAGAGATCGTACTTCGAATTGTACACAAAGTCGTCCTCATTGACCTGTTTGCTATCATTCAATATCCGCTTAATAAGCTCCATCGACTCAATGCGGTCATGGTTCGATATAGTGAAGGGCTGTTGAAATTCAACTGACTTTGATCTATTGTATTTCAGCTTGACGTTCAGTTGGTAGTAGACTTGGAAGAAATTTGTCTTGAATGTACAGTAGTTGTTGTGTGATTTATGCGGTATTGGGTTTTCTGAATCATGATCAATTATGAACGGTTTCAAGTTATTCGTCTTCGTGATACCTGTATCTGAAAGTTTCAATAATTCTGGATTCTGTTGTTTGTTGAATAAATTGTATGGATTTGTTCCCTGGCTGGAACTTTTTTGCAGATTAATGTTGAACATTTTGCTGAAAATATCGTTGATCTGCTCGTTTATTTCAAAAACTTGGGAGCTAATAACTGTTTCTTTCATAAATGAGTTGTCACACCGACAATCAAAAATTTCAACCACGTCAATCCCAATCTTTTTCAGCTTTACTGAACTTTTTTCATAGTTAGACTTCTTAAGAGTTAACTTTAACTGCAAATCTTCAAATGGTCCAATCGATGAACAAGGCAAAGAGTAGTCCACAAAAAACAGACCATCCTTAGCATCAATGGTCTTTGAAATAGGTTGATTAAACTGCCTATATATTGGTAGGTTGTCGTACTTGTTAACCACAACAGGAAAGTCAAAGTACTTGATTTGTTTGTTCATCATTGCCACTTCCACCTTCAAACAGTGGTTCACTTTGAAGTTATTGGTTTCTAAAGTTGGTGAGACATTCTGATGTATGGGTATTGAAAACGGAAGGTCAATACCTATTATTTTTTCGTTGAATGGAAAAGTCAATTCATAATTCAGTTTGGTGGTACTGTTCGGTACGTTGTTCTTACTGAACTTCAGTAAATCAATGGTTACAAATTTGATGGTTACCTGGTTAATAAACGGTAATGTGTCCGAGTTTGTTTGCCTGATTTCTAGAACCGAGTCGAACTGGGGGTATGTCTTGGGAACTCCAGGGTATCCTGAAATAGGAGGCTTATTTGATGGTTTGAGATTCACAGCGATACTCATTCTCCCTTTGATCAGCCGTCTTTAGTCGAGAGTACTAATAATACTATTCTGATTGTGGATTTTTCCCGAAATCAAAACAAACTATTTTTGTATAATATGCCGTAAGCCTTATATAGTACCTTGGATCTCACAGACAACAACGAGATCTTTCTCCGGATCAACCACACTGATAATCTTCTTCTCCTGGAATTGTACATTGACGAAACGCAGTCCCGGCTCAAAGGATAGTGAGCTTGCCACCAAAGCTCTGGAAAAACTTACAAGATTGTCACCCTGCTCAGTACTCAGTCTCTCTACTTTCTTATTGATCTGAACCCAACCATGTCCTATTCTCGCATCAGTATATGTGTAAACGACAAACGATACCGGTTTTTTTTCGCTAGTGGTATCACTGTTTAGCCTCAGAAGCTTATAGCTTGTGATTGAATCCACAAGTTCCTTTGATGGGATAGGAAGTGTCGTCTCTGTAGACATATTTGTTGGTGTGGCAGTTAGTATGTTTTAACGTAGTGGCGCCAGATCAGTATGAATCGAAACTACTACAGCTTCTGCCACTTCCGATCGTAGCCAAACTAAGGCTTGCAGTTAGCAGCTGGTGATGCACTTAAAACGATTACCAAACAAACAAACGCTCCTAACGGTGTGTCTCCAAGCGAAAGCTAAACGAATCGGGTCAACTAAACGACATGCATCGAACAATAACGTCAAAATCCTACCAGATTGGTTGTGGAATATGCTCTCGTAGCTCGTTTATGAAGTGAGACAATCCGATAATTATGTGCCTGGTGCGTTAAACTTTAAGAAACATTCCAGTTCTACATAGATATAGTCTCTTGAAAATTAACCTTTTATTTTTCAATGTTGGGATCAGTTTGTTGGGCATAGAACTTTTCAACCGAATGGTAACGCTGTATGCTCATTAGATCAACATGTTATTGATTATTATTACCTGGTGATGCTTCCTTTCTGAGCCGGGACTCGGGAGCTCCAAAATCTCAGTTCTTGGAATGCTTTCTACATGTATAGGTTTTGGTGCACTGGTAACAAGTTCGTCGTATAGGGTCTAACAACCGAGAATCGTCCCCAGATCAGTCTCTTGGTGGATCGCAAAGTGTACGCACACTCCAGATCAAGACGTGGCTATGCTCATCCTTTCCTTTTGGGCCTGTTTGTTTACATTCTGGGTGAAATTGGGTGTGCATCACGCGTCTTTTGTTGTTTGCTACACGTCGAAAACAACGCGAAATGGTGTCAGTCACGTGAATCTGTCAGAATCATATGGCTAACCACATTTTTGCAAATCGAATGTTTTTCGAAATTTGCGAAACGGTCCACAAATGCATATTATATAAAGCACACATTTTCCCACAACTATGTTTGCAATATGACGGTTTGATCTATCTAGCAATCAAGTCAAACACTTCGCTCTTTTTGAAAATGTCCCCATCAACCTTAGCTTTAGGAAACTTCAGACACACTGCCTCAAGATCGAGATCCTTCCAATCTCTACTAATGTTGAGTTATCTTTCGCTTGGCCTAACATTACCATTTATATTGCCATTCCGTTCGCACAACCAGGCCAAAGGAAGAAACAATGCTGTCGGTGTCATTTCTCTCAGCTCGTTTGCTAGGCTCTGATGAACCTCAGGAGGTCTGGCTATTAAAAAGATAGCAGTCTTTATCTGATGCAGTGACCATGGGTTCACTTTTTTAATTCTAGTTCGGGTTCTACATCCGAATTTGGCACATTTTTACGGTTTATATATCATGGGTTTGGTTTTTACTGTATAATTAATTTACGGTATTTTTAGTGGTTCTAGTATGACACGGCGTAATTGAATTGTAAACTGTCTGTCTGTCTGTCTGTCTAGGTACTATATCTAGTTAACTTCGTGTTCGAGAGTTTCATTTAGCTCTTTGTATGAATCCAAAAGAAGATTATGACCGGCTTTTTCAATGACTTTATAATCAACAAGGTCGCCTAACACCGCCTTGTAAGAAGAACCTCCATCGCGTGTTACTTTATCCTCGCTTCCGTCAATTATCAGAATATCCTTAAAGTCATCGCTTGTTTTTAAATGATTTACAGCAGCAATCAACTCATCTAATTGCATCGGCTTCCAATTGACAATATGGTTGATAAAATTTTGAGAGTTTGTTTGCAAGTTAAACTTGAGCTGTTTGAACTTCAAGAAGTCATCAATCTCGTCAAATTTGGTCGAGGAGAACAACCTTCTCAAAGATGCACTTTCGATGTTGTTGATTCTGTCAAACTTTCTGAATATCTCGAATATAACTGGAATATAATAGAACGATTTCAGCACCAGATTGGTTCCGAATGTTCTCAAGGCTGGAAACTTTGGTGGAGCAATCAGTATGATTTTCTTAATCTGTTTTGAGTTCAAATGCTGAAACAAGTTGAAGGCTACTTGTGTCCCATAAGAGTGTCCGATTAATATGAGATCTCTATCAATCAATCCTTTAAACTCGAGAAATTCAATAACAAACCTAGTGAAGTTGTTCAAACTCAAAACGTAACTTGAGCTTTTCAGTGATGAATTACCAGACCCTGGTAAGTCAAAACTAACAACATCATACTTTTGATAAAAGTGATTGAACTGCTCGTCGAACTGATGTAAGTTACCTCCAAGCCCATGAATAAAAACTAGCACAGGACCCTTATTATTTGGATCTAATGAGGCTTCGTCATGTTTAGGAATAACAAGGTTATAGATTTCGCCATATTCCCCAAAATCTTCATACTTGGAATGTTTTTGTATATGGTGATCAAAAAATGTGTTCTTATCAGCTATCAATTGGCTCTCTAAGTTGGTCAAATTCTTTCTTCTGGTTATCGTGCCCCAGATGGTTGTGAAGATTAGTTTGGAGGCAAAAAGAAAGTAGCCGATTCTTCCTGTTGGGACCTTGATCTGCTCTGTAGCAGAAAGTTCTTTATAAAGTTCAACAGACATTATCTGTGGCAGTCCTACTATGGCTGAGTACTGTTTGGTGGAAGTTGGTGCTGTTGAAGATATTTGTTAAAGTGTGGATGCCTAAATTTTCCTTTTTCTTGTTGGCTCAGGCTGGCAGAATGTGACGAATTCAATCCCGAAATAGGCTCGGAACGTTTGACACAAAATATCGAGCAATGCTTCAGTCATTTTTAGGTAACAGAACCGCATTTGGCTATATATAGGTGTTTGTTGTTTGATCCTTCAGTTTTCAGGCCTGTTCACTGTATCATCCGATCCTATGTAGCGTGATTTGCGAAAGGAAGTATTTTATGCGTAAGGATCCCAGAACTGTTGTCCATATTGTCGTCAAGGTTTGCTCAGTTTCCATGTAGCTTGAAAAACTAACCATAGATTTCCAGCTCTCCCTTGAATCTAAGTATCCTTTTGTGCTTTATTTCAATGTTTTGTTATATTTATATTCTTTTCTTATATGCAAGATGTATCTTTCCTTCAGGTATCATACTCTTCACTGAGTTCACTGACCTTTACAATCTACAATATAAATAGAAGCGAACGTGGTTATTAATTTATATCATCATTCATCTAGTCATAGAACATATACGTATTAACGTTTCCGTATATCCAAAACAGTGAAGCAAAGTTGTGAATGTAGTCCTACATAGCCACAACAAAAAATCCAGTCAAAATGTGAGAACAATGCCAACCACCGTTAACAGAAACTAAAACTGAAACGGAAAAGAGAGTTTATAAGTACAAACAAAAGAGGCAATAATAGCGCCATCAAGATAAATTAGAACAACATTGAATCATTCTTGGCCAAATCCAACAGTTTCTTCAACAGCTAGATTCAATTTTTGTTTTAAAGAGCCATAATCATTATATGGGGGTAAATCAACTCTGTTGAAACAGGTATGTGATTTTGGTAATTGATTAGGTTCACCAGCTTTTTCGATGGTGAATCTTCTTGGACCATCAGAGCCCTGCAAATCTTTAAATCCATTGACAGGTATTCTTGAGGTACCAGTCGTGAATTGTAGTAGTCTTGCCCTTTGTTCATTATCCCATTCAGAAACACACTTCCAGAACCACTGAATAGCCTCATCACTCTCCTGGAAACCTCTGTAATCAGTATGTTTCTTCCAGTCTTCGACGTCAATTTCCGCAATACCCCCAATCAATAGTTCTAACTCTCTTTCATCAAAGACATTGACCAAATCTTCCGGCACTAGTTCATTGAAACCATCCATAAATGCTTTGAACTGTTCCTCCACACATTTTTGAATCTTCCATTCCGTAATCAATTCAACATACTCTTTCTTATTTTCGTTGGTTACTTCAACATCTCTACCACCGGGTTTCAAGTCAACAGTAACCAATTCACCAAATCTCTCTTCTTCAGCACTGAAAGTTAGATCTAGAATTCCGTTTATATCATTATCAATGGTCCATTGTAAAGATCTGTAGAACTCCACATCAACACCTTCCATATCCTGCAAAATAACCTTTTTATGTAACATCATCTTATATAGAGCACCGACAAAGAATGCATCTAAAAATCTTCTATGGAATACACCTAATCCAACAACTCTACCAATGAATTTGAAATAATTCAAATGTTCAGGGTTAATACCTGAATTTGGATTGATTTGCAAAGTGTAGTTATCGTGAGCAGAATATTCGAATAAACAGTAGAATGGATTAAACATTTCGTGTGACAGTAGGAAGAAAAACTCTCTTGAAACACCACCATAGTCAAGACCTTCTTCACCATCGAATTTGATCATTAGTCTCTTCTTCAAGTCTTCTGGTGTCTGTCTCATGATTTCTTGGTAAGAGTCTTCAAATATATGATCTCTTCTGACTTTGATGTGACACTGTCCTGGCAGGATTCTCAATGCAGGTTGTGATCTGAAGTAAATAACCTTTCTTCTGAAATCTCTCTTATACTGTGGGACGTTTTGATCCAGTGAGGATGGTAATCTTGGATCATCCCATGTCGTGGTCTTCGTATTGTGGTCAACAAAGTAAACTCTTGCCGTGTTTGTCAACCTCATCTCCCAGCCACTTGGTAGCGGTCCAAGTTGAGAAACAGGCTGTTGTTGCACAGTTGTATTTGGTCCATAGGTTCTAATGTATTGTTGTCTTCTTGGATCGACCCAAGTGGTTGTTCTTGTGTTATGATCGACGAAATATGCGCGTCCTTCAGGTGTCAATCTTTGTTCCCAACCAGGCGGTAGTTCACCTAGACCAGCAGTAGTAGTACCGGTTGCAGCCATTGACACCGCACTTGTACCAGCAGTAGCAGGACCAGATCCAGAGGAGTTGACAGTGATGTTATTGGAGCTTGAATTTGCAGATGGATTTGGAGACAAGGGTCTATCATCTGGCAATGTACGGCCACGATGTTGTCTTCTTTCCGCATCTGTCACATTTTGTCTCTGCTGGCCACGTTCAGACTCGGACTGATCCAAAGTTGGTCTTTTCCAGGTTGTTGTTCTTGAATTGTGATCAACATAGTAAGTACGGCCAAAATTATCAGTTCTTCTTTCCCAACCAGGAGGTAGTCGTCCATACTGATCTTCGAAAGAAGAATACTGTCTAGTACTGCTTGCACTGGCAGGATTGGTAACAGCGGCGCCGTTGGAAGCGATTCCATTGGCACCTGGAGTCGTAGAACCTGATGCTTGTGGAGTACGGGCAGGAGGAGCACCAATAGCAGGAGGAGCTCTCGAGTTTCTGGCAGAAGACGAGCCGCTATTATTGTGAGAAATCACAACAATCAGTCTTCCACTAACAACAACATTATCATTGGACTTTTTCAATTCTCTGGTAATTGTTTCTTCAAAATTGGCGAGATTCAAATCGATAACATCACCAATTCTGATGTTTACAACACCTAAAAACCCTTGGTCTTTCTTCTTAAATTTCTTTTGGTCGAATACTTGAATGACTAGAATAGAATTTTCATTAGCTTGAAAGGTGAAAGTCTCATTCCAATAAGGATTCAACGTCTTTTTTGCAGCTGATGTTGATTTGGTTTGTGAGCCGTCAACAGTTAGAACTGCGAAGGGGTCAGGACTGCGAAATACGTCTCTCTTGTATAGAGACTCGGCAGCAACAACCTTAACAGTAATCTGGGAATCGCTATTAATAAACATTAGTATATTTCGGGAATCAGCCACTTTTGAGCCATAAAAGAACCCAAAAGTACATGAAAGGACAACTTACCCAGCCATTTCGGTTTATTTTTCTTTATATGTTCTATCTGAGAGATTCTCCAATCCGATTTCTAACAACCGGTGTAATATGATAAGACTTTTCAAGAAAAGACGCCAGGAATAACAACCAACTGAGCAATCCGGTATTAGCAGAATGGGTAATCAAGTTCCGCGATTTTTTTCAGATAATCCGCTGGAAAGCCCCTGGTAGATGTAGAATAGCTCTTCAATCGGTGCCCGGTGTCGTGAATACAGCTCTGAACTATGAAGGAAGCCTTTGTTGTGAGATTAAAGGGTCAGTCATCATTTGCCAATATTGAATTTTGTTTTTCAAAAAGGGCAATGGCACGATCGGTTCGGGCAGCAGGAGCAATCGGTGCGTAACCACAATCAGCGTGCTCTTACCGAAACGTAAACACTGTAGTGCAGGCGTCTCTGACATTAGACAAAGTAAATGATGTGCACATCTCTCTGATGTTCCCCATAACCTTTGCTCCTCTTCCATTAATGACACATTTGAAGTTATTTGTTTCCAGTGCCAGCAATATTGTGTCTCTGAATGACTTCTAACAAGGACGTAGGTCTATCGTTCAACGGCATGGTGACTATCGGTAACAAGCACCCATGCTCCATACTCGTTTAAACCAAGACATTGTTTACTCAAAATCCGATATATTAGACTTTACTTCATAACTGCTGTCAGATGAGATGGCAATAACATAAGCTAATGAAAATCAAATCAAATGCAGCCTCTGTGCGGAAGGAAGAAGAAACACTACTTTCAATTTTGCCAGACATGATAAAAATAAGGGAAATAACTATCACTCACTGAGAAGGAAGCGAAATTGCCCGAAATCTCTTTTTGCAGCACTTAACGTCAAGAGACGAGTTCAACAAAGCTGTTACTATATTGAGTCCTTGCTAATCGTGAGGACTGGAACGACAGTGCGGAGCAGATCCAATAGAAGTAGTGCAGCGCATACATTCCCGCAAATAAGTCAAGAATATTACTGCTTCAGTTCAAATTGTTCATAATATACAAATGTCCCCAACTGCCAACATCACACTCTCAATAACCAGAAGCTCTCAGCTGTTGCACATATCAAATACGTTACAGAAATACACAAATATACAAGGAACTACAGAAGCTCAAAGCTGAGTCTCACGAACATTCGAAAATTCGTCGAAAAATACTTCTTTTGGAAGATGATTATAGAAATAATGAAGCAGCAGAAAAGGTGTATATGCAGAATTGAATAGTTACGTAGATATGAAGAATAAAATATAAGATCATATTTGATTTTTACAATCTCAATTTTTTGTTAAGCTAACATCTATAAAACGAAACTAAATAGATGATGATTTGATTGAAAACAATAATCTATCTCCCAATCCTGCTAACTATATGAGATAAAACTTAATTATTTAGACAGAGAAATTGCATTAAAAAGTAGGTAGAGGAACAAAAAAAAGAAACTGCGCGAGCCCGGAGTCGAACCGGGGGCTCAAAGATGGCAACTTTGAATTTTACCGCTAAACCACTCGCGCTTTGTTAAGGACACAAACTGAGGTGTTAGAGACACAGTTCTGAGTCTCATAACTTAATCAAAAAAAATCACTACTACTGCTGTATCATTAAAAGAACACGATGCGGCCTTCATTTCACTTATTTTTCTTCAGTCTATATTTGACTCTTCCCACTAATTCTATCTTCTCCGTTAGAGTTTATCTTTTGGTGTTTTTATGTACTTTCCAAGGCTAAACTGCTAGCCAATGCCCGTTTGTAATATATTTCATGTTCGTTATAGAGATCTAGCTATTGCGCCAGATATTACTTTTTGCTTTATCACTTGCACCTTGCCAATCTCCTAAGCCGACCATATAGAGAAACTGGATGACTGCCTGGGAGATAATCTCTCTGAAGTAACGAAGAGTGAGAGGTTTCCTCACAAAAAATCCAAGTCCAACCATAGAGGAAAAAATAGTGCGGATCCTTGATGAATCGGAGGGAAGTGTGGTTTGCTTCAACTCGAACTTCGTATAGTTGTGATGTTGAGGCTCAACATAACATTAATGAGAAAACAGAAACGGGGGTGAGAGAACCCATTCTGAATACCTCTTCCCCCAGTGAAGATATCTTCAGCTTAGTGGATAACGTAATGTTAGCTTGGCCTACATAAATTTCTCATAAATATCATTTCTATTAAAATCAAAACACTCTATATCTTTTTTACCATATACTGTCAGATCAATGGAACTAATGCAGAACAGATAAGCATACTGAATCAGGGGTATTCATGTCTAAAGCATAGCTCAGTCTCATGAAAAATATTTCACCAAATGCAATTCCGAGCACAACAGCAAAGAAGTATAATACAACGAAACTCATGACTGCTAACATAAGAGCATATCCAATTATGACGGTGAGCACGGATAGGAGAAGTCTAATGAAGTCTCTATATATTCCAACGGCTGAATAGTCAAAGAATTTTGCAACGGCTGATTTTGTCTGAGTAGGGCGCTCCGATTTTGAAGAAACTTCACTGCTTTCAATATCTGACAGCTTTCCTAGACTAGAAGAATGGATGTGAATACTATTGTCAGCATCATCCGAAGCTTGAAGTTGAGATGCAAAAACCTTCTGTTCAATATATGTGGAGAGAAATGATAAGCCTCTAAATGCAAAAGCAGTGGCAAACAGAATGACAAATATTCCAAAGGCCTTCGCTCCAGTTGCAGCTGATAGAGACTTGAATAGGACGGGTACACCTTGATAATCAGATGTGAAGAACATTGACATCATCGAGGAAGATGAATGTGAACTATCCATCGAGCTCATTGATGCATCAGAAGTGGACATCCCTGTTGCTGCAGCACTGCTCATGGTCGACGATGCTGGCATTTGCATCGTCTCCATGGCACCTGTACCGTACATCATCTTGAAATGGGTTTACTTGTTTGTGGACTGTGGGCTTGAAATAGTGAGATGTTTTTTGCACAAAGATGAAACAACAACGTTCTGTGCAAGACCAAAGAATAAGAATAGTTCGTTGAAAAGTACAACAGAAGAGGAGAATGGGAAGACTGGTTAAATATATATATACAGAAGAAAGAAATCGCAGGATCAAGATCTCATCAACTGCTTTACATGCTCGAGGACAGATTTATGTGCTCGTCCGAAAAGAGAAATAAGTGCTCAAAAGAAAGTCTAGTCACATGATTAGGTCACATGATGAAGTCACATGATGAGGTCACGTGCTGCTGTCGATTCTGGAAAACGCGCGCTTTGCGGAGCTTCACCAGATCGGTCAGAAACCTATTGTTCTGCTGCAAGATCTTAAGGCGAATCTTAATGACCATGCAGATCTCACCTAATCTACCCGCTGCTGCTAGTGACTCTTCATTCCAGGTTCTAGTATTCAATAATACGAAGAAAGTAAGTCGTTATATATCGTTCCATGCCTGAGCTCGGAGTAAAGCATACTAACCACATTGATACAGATCCACCCAGCTTGTGTACAGTGCCGCAAAGGACACAGGAAATGCGATCTTGGTGCGACACAATCGAGCCCTGATGGTGCAAAGAAGTGTAAGAGGTGTAACAAACTCAACATTCCGTGCTCCTTGGATCCTTTGTTCAACGAGCAGACATCAGCTCCGAATGGAGAACCAAGCACTACCATCTTCAGCAGTGAGAATATTTATGCAAAACTGCTGGAACAGAAACTGATTAACTCCCAGTTTGTAACTTCAACGCAGCCACTAGCGCCAATTTTTTCGAAGGACTCGATGTTGTGTTTTGATGGTGAAGTCCTGGGCCTCTATTCACCATGGAGAGATGTCAATAACAGTTTTGTTCAGGATGATGCTTCAAATTCAGTAGACAAAGATCTAATCGAGTTTCTATCGAAAAAGGGCGCATTTGATCTACCCTCTAAGAAAGAGCAGAAGAGATTAATTGGGCTATACTTCGAACATGTCTATCCTTTGATGCCAATCATTGATAGAGAAGTGGACATCGGACAGCTTCCACCCCTGCTGATAAATTGCATGATGTTGGCAGGTGTAAGGTATGACAAAACTCTTGAGCGTGATAAGGATCAGCACAGGATAAAAGCGAATCAGTTTATGAAAAGGGCCAAGTATTTGGAAATGATGGAATATGATAGAGTCACACTTCTTCAAGCTTATTTGTTGATGTCAGTTCAAGAAGAAGGTATCCAAGGGCCTGTGTTTGCACGAGAGTATATTTACAAAGCGTACATGATTGTCGTTCAACTCGGCATTCACAATTTAGGCGAAAGTGGTGATATTGAGAATTTTGAATCTTCAGAAGATCCAAAGTCATATACCAAAAGCGTTTCGAAAAGACTGTATGATAGACGACTATTGTCGAGACTCTTTTGGACAACATTTTGTTGCGATAGATATATCTGTGTTACCACTGGCTCTGCCATGGCCATTAATCCTAAAGATTTGATAATGAATGAACTGTCCATAAATGATTTCGACAAGGGAGAACATCAGCGAGAAGATTATGAGGTTTTCAAGAGATGGCATTCATTATGTTCATTATTAGATCGGATTCTGTGCAATGCATATAGACCACCGGGCCAAAGAGTCGTTGATGAAAGATTGGAATTGGATCTACTGAACTGGGATGATGAGAACTTGAAAGAGACAGAACATTTCGATAAGAAATATCTCAACTTTTTCAAGATAGCACATTGTTATTCCAATCTTCTATATTTGCGGTGTCAAATTGGGGTCTTGGATTTAATTGAAGTAGAACCAGAATCAATAACAGTGCATCCAAGTAATAAGTCCCCCTTGAGTTCAGCTGGGATGAATTTTAGCATTCAATTCTGCGCTAGGGTTTTGGACATCCTATCCAATAACGAGGAGACAGTTCACCATATAATTAACGTTCATGTTTTACTGCATGCGATGGTCCTGATACATTTGGAGATCGAAGTAAAATCTCAAACAAGGGCAGCAGACGGTGAGCTTACTGATGAAGTGAGGAGGATATTAAGGTTCAAGATTGGGCAACTGCAACAAGGCTTGGAGATTTTGAAAAGACAACGAAGTTGGTGGTGGCTAGCGGGTGCGTCCTACTTTATTTTTGAATCTCTACTGAACAAACATACTGATTTATAGGTAAAGTACTTTTTCATCATATATACTAAATCCTTTGTCTATATTCAAGGATTGTCTAGTGGTGAACACAATAAAAAATATCCACTTTTTTCAGTATATTATTGAATATATGTGTGTCAATAATTACTATGTTGTCGAAACGACAACAAAATGGAATCAATACTCCTCTTCGATATCATCTGAATCTATACCAATTGCTCCTGAATCTTCTGCATCTTCTGCATCACTAGAACTGCCATCAGAGGAATCATCATAATTTGAGTTCAGAGATGCTGTTCTTCTAACAAAACTGTTCAACTCTGTAATGCTCTCAATCTCAGAAGGATTGACTGAGTTGGAAAATTCGTACTCCAGCTCTACTAAGTTTGGAAGCTTATCTGCGACTATTGAGTCCAAATTATAGCCAGGTGAGGAAATCAAGCTTGTTAGGTTTTCAACGTTCTTCAGCTTCAATGAGCTTATACCTGCTATCTCGAGCCTTGTTAGTGATGGGTAATTGCTAATTTCCAAAGCTGCTGAGGCCCTATTATCAAGCTCTGCTGAATTATCATAGAATCTTATGTCCATCGTTTCTAGTTTAGGAGCATTGAAGCTGATATTGATGACAGGATCTTCACATAACGGCTCCTCGAGTATGTCTATCCTATATTTGATCGTCTTTAAGTTAGGGAAATTCCATTTTGATATTGCTTTCAAATCATAGTCTGTGAATAGCACACCATTTATCTCCAGTTTCTCTAAATTTGGAAATATAGCCTCCTGAACTTCTTGCAAATACTCATTGCTTGGATTATTAATTTCCAGTTTTTTCAAACTTGAGAAAACTTGATCATGGATAAAGCTAAAATCAAGCTCGATGACGTCGGAGGGAAAGGTAATAGTAAGGTCAGAAAGCATTGGGGCATTAAATCTTGGAATTTTTCCACTTTGAGTTTGTCTATCCAGAATCAAAGTATGCAATAATGGAAATTTCAGGGACTTTAGAAACTTATCACCATTCTGTTTTGTGGTTATGATCTCTAGTGTCTTTACATGTTCAGGTATCTCTGTCTTTGACACCATATCAAGAGAGTCGAACAAAACCCAGTGAGAAACATTTTTGAAAACACTCAGGCTTGAAGCACCTTCGAGATTCAAAACATCTTGGTTATCAATTTGGTCTGCTAAGCTGACTCTGCTGAGTTTGACTGACTTAAGATTTGGAGCTTGAAAATTTTCCAAAGAGGGTATGCTATCCCAAAATTCGATCATGAGCTCTGTCAGACGAGGTGCCTCGATGTTCGAAATTTTTGCATATTCCCCATTCGGTGAGTTGGTGGTTAACAACAAAAGACGTTCAATTAGGGGCAAGGCAAGATGATCAACTTTATAAATATTTCTGAGATTTGCCCATAGTAGTTTTGGAAACTGGGAATCAGTTACCTGATACTTCGCTTCTCCAATTGTTTCAGCTCCGTTGCCTCCACGTAAAATGTCAAGGTTTTCTAGTTCTTCGAAAGGCAAAGAGCTCAAAACAGAGTTGTCTGATTCTTCCAGCAAAACAGAGTTCAATTTTGGAGCGAAAAACTTTTTGCTACTATCCGTGATTCTGGCATTTTGAAAGTGTAGGGAAGTTTGTAGAGGAAATGATACCATCTTGGGATCAACTTTGCCTTTCAGCTTTAGCTGATCGGAAGGAATGTTATATTTGAGGATAACTTTCAAATCTAGTCCATCAATAAAATTATTGAAGGCATAATCAGTCAAATTGTACTTTTTGTTAGAATTCAACTGTTGATGTTCGGTGGTAGCTGAATGATCATCGAACGTGTCCAAGGCCAGAACAACAATCCCTGAACAGTACTGGAACTTTCTTTTGAAATTTTCTATATCCAGTTGGCTCCAACTGGTTATTTCAACCAGGTAGAAAACCTCGCCGTATTCTTTCCCTTTCTTGAGTGAGCCATAGTCAATACGCTTCTTTAAAAGATCATCCCTAGCCCTGAACGTGAAATGTTTCGGCTTTCTTCTGTGTTGTGTCACGATTTGAATTTTGTCCCATACTCCAGTGAATTCCTTCTTCAACAGCAGGTTTTCAAGTGACTTTTGATCATCTATTTCATATAGCTTCGTAAGCAATTCTTGAGGAATAGGGAGTGAAGGCATGTTAGCAAATCGAGATTGGTCTCGGCTTGGTATGAGTGCTTAGTTGGTCAAATGTAACCAGCAGGTTCGTAGAACAACGGACATTAATTAGAAACTGAGTGTTAAAATAATCTGTAATGTCACGTGAAGGCCACTCAATATTTACTCGATTTAGACCCTTGAAAGAGTTGAAGATATTCAATTTTGAGGCATATGTATTCCCTCAAGTACGTCCGTTTGAACTGGATTGTTATGTTGTAGGTAACTTCTTCAACTCATCGTGCAATCTCATTATGTACCTGTTTAACCTATATAACTGTAGTTGATTTGTTTGACTTTTTTTTTTTCTGTATCTCATCTATTAAATGTTTGTACCTGTTTATATATAACTGCAGTTGCCTTGTTTACCTTCAAACCTTTCGTAGAGTACTTTTTTTCCTATATATCTCATATATTAGTACTGTTTAACCTTTCTCGTGTATTTAGTGTTCTTATTCAAATATTTACTGTATATGTTGCCCCTACCGTGTCTATAGGGTCTGGTCCGGTATGGCATTTACCCATATATAAATCCGTGATAGTTTAGTGGCTAGAATCCCCGCTTGTCGTTTGACAGTCCGCGGGGGACCGGGGTTCAATTCCCCGTCGCGGAGTTTTATTTTTGCCTTTTTTTTACCCAACGTTTCAACCTTTGTTTTAAGCTAGGGTCTAAAGCTATGCAATAATAGTGCTTTAACAACAGCCGGGTGGCTCGACCTGTCAATCTTTCAGTGCTAATTCAACTGCTGATAAAAAAAACTGCTTGTCTTTTTTCATGTGCATGAATAATTTGCATGTAACATCAATAATAATCGTTTCCTTCTTTTTTAATCCCTTCGTTAATTCGTTGAAAGAGATGGCCATTAGACGGAATGAAACCTCAATGGTCTGAATCACATGGGAATTACTACTACCAAGGAATTTAATTAAATTTTTTTAATGCAGACGTTAAAGAAGAAAGAAAAAATAAAATGGAGAAGAATTTCTTTAGACAGACAGTATGTCAAATAATATCCCAACAAAATCGATCAAAGACGACTACAAGGCCAATATAAAAATGCATATATAAATATAATTATAGTAATACTTTGATATAAGTTAATATTTCTTCTTGACAATAATTTCCAATATATACATCTATCATGCCAAATCTCAAATACTTCATTTCTCTCGTTTCTCCATTCCATCTTCTACTATTTCCATAAATATGATATTGAAACAACCATAAAAAGAAGTTATGTGAACTTCCCTTTACCTCCACCTCACCTTTGCACTCTCTAATCAATAAAAAAAAATAACAAATTAAAACAACATAACGTCTAAGGACCGAATAAAAAAAAAATAGAAGCAAATTTTATAAACAGTAAAAAAAAATAATAACGTTAAAATATTATGAACAAAATTGAACGTTCCTCTGTTTAAACTCCAGGAAACATTATCCTTCTTTAAATGATTCTACTTTTTAATTTTTTGGTGGGTTGAATGTGATTTTTCTGGTCTTGATACCAGCCCATTTGAATTTCTTAACATAGATGGAAATCAAGTATAATGATGATAGAACAATGATAGCCTTCAAACCTATTCTCTTTCTGTCATCGTGTTCTGGTTCAGAGGCCCAGTTTAAGAAAACAGAGACATCTTTAGCCATTTGAGAAGTGGTTGCTGGAGTACCATCTTCGTATTCAACCAAGTCGTCGAATAAGACTCTACCCATAGCAATTGAACCACCTGGGAAGTATGGGTTATAGTTTGAACCTGGAGGCAATACAACACCTGCTGGTGGTTCATCTGGGTAACCAGTCAATAAGGCAAAGATATAATCACAGGCACCGTGTCTAGCTTTGACAATCAATGATAAATCTGGTGGAAGAGCACCTTGGTTAGCAGCTCTAGCAGCTTGTTCATTTTCGTATGGGCCTGGGATGTAATCGGCCAATTTACCAATTCTCTTTCTTGGGTTACCTTGGTCATCTGGTTCATCATCGTATTCGAATTCTTCAGCCATGGCTCTAACCTCACTGTTGGAGTGAGAGACACCGACTAAAGTTCTCCAAGCAACTCTGTCTAGGGAGTGACAAGCAGCACAAACTTCACGGTACACTTGGTAACCTCTTCTAATGGAGGCGTGGTCAAAAGTGTCAAACATACCGTTATGTGGCCAGTTATAAGCTGGAGGATGTAAACCATGTTCAGCAGCGGTCATGGCATCAGCAAAGACAGAGTCTTCGTATAATAAATAAGAAGCAGTTAAACCGGAAACAGCAACACCACCAACGATAGCCTTCTTGGCGAAAGTGGTTGGTTCTGCTTGCTTAGCAGCAGTGGAAAAATGTTTCTGCAAGTATTTGTTAGTATTTGACAGACATATATCGGATAAAAGAAAAAACACAGGACGACACAACACTCCATAAATTCATGGTTTCAAAAGCGGGAAAAGCTCGAATCTGGGCCATTTTCTGGACTAGTGACACAGAACCTGGTTGGAAACTTTGAAAATTGATGTAAAAGGGACAATTTAGTGATGTTCAAAGCGTGGATTGCGCAGCTGGCCAATCACCGTTGAGCTATCACAAACTATTTTCTCGAGGATTGACAATCGAAAAACATCTCTTGAAAGTGCCGTAGCTGGATGAATTGGAATATTCTAGTTGTGTGGCCTGTGTTTAGGGATAGACGTACTATGTTTGATCTAACAGAGGATCTGATTGAAGAGAACATTGTGAGGGGTGGTTGATCTGAAGACCTGTTGTTAAGGAAGATGATGGTACTTTTTTTTTTGACTTCGTTTTTTTTTCAACTGTTATTTGTGCATTTGGCAAAATGCTACCAAAAAGCTGTGCTGATGCTTTTTAACAGGGATTTCATTGGCTGGAGAAAGGTGCGGTGCGAAAACTACTAGATCGGGTAGTGGTTGTGTGCGATGTTTTCTATGTCTCTATCAGGAAAGGTTATGTTCGCTTGGTCGAAACTTCCAGTCGAGGAATTTCATTGTTTACGCGACTTTTGAGCCTTGTATCGTTTATGTGTATTATGTATACCATCGATTACCAGCTTGCCAACTGCTTCTTGAAATCATGTCCGAGCGGGATATCTTCAACACCAACTTCGATGTCCGAACGTCGTTTGTCTCCCTCGTGGATCACCTCCCCGCTGAAATAATACGAAAGCTCTGGCTTATCCAGACGCTCGATATCCAGTACAACGCGGTGAGTGATGAGCTCAATGCCGCACTAATACGGTTTCGGGAAACTGAGCTCACCAAGGAAGAATCAAATAGTCTTGTGCATAAAATAACTACCATGGCATCCAAACTCAACAGGACAAGACAAGAGTCACTGGCCGAGGCGAGATCGATTTCTGCCTCCATCAAGCTAGCGAGACTACGACTAGAGAACCAGCATTCACAGCTACGGCACGATCACAAGGTATACCTCAATGAAATAGAGATGCAGAATAACCTAGCGAGCCATGCACAGCGGTCGAACAAGCGAACATCAACATCCAGGCCAAAGATAAAATTGAACCTCAAGCTGAAAGGGTCTTCGGCGGCTAGTTCAAGGCAATCGTCACCAGCACGATCAAACAGTATCATGAAAAAGTCCGCTCCGAGAAAAGCCAATATAATCAAGCCGTATAGTGCGTCCCCTGCTCCAGCCTCAAAGGCGAGGAAAAACAAGAAACCCACACAGATCAATTCAGTGGTCGTTCGTAAACAGGAAACCATCGAGGATCAGGATCAAGATCACACGCTATACTGTCTTTGTAACAGGGAGAGTGCCGGTGATATGGTTGCCTGTGACAATTTGAAATGCCCAAAAGAGTGGTTTCACTACGGTTGTGTTGGGTTGGTGAGGGCTCCCAGGGGTAAATGGTTCTGCCCATTGTGTGAGAAGAAATAGTATACATGATTCATTCAATCTTCCCATATCGAATCTTCAAAGAAGTATAACCAACTTAATCCAAACCAACTGAATATCACACCTATTCCGCAATAAATGCTATAAATCATCAGCCCGACAAATTCAAATTTCTTTAAGATCTGATAATTTTGCTTGAATAAATCCATTAGAAAAGTAATCCAGACCATTGGAAAAAATCCAAGGATATACACTATAGATAGTCGGTCAATCAAAAAAATCCTTTTGGAAGATGTTGTGTCTTTGGAAACCTCTCGGAATGATAATGAATAAATGACAAACCAAATAAAAGTGTATAACTGTTTAATCAAGTTTTGATTTGGTAATAATGGAAACAAACTAACGTATCCGGCACCAGCTAGGACTAAATAACAATTCAATAATCTTCTTTCACCGGTTAAAAAGGTGAAGGGAACAACAACTAGCATTATTGCCTTTTCATGAACATGCCAACCGAATAAAAATGATGCATAGGCATTCAGGGTCAAACAGCCAATGAATCTTTTGAAACTTGGCTTCCATAACAAGGGCAATACAGATAAGATATCATAAAACAATGTCAACAAAAACGTAATTTTTGGTGAAATATCTGGAAGAATGACAAAGAAGACATCTTGTACTAATCCTCTGGTACCAGTATTCCCTATATTAGCCAATTTGGAAGCAATCATCTCCACTGAAGGAATAGGTAAGTTAAGTCTTGACAAAGATCTGTTCAAGAATGGGATCTTCAAAACGTTAAATAAAAGCTTGTCCAAGAATGAGTAGATTGCCCAAATATTTGGAGCCCAATATGCATGGGTCAAACCTCTTGAAAATGGGAATAGTCTTGATATTAAGTTTGGCATCACTCCGTAATAAGCAAACGGTGCAAATGAGATTGTGAATATAGAAATTACTATAGAACCCAACTTGAGAAGGTTTTTCCATTTAATGAAATCGATGGGCTTCCTCCAGTGGCTCAAATCCAGTACTTCGACTCTTAAAAGGTAGACGAATATTGCTGGTGCAAGGTACAAGAAGATATGCTTGAAACATAACAATACTGCAAATAGCAAAGCCAACAGATAATGCCTCTTCAACTTGGCCGCAAGAATAATTGCAACCAATATACCAAACAGCATACCATTGTACTGGAAATGTATGTGATCAACAATCAATAGACCTGGAGACAATGCCAATGAACTAGCAATGATAAAAGTCAACGTCTTATCATCACTCAAGTTGATATATGTTTGTAATATGGCAAACAGTAAGATCTCCGTGATGATAACACTACTTCTTTGGAATATCACAGTGAGCCAGCCATATTGTCCAACTTCGACAATATCTAAACAACCGTCATTCCTCACGGCCTTGGGAACGAATTGAGACAATAGCCACTCAAAGTATGCAAAGAAAGGTGGGTAATCCAAAGTCCACTGGCTCGTGTTTTCAACGTACCAGTCTTTCAAAGGCAGCCTGTTAGTTATCGCCAGCCAGTTCCTGTGCACGTCAAAGTCCGTGGAGTGGTACGTATCGAACAGCATTACTTTCAGAATTGTGCCAGCAACCCATACATTCCATAGAGAGAAGTTTCTCGTAGCCTTTGGCGCCGCATCATCAGTCTTTGTTCGAGACGCCTGATCTGCCTCTTTCGAGCCCACAAGTTTAGACCGCTGCTCTTTCCTGTTTCGTAGTTCTGGCATCTTGCAATATACACGCTTGACAGCTCGACAGACGCAGCACACTGACAGAAAGAACCCTTGGAAATTGGCGTGTACAACCAGGATAATTCGATAATTTGATAATGAAGCATACTTACTCGCTCTCGCTCTTGGAGTCCAAATGATGGTCAGCGCAACATCCGCTGACTAAGCGCTCCCGCGAAGCACCGCCTGGGTTCCAAACAAAAAGGGCGGTCAAGGGACCAGGTGTCAAGACAGTTCCAGAGGAGGGTTAGTAAGGAGACTGAGTGCTGACCCAATCAATGGCTGATCACGATCCTCTGGAGGCCTCTGAATGGGGTGACGTGCTCTCCGCCAACAAGGGACAATACAACGATCTGGATGAGGACATTGTCAACGAACTGTCCTCCACCTTTGCACACTCTCTCCAGAACAACGCTGATGATGATCATGACGCCGACGATGCGCAAGATAAAGCTGAGGATGCTGATACGCACGGTGCCAACACTGGCTATTCCAATGACGAAGATGCTAGTTCTGCTGCCGCTGCTGGTACCGCCGCTGATAACGAGTCTGGCCTACACCAACCGAAATCTCCACTGGAGGAGCAGAAGGACACCACGGAGTTGTTCAGCGCGCTGACCGAGGGTGCTAAGGACAATGGGTTCAAAAAAGAGGTATTGGAATCTCCAAAGCGAGAAGAGGCTCTTTTCAATGAATCTACGAAGCGGACTAGCACGATTCTGCCGGATCTGGATCAGGAGGAAGAGGAGGTGTCAACTGACACCGTTAAGGCAAGCTTGAGTCTGTCTCCGAACAGAGTCCGCCGTCAGAACGTGTACAAGGCTCCAAGGTTCCGTCGTCAACCGATCAAAAAGGATTCAGTTGAGACGAAACCAAGCGCAAAGGAGGAGTCCAGTGATCCACTTGGCCCATTGGGTGCCGCTGAGGAGGAAAATCCACTTGAAGAGGAAACCGAATCTCCAGCTGAGGCATTGTTGAGACAGGCAGAAGCACCATTGTTTGAGATTAACAGAACTCCTCTATCGCCATTGCCCGTCTCAGAAACCCATGCAGAGGTTGAAACTGTTGAGGCGGCGGTTTCATCATTACAAAAACCAGCGGAACAAAGTATCAAACTGAACATCACGGTTGGTGATCCTTTGAAGGTTGGTGATCTAACAAGTGCCCATATTGTTTACAGCGTGCGCACTCTGACTGACTCAGACCTTCTGACGAACAAGGAGACTGTTGTCTCAAGAAGATATAGGGACTTCAGATGGCTATATCGTCAACTACAACATACACACCCTGGAAGAATTATCCCGCCTCCACCTGATAAACAAGTCGTCGGTAGATTCAACCAAGATTTTGTCGAGGGAAGAAGATTCGCATTGGAAAGAATGCTGGTTAAGATCTCACAGAATGCTCATTTGCAAACTGATCCAGATTTCATAATGTTTCTACAAAGTGAACGATTCTCCTCAGAGGCAAGAGAACATGAAAAGGCGCTAGGAGCAAGTTCCACATTCACGGAAAGTGATCACAATGATGGGTCGTTAAGCAATAACTCTGGTGGATTCTTAAGCTCCATTGGTGGCGCGTTTTCGTTTACTCCAAAGATTGTGGAGCCTGATGATTATTTCAAAGATAAGAAATCCTATATCGAAGCTCTTGATCAAGAATTCAGAACTTTTGCAAGAAATTTAGAAACTGTTGTTATTCAAAGACAAGATCTCTCTACAGTAACTGAAGAATTTGCCAATATCATATCAACAATAGCTGATCTTGAAGTTTCGAAGATAACCACTGAGTTATTTCAAGAGTTTTCAAACACACAGATGAGAATCAAAGATTTGTTGGAAAGATTATCCTTACAGGATATGTTAACTATTGGTGCCACATTAGATGAGTATCAGAGAATCGTATCAAGTATCAGAACTGTGTTTGAACAAAGGGATAAGATCTTGATACAGTTGGCTAAATCCGAATCTGATTTGAGAAAAAAGCAAAGCTCATACGATAAAGCTTTTAAGTACAATAGAACACAAACAGATAAACTTGATTTGTTGAAATCTGAACTCGTTGCCCTGGAATCTAAAAATCGTACAATCAGAGAGAAATTCCAGAGTATAAGTACAGTTATCATTGAAGAATTGAAGACTTTTGAAACTGACAAGATCCATGACTTTAGAAACTCAATTGAAATCTTCTTGGAAAGTACAATTGAAAGTCAAAAGGAAGCTGTTGAACTATGGGAGACTTTCTACAATGCCAATCTAACAACTACTGAGTCAACCCCAGTTGAAGGCTCTACTGTTTCTTGAAAATAAAAAAGATGAACTGGAATGTCTTTAAAACTCTATGTAGGTTTTTATTTCTATTTACAATATCTCGTTCTCATTCTCATTCTCAACTTTGCTTTTTTCTTCTAAAAATGCTTTATTTAATTGATCAATCAATCTCTCTTGGTCTCCAATTTGTCCAAACTTGTTGATCATTGTATCGAATGCAAAACAGTATCGTGAGTTAATCACCATACCTTTGGAAATTGATGGTAATTTTGGATATCTCTGACTGAAATGAGTTAAGATCAACTTCTCGGCATTCATGGTATTAGCCACCTCAATTGCCTCATTGATAGTCGAATGACGTTTCTTTTTAGCCTCCTCAAGCAAATCGTTCTCTAGGGTTGCCTCATGGATCAGCAAGTCTGAACCTTGCCCGATAACTTCAGCAAACATATATAGATTAGGTCTAGTATCTCCAGAATAAGAGACTTTAAACTCTTCTTTTGTACTTAATTTGAATGTGATCGAATTGCAATACGACCAGTCACAATGAATTGCACGACATGTGCTAAATTTCGTGATTCCTAGATCTTTATAGAGCTGGTCGACTCTCTGTCTATTTCTGTTTGGTTTTTGATACTCTTTCGCTTCAATCGTCTCATTCATGAAATTCTCGAATGGTATTGGTTTGATTTCATATCTTTTTTTACCAACTAAGAACTCCTCACAACTGATATATGATATTCTATCAAGTGACTCAAAGATCGGATCAAATCTGAACCATTCTTCAACAAAGGTATTATATTGCCATGGTGTCACAAGGTATAACTTTTCATCGTTGTCTTTATTATGTCTCATCCACTCTTTAATGATTGATATTATCCCTAAATGATGGTCAGCATGCAAATGACTTAGGTAGATCATCTTCAATTCTTGGAAAAACGCACCAATGTTTTCACTACCTAGTGTTCTATACATTGTACCGATAGTATTCTCACCAGCATCCAATAACACAGATTTCCATACCGCTGAACCGTCCTGGTTTACAAATGGCAATCTAACTAATGTAGATATCACATTGCGATATTTGGAAGGGAGAGCGCTACCTGTCCCAAATGTAATTGTTTCAGCTTGGTCTTTCAGTGATGCCGACTTGTTGATATCTGTAGCACAAACTGATTTCTCATCTAAGATAACCTCCTTCGGGTAACTAGGTTGAAAATCCAACGGAACAACCTCATCCTCATAAACCTGTTCCCAATCTGCGGAAAATCTGAGTGAAACTTCTGATTCATCTAGTTTAATCAAATTCTTTTCGGTAGGGATACTGGAGTCGATAGTGGTGATTTGATCTTGATGCAAAATTGTGATATTATTCGGTGCTGTTTCAGGCTTGATTTTCAAAGCATTGGAGTTTCTTGCTAAGTTGAAATGATCAGGTTGCAGTGCTTTCAATTTTAATGTGAAATCCGCTGATGTTTTGAAGTTGATTGAATTCGGGCAGTATAATGGGTGCGAAACATAATGAACACAGTCATCACCAAATGATTCGATGAAAGCAATATATTCATCATTGAAGGGCTCAACACTCTCGCCTAGGAAATGATACACAATAGCTGCTTTCTCACTCCAACTTTGCGATTTGGCGGATTTCAAGTAACTCGCATGAGGTAAATCTATAATTAAAACGTCCTCAAATTGTCTCGTCTCAGACATCACTTGACTTGGTTTAATAACAGTACCATCCTTTAACGTGATTTCCTGTCCTGCTGTCAATTTCCCACGGATTGGGCCCTTTGGAACCCCTAGCTCAATTGCCTTCTCCACAGAAAACTTTCCTCTTACTTTATTCAGCCTGATGGAGTAACAAGTTGATACTTTCACTGGGTTCACTTTCGGTAGTTTGACATGAATGTATGGGTCAGATAGCTTAGGATCGCTTGATTGTTCCAAATTGTTATTTTCTTCCTCAGAGTACGTATTCTTAACGTCTAATGGGAACATTTTTGTAACCATCTCTTTTAACTTCTTAAAGATTGAGGCCTCCTGTGGACCGAAGGGTGGGACATGGTCACCTTCTCTAGTCAATACAAAAGACTTCACTTCCATCACATCATTGGAAAAACTCTTTTGATGTGGAAGGATATGACTGGTAATGTCCATTCCAAACCTGAAGACAAATGATCTCCAAGTGGAAATGACATAATGCAAATACTCGTTACCGTAAAACAAACTTAACTTTTTCTTACCCTGGTCACTTATCGTTAAAATCATACCGGGTACACCACCAACACTTTCCCAGTCCAGCTCACCAGTTAGAAAAATACCATCAACCTTGCTTATTTTCCGTTTGTTCTCGTTAACAGTTCTTTGTAGACCTTCAGGAATTTTACCAAATATGAAAAGGGTTCCATTTGCAGTACGTAATTGTAATGTAGGATGTTTGATATCGCTGGTGGGATGAGCGAGGACGCTAAATGGAAACATTCGTTCGGTATTACCTTTTCTTTTCGGCTTCAAAGAGATATTTGGATGTACTGTTTTTTCAGCTTTGTCTAGTATGGCAGATTGTGCCTTTTTTAACCTGTCTGGCGGTGTTTTCCTCGGTACGTATAAGGACCTTGTGCAATTCACGGATAACCGTGAAATATGTGTAATGTTTCTTGAAATGAACAATGTGACGGACGGTCTCTGACTGGGGAGGCCAGTTGTTTCAGCGAAAGCAGTTTGTTGTTAGTTTGAATTGTGTCAAAAGCTCATCGGAAGAAAAAAAATTGTGAAAAAAAAAAAAAAACAATACTTTTAGTTTTCCTTCGAGCGCGCGAAATTGAATATTACAATCCCAGAAGAAGGTTCATCCATGTCATTATCGACTATTTAAAGTGCGCAGTGGCATGCTTATATAGACTCTGCCAAATGAACGCCTCACTTAGCAAGAGCTCGATGTCTTTTTCAGTCCATTCCTTGGTTGGTGGGTTCTGTAAGAACATCATTATATCTTGGAACTCCATTTGCTTCAACTCATCGCTCCATTTGACTAAAAATGCAGCACAAACGTAAACGTGGAATTCGCTGAATTCACTAATCTCACTGAGATAGGTGTCCCACATTCTGATGGTATTCTTAACGCTCAGTTCTCTCATTAACAAACAATTCATCCATCTAAATGAAAACTGGATGAATTCAACGTTCTCGCTTACAAGATGAGCGTAAAGGTCAGAATCGATTCTGCTGATCAGATCCTTCAATTCGTTCACTTGTCTTAGAATCCCTGGTTGAGCATGGATATAGTTATCCTGAATGCCTTCCAATAATTTCGTTAAACACCAAAATGTATCAGCTTCAACCGCATCCATGACTTCCTTAGGGACAACTTTAGGGTCAAATGTTTCGATGTTTGAGTCCACATACGTTCCCAAAAATGTCTGATAAAAGGGCGTAGCTAGGTCGTTGATACCTTGAACATAACCTGATGCTGGGTGTCTCACAGCCCAGAGGTATAATATTCTCTCCAATGATCTTTGTGTAGCTTCATGGCTGTAAAGTAGAATTCGTGGGTTGGTTCTAGGTATATCAATTTCTATTTGATGCCATGTTGTTTGATCTTTTTCTTTGCTAAATACCTGTTCAATCCCATCCAGATATTCCTTTCTCTTTTTAGCTAGCTGGCTTACACGTCTATCTGAATTGGTTGGTACATAACCTAGTAACAATTGCCAACTTATTGGTCGAAGTTCATCCGGAATACCATTCCAAGCCATTTTCTTCAAACTATTAAGGTCAATATTGGGTTCTTGAATTAGCTTTTTGAATCTGTTGAATTTTGAAATCATGGCATTCATTTCTTCTAGTTCTTTGTTCGAATTGGTATGAGATAGTTGTGGTCCATATAAGGTATATAACGAATTTCCTGGATCCTTAACAATCTGATCCAGGTGAGTTTTCATTCCTGCTGAATGAGAATCATGATTGAGTGTAGGATATTCTAGTGATGATTGTTTCTTCCCTGTGGATTTCAGACCATGGTCGATATCCGCGTCCCAATCGTCGTCCAGGTCGGCGTATTGATCAGCTGAGTACCTCGGAGAAGAGTTGGGCGATTCAAATTTCAGTGGATTTAATCTCTTGCTCTTGCTCTTGCTCTTTGAAGGTTTGGATGATGAAATGTTTATACTTGATGATGAATCGTTACTTATACCCAAATGCGAAAATGCTGTACCGACTGTCTTTAAATGATCATCATAAAGGACAGATTTTTTAGGTTTTTCCTTAAAGGCTTGTGAGAGCGTCTTCAGCAGCGTAGGGGTTGTATTGATTGAATTTCCTTTGCCTCCTCCTTCATCGAAAAGGAACTCATTCTGGTCTGCTGGTTGTTAGTTTTGATGCTCACCATCACATGTGAATATAGAGACAACATACAAATCTGAACCATTTCCTGATATGTAATTAGTAAATGTAATTGAAAAGAATATATAACCACTGCTATAAACTCACTGGCTGCTCATGGTGTTTGGACTTGGAGCGTCCCATTGTAAGTAATTGGTGCTTATACGCCCTTTTCTTGTGGAATCACGCCAACCTCC
This sequence comes from Komagataea norvegica, assembly GCA_030567455.1. Taxonomy (NCBI): domain Eukaryota; kingdom Fungi; phylum Ascomycota; class Saccharomycetes; order Phaffomycetales; family Wickerhamomycetaceae; genus Komagataea; species Komagataea norvegica. The sequence goes on from JAJLSD010000029.1 coordinate 118,573, forward strand.
AGTCTCCGACAATATCCCCTAAAAGCAATTTTAAAAGAGTGTAGCGCTTATGTATCTCAGATCCAGGTACTTCTTTGGATACTGGGTCGTTAAGGAATGCACTGGAGAAGTTATTCGCTAGTTTCTCTGCTGGCTAAATTGGGGCTTCAGATCATTGGCATCGTTTAGTTGTCCGAGAGTGCTTTAGAAAATGTTACCCGGCTGACCTCTACGACAGGCGGTGTAACTAACCACAGCTAGATCTATAAGATATTCCTTTTTGCAGAAGTTGTCATTTCCCCGAAGTCATTAACAGGCACGTTTGAACATGCTACCGCGAGGCCCATTATTATGAATACATTATTTAGGGGGTATTCTGTAGATGGAGTAGAAGTCACCGAAATGATTCTAAATCATGACTTTCATTCATGAAAAAAAGAAATGGATATGTGAGAGACTGAAACTGAATATTTTTGTTAAATAGTTGTTGAATAGTCTGAAACGATCCATAAACGAATTGCTACCTTACTTAAATGTAGGAGGTCCCATCTAGTTTCAATGTTGTTATCATAAAAAGGTTTTCAAAAAGAAGCTACTTCAATCGACGTTCAATCGCAATATCCCGGATTGCAGTTTTTCAAACTAGTAGTTGTTTGAAGGACAGTTGAGATCAACTATGTTGGAATGATTGATCCTAATCATAATGATTTGGGTAAATGATTGATTGTCTTATTCTTTTAGATTGGTAAATCTTAAGCTTAACTTTCTATATAGATTAAGTATCTAAATCTTAAGTCTTTTTTTTTGTGCTAGTTTATTATCGTTTCGTCCTATCTATGCTCTTGTTATCATTCGCCAGAAATAATATTGACAGAACAAACCAGGAGAGCATAGTATCATAAGGATATAACGAGAGAACATAGAATAAGAGAGATAAGCAAAAGTGAACTGCGAAGGAGTGACTTACTGGAAGCTATAATCTAATTAAGAAATAGTGTGTTAGTATTAGAATCTATGAACTCTGACTAATCCTCTAAGACATTTGATTGACTGCCCTGATCTCTCTGATCAAAAATCAGGACTATTATAAACAGCTAACATAACACTACCGTCGGTACACTATAACTTCTGAGATTCAGAAAAAGGACAGTCTGATATATTAAAGAAATTGAAATCTCAACTGAGGAAAAGGTGCGCGAACGACGGTAATCCGATGGTAGATAAAGGTCACCCTCCCGAATGTGTCCCACACCGGCTTTGGAGTCAACTGTCAAAATTTTAAATCTTAATTACCTTTAATTAGTGCCTGCAGGGCATCTCATAAAGCGACTTTATTACGTCCTTTTATTTTCTTCATCGAGGACAATATCTATTTCACCAATTTGTCAAGCTATTAATTCAACATTAAGCACATCAGCCATGTCAGATTCAACTCAACCTAAACACGCAGGTAGAACCATCCTTGCATCAAACATAGCTAAACCTTACCTGCAGGAAGTTGAAGATGGTGTTAAATCGCTCGGAAGATCTCCAAAATTAGTTGGTTTCCTGGCCAATGATGATCCTGCTGCTAAAACCTATGCTGACTGGACAGGAAAGACTTCTGAATCTCTTGGATTTACATATGAGATGAGGGTAGTTGGCAAAGATGACTTAGAAGAGGCTATCATTGAAGCTAACGAAGACGATGATGTGGATGGTATAATGGTGTATTTCCCAGTTTTTGGAAATAGACAAGATCAATATCTGCAGCAGGTGGTCTCTATGGACAAAGATGTGGAAGGTTTGAACCACAAGTTCATTCAAAACATGTACCATAATACCAGATTCTTGGATGCTGAAGAAAAACAGAAATCAATCCTGCCATGCACACCGCTAGCCATTGTGAAGATATTGGAGTTTTTAGGTGTCTATAATAATTTGTTGGCCTATGGTAATAGACTATATGGTAAACAGGTCCTTATTGTTAACAGATCTGAAATCGTTGGTCGTCCTTTAGCTGCATTATTAGCCAATGATGGTGCTACAGTTTTCTCTGCTGATATTGATAACATTCAAAAGTTCACCAGAGGCGAAGGTTTGCATCTATCTAGACACAAAGTCGAAGACGTTGATATCTCTCTCGAGGAAGCTGCCCAGAATGCAGATGTTATAATCACAGGTGTCCCATCTGCAAGTTATAAGTTTCCAAAGGATCTTGTCAAAGACGGTGCTGTTTGCGTCAACTTCTCTTCTGAGAGAAACTTCAATGCTGATGTTAAAGAAAAGGCAAGTCTTTACGTTCCAATGACTGGTAAAGTTACTATTGCTATGCTATTGAGAAATCTTCTTAGATTGATCAATAACAAAAACATAAGATCAGTGTAAGGTTGATTTGTAAATTATTTATTGTTCATGAGATATGATGTGTTCCCTACCCTCCTCCCCCATCAGAAAGTTTTAGATATTCAGTTTTAAGTGAGTTCGTGTTTTTTTTATCTTCATATATAGAAATCTTGCACGTTTTTTGTTGACCAGATGTAGAATATTTACAATAAATCAAAACCCAAATGTTATAATTACTCTAGTATACAGTATTTATGATATTCCCCTTATTGTTTTAATTTCTTTGAAGCAGGCTCTTCTTCGCCGTAGACTTGATCATCAAAATCCTCATCAACTTGATCGTATCTTTTCTTTAAACCCTTCATTTTTCTGGTTTGCATCAAGTTCAAATCTTGTTTACCAACATGGACTCTACCAATCTTGTCACCCAGGAAGTCAGTTTCAACATTTTTCTTAGTCTTAGCTTCCAATTGTTTTGGTTTCTTCAAAGCTTCCTTTTCCATTTCTGGAGATGGACTTTCATATCTACCAACGGCAAAATCTAATCTTGGTCCAATCTCATTTAGTTCAACCCTTGGAACTTTTTGATTACTTTTGAAGGTTTTCAATGTATAAACTCTGAAAAATACTTGTGGTAATGGTTCACCTTCTTCAAAGTCGCCAGCAGTTATGGAAATGACATGCTGCAAACCTGCGACATCCTGAAGATCAGTGGTTTCACCTCTGAAGAAATCTAAAAATAATGATTTGATGTGTCTGTAAACTGGATGTGATTCGAAGACACCACCGTTGAAAGTGAACATTGGTTTTAAACCAATAGCAAACGTCGTTTTTCTGAAATCTTGCAATAGCTTGAAATCATCTAAGACTAAAAGTTCAATCATATCATAAATCTTATAACCAAAGGTTCTGACAAAGGTTAAGTTGTTTTTTCTCTTCTTACTGCTGCTTGAGAATACTATGAGCGAAGCATCATTCTTTTCGCTGAAAAATTCCAACTGGGAAACATCTTCAAAGGGTCTAATTTCATTCTTTTTGGTGAATCTCTTGATGTCTGGTTTCTTCAATGCACCTAGATCAACAGTGATATCATGTAGGGCCTTGGAACCAGTTGCACCTGGAACAAATAAAGCCTGTTTGGTGTTTTCAGTCAATTTGGACTCTTTGTTCTTCATCGCTCTTTTGGAACGGGCATTTTTTGGGACACTGAGTAATGTTAGTAAGCTGACGAATGTGAAGCGCAGGTTGGGTATTTGACATACACTGTTCTAATCATCTCTATATAAACGGTTAACCAGAAATAGACTTAAACGTTACTCTTCACTATGATAGCTCTGAAAAATTTAAAGGGAAAAAAATTCTGCGATGAGCTGCAGTTCCGACCAAGTCAGTGAACTAAACGATGCCCTCACGTGATATAGACCGGGTAATGACCGGAAATCGCTGTGCACTCTATTTTTTCGAGAATGTAAACAAGTCAGGTTTAAAGGCCTGTACTTGCTGTTCCGCTGTTGTTTATCGGAAGTGTCGTGTTGGTATTATCATGCCTAAGGGACACACATTTTCCACAAGAAGAGGTGGTCCTGTATTTGCCCCTCGTGGGGGTTTGAACGGTGAATTAGAGGCAAGATCCAACGGATCATCGTCCAAAACATCTTCACAATCCCAACAAAGATCATACCAGTTTACCAATGTTTCCACTGAACTTACCAGAAACTCGAAATATGTTGTTTCAAAGATGGCCGCTACGCCAACTGTATTGACAGTGAATAATAATGACCAATATTTGAGCGCTTCGACTGATGAGACTTCAAGTCATGGTATTTTGACATCAGGCGAGAATGTCTTTACCTGGAATTACAACTCCGTGGATAGCATTCCTACGACCATTCAATTACCTGGCATACCCTCAAATTATGGATTTCCTCCATTGGCGCTGCTCACAGCCCCAAGTGCTGGAAGCTCTGTACCTGGTATTGTTTCAATCAACACTCACTCTGGACATGTTAGATTTTATGAGAACGTCGATACGATCTCATCAATCGGTCTGTTACAGCAACATAAAGGAATTGAAAACCTAATCAAGTTACATGATAAAGAATTCATTACTATTGCTGAGAATATTGAACCTGCAGGTGTTCTGTTGGCTACCAGTCAAGGCCGTGTGATATTATTATGTCTTAGAGATTTTGCCGGTAGACCCTATATCAGATCAACCGACATCATTAAGAGACAAACTGGATTTTTCAGCAGCGCCCTCGATAGATCTAGACATGTTGTATCTATCAAAGCTGGTACCATCTTAGGACAGGGTGAAAGAGTCGCAGTCCTCACTTCAAGGAATGGTCAATTTCAAATATGGTCATGCTCAAGTGATGGTCAAGCGAGAAAGATACTCCACCATGAATTGATCCATTTATTAACTGATTCAATTGCTGAACTGTATCCTAATGCTGTCAACAGACTGGAAGTGCTAGATCTGGCGTTGTTGTCCAACTTTGATAAAGATGACGTTTTTTTACTGCTGACAAGTTTTGAGAATTCCTTGAATGAAACCTTTTATGTTTTATTCACTATCAAAAAGGAAGGTGATCAGCTTTTAATATTTTCTGCATACAAGTTGAATACTTACACATTGCCATATGTTGATCAACCTAGATTATATGTCCCTTCACCGGGCTCAATTGCATTTATTATATTTGACCACAGTGTTGTCTTAACTGAGCTAGTGACTAAACTTGACCATACTTTGAACTTGAAAAGAAAGTGGGAAGATGTCTTGACTTTCCGTTCAGATGTTAAAATCATTGGAAGTGGATTTGAAAATCTTAAGAGAGATCAGGATAGAGACTTGATTACCCAATCACCTTCAGCTGTTATTGTTATCCCCCAAATTGGTGTCATTAAGATTGAGGCACTAGAGTCTACCGATGATACAGAATCTGTGCCTAGCACCCCTGTATCCTTCCTGAAATCACACATTGAACAGGCTGTTTTCTATGGAGAAGACAGTCACAATCCTATTGAGTTTGATCTTCCAGAAAGCTTGAACATATCTCAAAACGATATAGAAACGGATTTGACTCTTGTTGCAGAGGAAATCCTTCTCTCAAAATCAACCTATTTGCCACCAAGGCTAAGTTCAATATTAGATCATTTGAAATTACGAAAGCAGAAACTTGAAAAACTCTTAGCCTTTGCAATTACCAATTTCAAACATAAAGTATCCCATCAGCTGTTCTTGCACCTGTTAGCTATACTTCAGGAGATCACAGCTGCTCTCAGTTTAGAAGAATATTTCTCCAAAGCATCAGGTGAAGAGGAGAAAGTGCTGCTCTCTATCTTTGCCGAATCATTGAAAGATCTCAGCCTCACATCGGGATCATCTTCAAACGCAACAGAGTTCTTTTCAAGTGGTCTCAATAACCTCAATAAGTTGCTAGCAAAGTTTTTCAAACGTTTGAACGACTCGAAGGATCTACAAGCAATTCCTGCACAAATGGTGACACATGTTTTCAGCCCGGTCTTGCAATTAGAAAAATCATTCAGATATGATGTTCTTGAATTGAGCAGTTCAGAGTTTGGGAACGACCAGTTATGGTTCACTCAAGACGACATTCTTTTCACCATCAATCATATTTTCCATCATTTTTCCACAATTAGTCTTGACAATAGTCAAGAGTTAACTGAAACTGCAATTCAATTAGCAGAGCTGTTGTTTTATCAAACCCAACAAGTTTTGATCTTCTGGGAGTCACAAACTCCAAAAACTAGGGCCATACAGGATACGATAAGCACTTACGAACTGTTTTATCAAGACAATTCGAGTTTCTGGACTAGGACATTGGTGTTGTTTAATGCTAAAAATGCAGCATTAGCAATCGCTGAAACATATAAAGATTTGAAGTCATTAGCTGAGATTTCTGATGAAGATCTTGAATCTTCTTCGACCGAGGAAGAAAGGGAAAGTGTCCAACTTAGATTTTCACATTACTTTAAGAAGTTTGGATACGAATTTGCATCAACTCTTTACAACTATTACATCTCTGTGGAGAAATATCAATCTCTGCTGTTAGGTTTCCAAGAGTATAGTTATCATCTAAGAAGATTTTTCGCTGAGAATGACCATTCTAAAATCTCATGGATCAAGGATATCTTTGATGACGATTTCAAGAAGGCTGCTGAGGTGTTGCTGAACTACTCTCAAAAGAACAGTGATTCACAAAGGGATAAAAGATTGAAGTTAAACATATCTAAACTAGCAGCACTTGCCTCCATTCTAGACATTGAAAAGGTTGATCATTCAACAGAAAACTTGCTAGGCGAAATTCAAGAGGAGTTAGACTTTTCGGAAGCTCAATCTTCTATTCTGGAACAGATTTCACAATTCATTAGTGCTGATAATGATCCTATTGCGCAGGTTGACCTCGTGACTAGAGATCTATTGAACTCCAAGTATAACAATTCATCATTCACAATAATTAAGAAGTCATTCGAAAGGGCATTAGGAAGATTGTTGACAAATAAGACATTGTCAGTGAATGAAATCATTGATATTTTCACGTTGTTAGATGGTTCTAAGACAGGCAATAGTTTGAACTTTTTCTATGCTTTGAAAGTTTTGCATTTATCAAATCTATCAGAAGCTGAAAAGTTAACAAACGCAAAATTGATTTGGAAAAGAGCTATCTTGAGTGACGACTGGGCCACCATCATTGAATCCGAAAACAGATCAAACGAATACATTAAAACGCTGATTGAAAATACGTTCACTTTCAAGACGTTGTTGAATTATTTCCAAGATGGGTTATATACCCTCAACAACGACTACAAAATTCCATTGCCAAATATCACTCAATTGTCAGAAATAGATAATGATGCCCAATTGTTGCTAAGATTCAAGTTTATCGGTGGCATGGAACTTCATGAGTTGAGAGATGAGTTACAACAGGAGAACGCTCTCGCATCAGAAATTTTCGGGAAACCTGAATCTGATCAGCTGATCAAAGGTCTGATTGGAACTGCAAATGAAAAATCTACTGCTAATAAAGTCATCAACTATACCCAGTTAACCATCGAAGATTAGATTAATGTACAAAATAGATATATCCTCGTTGTTCAAATGTAGAATTGGAGATGTGAATCGTAGCCTATTCGTCATCATCAGCAACGTCTTTACCATCAGCTAAATCAGAGACTTCATCTTCAGCTATCCTCAACCTCACTAGTGTTTCTGGTAGGGGAGGATTATCTGTGTTTTCATAGTCTGCATCCGCGTAGTTTGCCAGACTCACTAAAGTGACGTTAGTAGACGTTTGCGCAAAATATAACCCACATATATACGTACTAGAAGCCAGCGATACTGATTTTATTATATGTGTCCAGTTTGCCATAACAAGCGCAACAGCTATGTCAATGGTTAGTAAGATAAGTATCTCAGAGATAGATACATTGAAAGTACATACATTCAGTTCCATCAGCTAATGTGTCAAGTCTTGCCTCGAGCTGTTCCAGCTGAGAGCACAGGTTCTGCGACAGGTCTTGTACCTGTTGTAGGGACTCTAGCTCTCTCTTCTTCTCCTGTATTCTGTGCTGTAGGGACATCTTTCCTTGGGTAGATACCGTTTACTACAGTGTGTTTCGCGTGCGGTACGGATCTAGATTGTTTGTTTTGGTGAAAATGTGTGGGTGTAAACAATAAAATGGATTCGGGGTTAATTTGAATTGAGTAGTTTTAATTCCGGCGGCTGACAGAGCAAAATAACGGTACTTCGGTCTCGGGATTCGGATTTAGAATTTCAAGACTTGCGAGTAGAACCGAGCGGCTGCTTTGACGAGGAAATCGGCGGCGTTCGGAGACCACACCAGGCGCCGCCCAGACATCAGGCCTTAGTCGGATTACAAGAATGGTTCCACCCACGTTTTATATGCATCCGGCACTAATGTGGGCTTACCTATCGATTGTAGAGAGGCTCTCTCTCCACTCTCATCTAATGAAGTGTTAGGCTAGGCAAGTTTTCACCCGGATTTAACCAACGTCCGCATCTGACACTAGAGGCTGATTACTTGGCTAGATCTCATCCAAAATAAAGCCTCGAGAAAAAGGAAACCTGCCATCGGCACAATGGTACCAATGCTCATTGGAGACTGAACCACCGTCCACCGTAGCTCTACCTACATTTAACGAAGAAGTTTCACTAGCATAGATCCACAACGGCACCAATGCTGTCTGCTAACTCTTTGATAGTTCATTACTGCTACTTTCCCACCGAACTGCTACTATTATCCGCGGGAACATATTTCGGCTTAATGAAATTTGAGTGACAACTATTATCGTTACTATGACAACAGCTGCAGAACAAAATGCATTGCAGCAGATATGGGCTGTTTGTGTCAAAAAAAAGCTTGTCCCGGAAAGGGAAACTCTATAGAGGTTAATCCCACGTCTCAAGCAGTCATTGAGTATTTATAAAGAGCCGTTTCTCCTTTCAATGCTCTTAGAGTTGGACCCGTCTGTAATCAGCTAATCTACGCCCGGATCAACTTAGTTATGTTTCTAGGAGGTACGAGCACCCGTGATGTGGATCCCCCTCCCGGGGACCCACACGGGACTGCATTAGAGAATGATGTCGCTGGAGCGCATGAATCTACCACTTACCTAGGTTACGATGACAATGTTGATGAAAGCATCACTAGGCTAGCCAGAACTCTAACAGATGCTTCCCTGGGATCTTTCAACAGATCCAATTCTCATTCTGAAAAGGGAGGGGAATTCAATGCTGCTGCTGGTGAAACTCTATCCAGAGTCTCTACGATTGCCCCAGGTGTCATTCCAATGAACAACAGCGAACTCGATGAAAAGTTAGACCCAAATTCAGATCAATTCAATTCGAGGTATTGGATCAAAAATTTGAAAAGTTATATGGACAAAGATCCAGAGTACTATAAGTCATTCTCGTTGGGTGTTTCTTACAAAAATCTTAGAGCTCATGGTAATGCAACTGATACAGATTATCAGTCAACGTTTCTAAATGCACCACAGAAATTTTTAGGAAACTGCGCAAGAGCTGCCTTCAGTTCAAAAGAGGCCAAGGACGCACAACAGTTTGATATCCTGAAACCAATGGATGCTTTGGTTAAACCCGGTGACGTTGTCGTTGTCCTAGGTAGACCAGGGTCCGGTTGTTCCACCCTGTTGAAGACAATTGCGGCAAACACACATGGTTTCCACCTTGGTAAAGAATCACAGATATCTTATCAAGGTTTGACTCCAAAGGAAATCAAAAACCATTACAGAGGTGAAGTTGTGTATAACGCTGAAACGGATACCCATTTCCCTCATTTGACCGTTTGGCAAACTTTATCATTGGCTTCCAAGTTTAGAACACCTCAAAATAGATTTCCTGGTGTTTCAAGAGAGGAATTTGCTGATCAAATGACTGAAGTGGTTATGGCAACATATGGTTTAACACATACAAAGAATACCAAAGTTGGTAATGAACTAGTTAGAGGTGTTTCTGGTGGTGAAAGAAAAAGAGTTTCAATTGCTGAAGTCTCATTGTCTGGTGCTAAATTACAATGTTGGGATAATGCCACCAGAGGCCTAGACGCTGCTACTGCATTGGAGTTTATTAGAGCTTTAAGAACCCAGGCAGATGTATTGGAAACTACTGTCTTCATTGCCATTTATCAGTGTTCCCAAGATGCATATGATTTATTTGACAAAGTTTCTGTTTTGTACGAAGGTTATCAAATATTCTTTGGTAGAAGTGAAGATGCTAAGGACTATTTTTTGAAAATGGGTTACGAATGTCCCGCAAGACAAACCACTGCTGATTTCTTGACATCAGTTACTTCAGCTAGGGAAAGAATTGCTCGTCCAGGTTTCGAAGACAAAGTTCCTAAGACTCCAAAAGAATTCGAAGCATACTGGAAAGCTTCCCCAGAGTATGCCACCTTGATCTACGATATTGATGAAACTTTCAAGAATGAGGCAGCTGAGAATGTTGCACAGCATATCAGGGAAGGTCACAATGCTAAACAATCCAAGCATTTGAGACCAACTTCTTCATATACCGTTTCCTTCTGGATGCAAACCAGATATTGTTTGAAAAGAGAGTTTCAAAGAATTATCAATGATATTGGATTCAACCTTTTTGAAACAATCTCAAATTCTGTGATGGCTCTTATCTTATCCTCCATTTTCTATAATCTTCCACCCACTACTGGTTCCTTTACGAATAGAGGTTCTTCGATGTTTTTTGCTGTTTTGTTTAACGGTTTTTCATGTTTCTTGGAAATTATGTCCTTGTTTGAAGCTAGACCAATCATTGAAAAGCACAAACAGTACTCCCTATACCATCCTTCAGCTGCCTCTCTGGCTTCAATTATTGCTCATATCCCTCAGAAGCTTATAACGGCTCTTTTCTTCAACTTGGTCTACTACTTCATGGTGCATTATAGAAGAAATGCAGGTCGTTTCTTTTTCTACCTTTTGGTGAATGTTACTGCTACATTCACCATGTCGCATTTCTTTAGATTGATTGGATCAGCTGCTAGTTCATTACCACAGGCTTTGGTCCCTGCTCATGTTATTCTGTTGGCCTTGACACTTTTTGTTGGTTTCACTATTCCTCTTTCCTATATGTTGGGATGGTCTAGATGGATTAATTACATCAATCCTCTGGCCTATGCCTTTGAAGCTTTGATGGTCAATGAATTTGACGGTGTTACGTTCGCTTGTTCTGAGTTTGTTCCTCTCCCTCCTACTGAACTGCCTGCAGATCAGCCAAGAGACTCTTTTGTCTGTCTGGCTGTTAGTGCCCAACCTGGTGAAACCACGGTTAGTGGAACTGCATATTTGAGATCGGCCTACGAGTATGAACCTGAACACAAATGGAGAAATTTTGGTATAACTTTGTCATTCGCTATTGTTTTGGGTGCAGGCTATCTGCTATTTTCCGAGTTTAACGAATCAGCCAAACAGAAAGGTGAAATTTTGTTGTTTCAAAGATCAACCTTGCGAAAGCTCAAGAAGATTCATAAAACTTCATTAAAGAGTGATGTAGAAGGTGGACCTATTGAGAAGGAGGGAACAGAACAAGATGACTCTGAACAAAATGCTGATGCATTAGTAGCCAGTAAGGATATTTTCCATTGGAGAGATGTTCATTACACTGTCAAGATCAAGACTGAATACCGTGAAATCTTAGGTGGTGTTGATGGTTGGGTTAAGCCGGGTACTTTGACCGCACTTATGGGTGCGACTGGTGCTGGTAAGACCACATTGTTGGATGTCTTAGCTAATAGAGTGACTACCGGTATTGTCACAGGTAATATGTTCGTGAATGGTCGTCTAAGAGATTCTTCTTTCCAAAGATCTACTGGTTATGTTCAACAACAAGATTTGCACTTGGAAACGGCTACTGTGCGTGAAGCTTTAAAATTTTCTGCTTATTTGAGACAGCCTTACAGTGTTTCTAAGCAAGAGAAAGACGAATATGTCGAAGAAGTAATCAAGACCTTGGACATGGAAAAGTACGCGGATGCCGTTGTTGGTGTTGCTGGTGAAGGTTTGAATGTTGAACAGAGAAAGAGATTGA
>JAJLSD010000030.1:0-130180 GCA_030567455.1 Komagataea norvegica
TTTTCAAAATCGATCGATCGAAAAACAGGTATCCAGCGATTCCCACTTTTTTTCAGAACCCACAAAAAATTGTGGGTCCATCCACCACCCACCATCCATCGACCACCCATCGACCACCCAACAACCACAAAAAACTCCAAAACACCACTTTTTTCAAAACACATTCCCAAACATCAACAACCCAAAATCCAATCTTTTTCAGAAACACTTCAAACAACGGTCGGAACTGCTCTCCGTTTCGCCATTTCCGGCCCATACCAGACACGCCCTGTCCACCTAGACTCTCTAATCTCTCGTACCGGCCCTGTAGCACTCTCTAGGCCCACCACTCCTCCAAGCTTGCGATTCGACCTCACTAGGTCAAATCTCAATATTATCAGATCCTAACCACCAGCCCAGTGAGATCAGCCCCTTCTCAGCTTCCTCCAGGCCAAATTTCGTCTCAATACTATGTGGTTGAGGTGTAAAACGGTGCTCTGTCTGGTCGAGGTTCTCAAAAATGTGGGTTTTCGTGACCCATCCCCTTGGTGTTTTTCTCAAAATTGTGGGTTTTCTGGATCCATGTTGCTGATCTTGATTGTTTCACCAATAATCTCATTCGATCTAACTGAAGTATAATTCCATAGATTTCTTGGTTTTTTGGTACTCCGATCAAAAAAATCCCCGAAATCCCAAAAGTCACGTGGAAAGTCACGTGAAAAGGAAAGTCACGTGAAAAGTCGCGAAATTTAAAGTGTTTTGTCCATAACTGCTTCCACAGCTGTGCTATAAGCTTAGTAGCACTACCATGCTGTTGCTGGGCGTGGCAGCTATCGAGCAATGTATCTTACGCTTGAGTTAGAGTTCTGTTTATTCTAAACAGTTCCGATGTTCTTCAAATACGATAATGTTGCCCAGACCAAAAGTCAGAACGAGATAGTTTAGTTAGCGCGGTATCGAACTCTCCGGAATGAAGTAGTAATACCAGCATTGGAAATGCTAATAAAAATGGTGCATAAGTAGATTGATAAAAGGGGAACTCTATAAGAATTATATTATTTATTATAGATCACCTATACATTTGATAATAATTAGCTGAGCTGAAGCGATTTGTTTGACATTTGTTCCGTCTATGTTAAGAATGAGAACATGAAAGTTACGCCAAACAAAAACCTTAATAGTCGGGTTTCAAAGGCGATCCCTTTCCAAGCAACACTTTTCGCCCTAAATTAACGTGCTAGTAAACAAAAGAGATCACTCAGATTCAAAGAATGTGAAATTGTATGGCATATTCATAATGATGCGTTCAATGTTGCAGAAAAACTTACAGAGATAGTCGTTCTCCTAGATATGTGCACCAACAATCGGAGATGGATTCTGATTGGTAATTGCGGATAAATAATCTGCGGACATTAAGATCTGATTTGTCCGTTGAGTTCATGTTTGTCCAAACAAGTCCTATGATATTTGTATGTTCAGCATCATAGGATACCCAAATATTATTCAGATTACATATTTTACTCCAACCACAACACTTCAACTGTATGAGTGTCAACCAAACTACATCAGAACTAATTAAAAGAGGTCAAACTCAAGAGTTGCTATATAAAGTAGAATCGTATATAGGTAAACTTTCCAGTGGTTGCCTTTCTAAACCTACTTCATTAAACAATAGAGCTTCCACTAGGCATACGAAAATACATAAAAAGTCCGAGGGTCTTACAGCCGGAAAAACATTATATAATCCTTTAGTAATATATGCTGGGTCGACTTACTCAAAGTTTAAGTTCCTGGAAACATCGTATGCATGACGAAAGAAAGCTACTAGGATAAGTTTTGTTTCTCGTTTGCTAATATATGTATATGTGCTACACAGTGCCTTGTGCTTTGTAGTATGCCATCTACTTCTCGTTGGAAGCTCAGACGTAGGGTAATGCGGAGGTGCTGGTTGGGGCAGAAATCCGACCATGTGCTCCGGAGAGCTTCCGGAATTTGGAGCAGCAGCAGCAGTAGCAAAAACAAATGAAGGATGACGGGCATATCAGTACATTCTGGGTGTACCATCGCTGACCATTGATTCACAATCACATTGCTAAACTGCTTTATAAAGTATGAATGACGAAATGATACCCACAGGTATCAGAAGTTCTCAAAATGGCTTTCGAAAGCTTTCAAACCACGCAAATTCAGGGTCGTTCCAAACGTTAAGATGGGTATCAGCCATGCTCCTTATTGTTTTGATTCCAATCGCATGCATTCACCATGATAGCCAGCACCTGGAAACTCTCAGCTCTTTTTTCTTTGATAAGGAAGCATCAAGGCCATCTTCACAGTACAGTGTGCAAGAGCTGGACATAGTAGATGAGGCAGAGTATTTGAAGCTAGGTTTGACACCTCAAAAACCGCTACGGATAACACCGATCTCTTCTGCAGATCATGGCGGTAAACCGCAAACTATACATGGTAGGTTTCTTCATCTTACCGATTTTCATCCTGATGAACACTACAAGGAGGGCTCTAGTATTGACAATGCTTGCCATCGCGAAAAGCCATACGATGCCGCTGATAGGGCTTCAAAATATGGTGACGCCTTCAAAGGCTGTGACTCTCCAATAATTCTCATGGATGACACATTGAAATGGATTAAAGAGAACTTGAGGGATAAGATTGACTTTGTTATTTGGACAGGTGATAACATTCGTCATGACAATGATAGAAGGTTTCCAAGAACAGAAGCTAAGATCTTCGAGATGAATAGAATAGTAGCTGACAAATTTCATGATGTGTTTCATGGTGATGATGAATTGGATCCTAGAAATTTTGTCGTCCCCGTCATTCCAAGTTTAGGTAACAATGACGTTTACCCACACAATTTATTTTCACCTGGTCCAACCTTACAAACAAGAGAACTTTGGGCCATTTGGCAAAATTTCGTGCCTGAGAAACAGTTACATATCTTTGAAAAAGGTGCTTACTTTTTCACTGAAATCATTCCTGACCAGTTGGCTGTCTTATCAATCAATACTTTATATCTCTTCAGATCGAATCCTTTGACAGATTCTTGTGATAATAAAAAAGATCCAGGCTATCAGTTGTTCCAATGGCTGGGTGTGACTCTTGATGAACTGAGAAGTAGAAATATGAAGGTTTGGTTTAGTGGACATGTGCCTCCAATACCAAAGAATTATGATTTATCTTGTTACAGAAAATTCACCGTTTGGGTGCATGAGTATAGAGATATTATCATCGGAGGTGTTTACGGTCATATGAATATTGATCATTTTATACCTTCAGATTCCAAAAAGGCTTACGACTCTATTATTGAGTCATATACTTCTAGGGGTTACGTGTTTGATCAAGAACTCGTTGCACCACAACAGCTCGAAGAGGATGAGATTGATCATGATTTGATGACTCAATATTCAAAACTCGGATTAGATTTGAATGATGTTGAACATGAAAGAAATAAAGACCTGTCTGCTTATGGTGGTGCTCCAAATAACAAAGAAAGTTATATGGATGCGGTTAGAGAGGTCTTTTATGCCGATGTTAAAGGAGTCAAAAACTCAGGGGAACATTCTGAACGTTATTCCATCAATAACATCGCTGCTAGCATCATACCTACTTTCAATCCCGGCATGAGAGTTTGGGAGTATAACATCACTGGATTGAAGGAAGAACTCTTGAGTAAAAAGGTACATAAACCATGGGATAAATTTTTTGAAGAGTTAGAGACCAAGATGTTCGAAGAACTAGAATATGATGAAGAAGAGGAGGAGGAGGAAGAATTTCATTATCATGATGAAGATACAGTTGATGAGAAACGTAAAAAAAAAAAGAAAAAGAAATCACCAAAACAGGACCCAACTTTCCCTCCTAAAAAGCCGGATAACATTCCACTTGGCCCAGCATATACCCCCCAGCTTTTCTCACCAAACAAATACGTACAATACTACCTGGATCTGAAATCGGTGAATAATGGTGACAAACCTTTTGGTTATGAGGTGGAATATAAATCGGATGAAGCGCCCCTAAACTTGAAAAGTCTGCTGGTGGACGATTTCGTGAAGTTAGCTAGAAGGCTTGGTGCGCCAGTTAAAGCTGCTACGCGCGTAACGGATGTTGAAGCACAAAAGAACGGCAAGAAGCAGAAAGAAAAGAAGGCGGAAGAGCTATGGAAAAGATTTGTTGAGTACGCGTTTGTGAGCAGTGGATATCATGATGACGGTGATGAATAGTCTAAAGTTGAAGGAGTATATATGAATATACCTATATAAGATGCATGATTTTTTTTTAGCAATAAAAGCTAAGCTAAGGGTTTCTTTCTGATTATTGACAAAATGAGATCTTTTTCTTTGTACATTATAAATGTAACCAGGATCAACGCCAGAAATATATTTCCAATCAGTTCCTTGAGGTTTCTGACGACACCAAATAAAAAGTAGTCCAAAGCTAAGATCACCAAACTTAATGATGTGATTGATTTAGTATTTGAATCAAATTCAAAAATCTTGAAATTCGGAGTACTCTTGACAAAAAAATCCTTGATAAATGCATAGCAGTAAATGATTCTTAGAAACATGTTAATCATATTTGATAAGATCAGACCGTGTAGTGATAATTTGAAATACTCAATTCCAATATATGAAGTGATGAAGAAAATGAATGAAAAGACAATCATGAAATAAGTATACTTAACAACTTCATTTCCATTAGCTGTTGATTGATGGACAGCCTCCAAGATACCGTTAAATGCTAAGAGCGGTAGATATAGCGTGTATAGAGGAATCGTATCTGAAACATGATTCGACCAATTATTTCCAACAATCTTTTGAATCAGATAGCCTGAGTTAAGAGGACCAAAGATTGCAATAATTAATGACAGATATAAATAGAAATGTGTTATCTTCTTCAGTATATCTATGGATAGCTTAACACCTTTCGTGGTCTTGTTATCTGAAAGTAATCTAGTCAGGAAATTTCTTAAACTTTCCTCAATTGGAGCGAAGACTAATCTTGCCAACAATGAACCATAGTTTGAAATCAGGGAGTAGATACCTTGTTCCTCCACTGTGCAAAGTGAATTGATTATAAGTTTGTCACCTTCAGTCAACAAGTGTTTGAAGCATAGATTGAAAAACATCTTGTAGAAGTGACTGATGGCACCAGAATCGAAATAATGGAAATCCTGATTAGATTGTTTGTAGATCTTCGTAAGCGCCAGGCTTAAATGGTTTCCATTGTGCAGTTGTTTCCTGAACCTTCTAAAATCAAGGTAGTATAACATTAGTAAGGTCAAAGAGTGCGCTAACTTCCCTATTGAGAAGGCCAAAATGGGTAAACCTTCATGATTAGTTTGATCTTTGAACCAGAAAATAACTGCAAAATTGATAAAGCAACTCAACGTGATTGCCGAGGTTTCATATCTTGTCCGTTTATCATAGTTTAGATTAAACTGATTCAAGATGTAAAACGGTTCGGAAAGAAGTTCGAATATAACTGCAAAATAGATCAAAATCAATGAAACGTTAAAGAGCTCCATATTCTTGAATAAATCTGAGATTTTGCCATATTGCCAATACATGATCACAGTAGCTAATGGAAATCCGATGCATAGTGGGACATAACCAATATTAATTATGCTTTGCAGAATCGCCAACCTGGAGCCATGAATCAACTTGCGATTATCGTATTTATCAACTAGCTTCTCGGTCAATCTTGAATCACTTGATTCCAAGTCTTCATCGTCAGGATCTTGAATTCTTTGCGAGGATAATCTTATGCCTTCTCTGCTGAAGAACAATATGGAGCTCATCAAGAATTCTAAAAATGCGTTGATACCGAATATCTTCGGCGACACATATGTGATTAAAATCTGATTCATGATGAACGTACTCAGCTTCGTGAAAGCCTGACCAAACAACAGAAAAGTGACGCCTTCTGCTGATTTGACCAGAAGCCTCTCAGCAGAAGACTGCTTGACTGGTTCAAACTTCTTGGAAGACATCAACCGCCTATTAGTTGAGCGTATTAACTGATGTTATGAATATATACACCTCGTCCAACGCTCGTTTTTTTGTTGATGTTTTGACCGAATTTTGCGCTGGAAACTGTTATAGGAAGAGAAACACGCAAGTAAATCAGAGAGGTAACGTGAAATATCTTCCAAATCTACACCGTTATAGTCCCAGGAATCCATAGTATATACTGATTACATCCAAATGTCTTTGGAAAGGGCTGTTTGCTCAATTTGTGTGAAGCTATGGTGGAGTGTGGAAAACTGCAACTTTATTCGACCAGAACTCGTCCTTGTTAGCTCAGTTGGTAGAGCGTTCGGCTTTTACAGTCAAACTAAGGAACTAAGTTTCATTAGCGAAAGTTAACCGAAATGTCGGGGGTTCGAGCCCCCCATGAGGAGTTCTATTCTTTTTTTTTATTTCCTGAAATGTTACCTTTTTTTTCTTTGTTTACTTTTTGTCTCAAAATAATAACAAGTTGGCCTTTATACTGGTGGGACTACAGCGGACAGAACCCGCGTTGGACGAAATGGACTTTCATCCAGAGAAGGTTTTTTTCAAGTCGGACACTCAGGACCCCTTCACGGACCTCCCGATATACGTCTTCGACTCAACGTATTTTCCAAACCTGGCCAACACCTCTTTGGACAAAAAGACCTGCGACTCGATCATTGTCAAATGCTTCAAAAAGATTATCCCTAGAATCCCTAAGAGTCCCTACTCCCTAGTATGCTTCTCTTCAGGGTTCAAAAATGTTAGCAATCATTCCAATTCTTGGATCACAATGCTTCAGTGCTACAAGCTACTGCCGGAGAAACTGAGATCTAACCTTAGAAAGGTTTTTGTTGTTCATGAATCCTGGCTAATTAGATCATTCACTCAGATTCTGAACAATGTCCTGCAAATTAAAGTGTTCAAAAGCAATTTAGTTTCCGGTGAAAGCTACGATAAGTTGACATACTGCAAAAACCTGACAGAATTGTCCAAGCTGTTGGACATTACTAAAATTAGAATCAGCTTAGACGTGTACACTTATGACTTGCAATTCGATGAGAAACTTATTATTCCATACACGGTTAAACATCAATCTTACGACTATCAGAACTATAAGAAATTGATCTTTGAGAGAGTGTCACAAAGATTAACCACGGAAGGAGTTGAAACAGAGTTGGTGATGACCAAGCCTGGAAAGCAACAAAAGGTCTCTATATTGATAGATGCGATTGACAGAATGAACTATTTAGACATTTCACAGTGGGACATCTATTGCATGGGATCCGTTTTCCTGCACCTACTGAGAACATCACAAACAGCATTAATACCCATTGAGCAGATACCGTTACCAGTTCATGATGATTACGAATACACTGTACAGACATTCAATAAGATCACTGAAGACAATGAGTCATTTGAGACGTTAGTCTGGGTTCTGGACATATCACTCATAATAATATCAAATGAACAATCAAAACATGACATCAAGTCAATAACCAAAACTCTAATGCCTGCATTATCGCAAGAAAAAGTTTCATTGAAGACGAATGATAAGCTTTCAGTCGGACAAAGGTTTCTGAAGAATTTACTGTTGAATTGGGAAAAAATCCAAACTGAATTATACCCTGACTCCAAACCAGAGAAGCAACCTAAAGCACCTGATTCACGTAAGGTGTCGACGACATTTGTGATAAAGAGAACAGATAAAGCAAGAGAGTTACCGGAAATTCCTCAAACCAGAAAGACTTCAGGGTCATCTACTATTTCAGTAGAGTCATCTTCATCTTCTGTGGCACCAATTTTATCTTCGCCAGAGTCATCCAGCTTATCATACATAAAATCTTCATCATTAGCTGGACCACGCATTAAATCAGTGAATCAGGAGCGTAATGACAGAGCCGAACGTGACGAATTGAAAGTTCTATCAGATGCCACATCATCGCTGAACAAGCAGAAACAACCATCTGCAAAGAAGGAAATGAGACATGTTGTCAAGTTCAGTGATGGTTACAGTTCGATAGAAGGGCAAAAGAAAGTCAACAAACTTGCACAACTGTATGAGGAGAGAATCAAGGGGATTCAAATACTGAACGAGATCGAGCAATGAACTAATTATGACACACATTATTTTAAAGAGTAATAAAATAAACATACATAGATTTAGAACCCTGTAATGATAGACTTTAACCGAATGTGAAACAGTCGTGTCAGAGGGACGCGAAGTGTTCTATTGTCTGGAAGAAAGCATAGAAAATATTAACGCGTCGCGCATCTGCTCTGGGAAAATCGTCTTTCTCTTCTTGATACAGCCATTGAGTGCGAGTACCAACGCGTTGACTTCTTTCGAGAAAGGCTTGGCCTGTTTATGCCCAAGTCCTTGTATCCAGTACCCAAAAATACATTCCTTTTCTGTAGCTTGTAGTACGCTCTCTCAAGGACTTCCCTGCAAGTTTATCATTTTCGCCCGATTTGGAAAATTAGATGAAATTTAATTGAATGCAGAAATTTCACAAAGTTTCATAGAACCTAGTAATAATTAGACACAAGAGTCTGCGGCATTGCTAGCTTCTTTCCTATAGCCGCTTCCTGCTATTTCGTTGTGAATTGGTCTGTCAGTCAATTACTTCAGTTGGTCAACGTTGAGAGGTTCCCACTCAGAACACGTAATTGATAATCGGCGATATCAAAGACCCACACAGTCATCGCTACGCGGAGAGTAAGAGGTGTTCGAAGACATAGAGATGAGGCAGATTGACTTAAAGACCCCCAACCTTAGGGTCCAGTCTTCTGAGCAGTTTGATGGCATTTCACCCACCAAACCTTTGAATTTCAACAAGAGCTCTCAAGCCAGGCCAATTAAACCCAATTCTCATCCACATCAATTCACATCAGAACAATCATTGAACTCTATTCTTACACAAGACACTGAGTACTCGTTGAACTCGTATGAAACTGCAATAGAATATCAAGGGACAAACAAAGCCCAGAAACACCAACAGAGCACGATAATTCAAGATGGTGAAAAATCATCTCTAAAGTCAACAGATTCCAATAATGGTTTAGGCATTCAGCAATTGTCCCTGAGAGAACATGCTGGGATCGACAAAGACTCAACCTACAGTTCAAAACCAACGATATCAGTCCACAATGATGAGCCTACCCCTAAGATCAACATTGATTTTATACCATCCCATACCGAACACGGATTTGGTATACCGGGTGGCTTCTATGACGAGCCTACTCCTATAATCCCATCAAAGGCTGATTTTTCCTACAATAGCCCGAACCAAGAGACTCCTATTGTTAGACAAGAACCATATTTGAGTCGAACTCCAGAGCAGGCTATTCCTTCATCCCCACAGTCGAGTATTGTCTCAAATACAGAGATTGCTGAAACTCCAATACCAGTTCAGGTGAAACAAGTTTATGAATCTCCAAGAAAGGAAACTGTCTCAAGGAGGTCAAGCCCAACCAAAGCAACTTCTGATCAGAACTCAGTTACTTCAGCCACGAATTCGAATGATCAATCGTACTCTTCAGGACATAATGACACAACAACATATTCTCATGAATCAACGTTCTTGAACCAGCTTCAAGACACCAAAGAAAGACCAGAGCCATCGATACCTTTGAACCAACTGTCTCAGCCAAAAGCTATGGCAGAAACTACATCAAAACGAGTATCGAAGTTCGTACCAAACAAGGAAGATTATTCTTTGGCTTCCTTATTTGTCGCTAGTTTACATTCATTTGATTCGAACTCTCTGGAGCTGAATTCAGATTCAGCCATATGTCTTTCTTTTGAGAAGGAGGACATTGTGTTTATTCACTCTGTTGATCCTAGCGGATGGGCCGAAGTCACATTAATAAAATCCTTGAAGAGAGGATGGGTTCCAATTAATTATTTCTCCAAGTTGATTGAAGATGAAAAGAATCTTCCATTGACTAAATCTAAAACTCCATTGAGGAATCTATTAATATCAAGTGCAATATTCTTGAATAATCCAGCTAGTGCAGAACACACTGAAGCTTCCTTTTCGTTATCCCATATCAATAACATCAAAGATGGTGTCAGGGACTTGTTAGAGGAAACTGATTGTTTGTCAAGATCATCAGATATTGTTAAAAAGAAACCGGTAATACGAAGAATGAGAAAGAGTCTTTTAGCAGACTGGTATTCTTTGATGATCAAGGCTGACTCGTATAAGCATTCTAAAAGTCTTGTTCATTTGGAAACTTTACAATCGATGGTTTTACAGGTGATTAAGAAAAGTGCAACCTTTTTGGAGATTTGGGGATTGGAATCAGAATCGTTGAAGAGAGAAGAACAGAGAGAGAAAACGAATATCACTAAATCTGTCTTGGCAGACGTGAAATCTCATGGGATCAAATATCGTGAAAATCCTCCATTTGCCAAAGAACGGTTGAATGAAATTCACAACGTCTTGTTCAATTATATTGGTTTATTGTTAGGGAGACTAGATATGGTGGAACATAATCCTTCAGGTTGCCAGGTCTTAGAAAACATTACTCATCAGATGATCTTACTTCTAAGAGAGATCTTATTCATAAGTAAGTCATGTATGTTGATTTTGAATGATAGAAACAATAGAGCTGTGAACAAATTTGACGATAATTTAGATACTTTGTTATCATTGGTATCAGAACTAGTTTCAGGTGTTAAGAATTTTGTCACAAAGACAATTGATGATGATTTCAGCACTTCTACAGTGAAAGTCAAAGACAGTTTATATTACTATACTCCGGAAGGAGATGAATTAATCGGTGTTATTTCAAGAATGACGGGATCAATCTCGTCATCCATTGAAAACTGTTACAAGAATATGGCATTGACTGGTGACTTTAAGCTGTCGGAAGGAAAGAAGTATCCTGATTTCCAAGAAATTCAAATTGCACCAGAGAAGTTCATAAAGGTTTGTTCGGAAGGTATGATCAAGACATTACCGAACAAGGAATCAGACCTAAAGAGTTTAAAAACTAGGAAAGATATTAAGAGACAGTCAAGATTTTCAATGGTGCGTTCTGGACTAGGGAATGAAAATTCGTTAACTACGTCAGGTTCTAATCTACTGCAAGAATTTTTACCTGACTCTAAATCATTTATCAGGAACTCTGTCTTTGAGCCTTTTTTGACAGACTCTAATGAAGAATATCAATTGAACCAAGATATCAAAAGCGAGGTTGTTCGTGATTCTGACGATCGATTAGTTGGTGCCTCTTTCAGAGCATTAGTGATGATCTTAACAGATGAATTGTCAAATTTGGATCCTTTTTTCATCTCTACGTTTTTCCTGACTTTCAAATCCTACTCCACAGGTGTCGAATTGATTGAGGAACTCATTGGAAGATTCAACTTGGCGAATAAGATTAGTGAATTTGAAGATCAAGAGGAGACCGGTGACTATTCATCATATAAATCAAGGTTAAAAAACAGAAGGAAACTAGTTTGCAAAATGTTTCAGATTTGGTTACAAAGTTACTGGGATTATGTCAATGACTACAACTTATTACCCACTTTGGTTAATTTTTTTAATGAAGGAGTGTCGTTATACCTACCAATAGAATCCAAGAGATTGATTCAGTTGTGTTCGAAACTCACAGTCTTGACACCTTCCAAGGTTCAGGATTCCAAGAATTTGCAAAAGTATAATTCTGCATCCATTCGTCTAAACTCTTTGGAACCATTGAGCTCTGCTATGTCATTCAACAATTCAGGTGTCCAATTAGTGAAGAGACATTACAGCAATGCTAAGCATTCGTCATTAATTTCCCACTCATCTTCAGTATACTCTATTTCCTCATTGAACAAAGAATTAGATGATGACGATTACATATTTGAAGAATATGGACTAGCTAAGTTGAATTCCAGCAACAGAAGTTCAATGCTTTTGCCCCTACCAGGGATAAGTTTCAAGAATAACTCGTTGTTGAGTAAGTCACAAATTCAAGAGATTGAGAGTTTGGTTCTAATCTATAGAAGAAACTTAAGTTCGACTTTCTGGATTCATGAAAATGACTCACGTTATTATCCAGTTGGTTTGAAAACTGCTCTTGATAAGTGGTTTGAAATTTCACAGTTGCCATCATCGAATGTGATTGGAGTTGAGTACAACCTTTGTGAGCTGAACTCATTTGAATTGGCTAAACAGTTGACTATAATTGAATCGAGTATATTCTTATCGATCAAACCTGATGAATTATTGAACAACAATTATTCTGAAAAAAGGGCCAAGCTGAACATGTCTCCAAACATTGCACAATCTCTGTTGTTCACCAATGCACTGTCTGAGTACGTTTTGGAATCGATCCTTGACTTGAATTTAAGTAATAAGAAGAGGATTATCAGGATAAGAAACTGGCTAAATGTTGCGCTTTCTTGCTATTATTTGAAGAATTTCAACTCTTTAGCAGCAATCATCATAACCTTACAAAACCACATCTTATCAAGATTGACTGAGTTATGGAATGAGTTACCTGATAAGTATCAAAATCTGTTTGAGGATCTGAAAAAGATTATTCATCCAAGCAATAATTATAAGGGTTATAGATATAAGATTTCTAGGATATTGGAGGATGTTGACACAAAACCAACTCCAGTTGTCCCATATATCAATCTATTTCTACAGGATTTGACATTTATTCACGAAGGTAACAGAGATTTCAGAAATTCTAATTCATTCCTAAGAGCAAGAATAATCAACTTTGACAAGTTCCTGAGAATCTCAAGAGTAGTCTCAAACCTGGAACATTTACAAGTTGGTTATGATGGGAACAGTTTGAACTCACATACCAAGAAATCCAAGCGAAGTTCAATTTTCTCTTTGACTTCATCCATGTCTAGTATGAATGAGGAACTTTCCCCAATATTACCATTACAAGAGTTCATCCTGTTGGATCTTTGGAGAGTTCATCAGCTGAATTTAAAAGACAACGATAGAAATTGGACTTTAAGTAAGAGATTAAAGACTTAAACGTGTATGTACTATTATAATGCAAAAGGACTTTCTTTACAACGGTTTGATATTAATCTAAAATTTTCTTACTTTATTTTCCGAATATCTAAATAAAAATACTATGCGACTATGTAACAGGTGTATGGGAACAAATCAATTGTTTAAGAAGGAGCAAAACAAGCAGACCAACAGGACGGTCGAATGACGACAAAACTAAACTAAATTTTTTCTTCTAAGCTCTAGAAGCAGCTTCAGCACGACGTAGGTTACCGATATGGTTAATAGCCGAACCAGCTTTGTAGAAATCAATTTGATCTTTAGACATGGTGTGTTTAGCATCAATGATGAAAGTCTCACCAGATTTCTTAGTGACCTTCAATCTGACGATACCTCCATTATTACCGTTCTTATTAATCATATCGACTAGATCTAAAGTTTCAAGAACATCACCTGAACTCAATCTATCGTAATCCAACTCATTAGCAAATGTCAATGGCAACATACCTTGTTTCTTCAAATTAGTTTCATGGATTCTGGCAAATGATTTAACCAAGATCATTTCACCACCGAGGAATCTTGGGGATAATGCAGCGTGTTCTCTAGCTGAACCCTCACCGTAGTTATGTTCAGCAACGACATTCCATGGTCTACCATCTTCTTTCCATTTGATCATTAGTTCAGGGATAGTGTAAGCACCACCATCTAAATCATAAGCCTTGTTAACTTCACCGGTTTCTTTATTCTGGGCACCGATTAAAGTGTTGTATGAGATGTTTTCTAAATGACCTTTGTATTTCAACCATGCACCAGCTGCAGAGATATGATCAGTGGTACATTTGCCTTCGACTTTCAACAAGATGTTAGTTTTCAATTCTTTACCGTTCCATGGTTTGAATGGGTCCAATAATTGTAAACGTTCAGATTCTGGACTGACGTTAATGTTGACTTCTGGATGAGGTTGTGGATCTAATTCAGGATAGAATTCGTTTCTACCCTTGATGAAACCAGAATCTGGTAACTCTGCACCTGTTGGAGGTTTGAATCTGAATTCACCATCGTTGGTCTTAATAGAATCAGTTAATGGATTGAAATGCATATCACCTGAATAGATCATAGCGGTGACTAATTCAGGAGATGTCAAGAAATTCATAGTGTTTCTGTTACCGTCATTTCTTGCTCTGAAATTTCTGTTAAATGAGGTGAAAATGGCGTTGAAATCAGTAGATTCCTTATCAACGTCGACACGATCCCATTGACCGATACAAGGACCACAAGCGTTGGCTAGGACAATAGCTCCGTTATCAGTGAATGTCTCAATCAAACCATCTCTTTCAATAGTGGCTCTAATCTGTTCAGAACCAGGCGTGACAAAGAATGGAATCTTTGGTTTCAAACCAGCATCTGATGCTTGTTTAACTAATGAAACAGCACGGGACATATCCTGGTATGAGGAGTTTGTACAAGAACCAATCAAACCTGCACTGACCTGTTTTGGCCAGTCATTTTCATCAGTGGCAGTACCGAATTTACCAACTGGGGTTGAAAGATCTGGAGTGAATGGACCATTGATATGTGGTTCCAAAGTGTTCAGATCCAATTCGATAACTTTATCATATTGAGCGCCTTCATCAGCTTGCAAGAATCCATATTTAGCATTGACTTCATCAGCTGCATCAGCCAATGGAGATCTATGAGTAGCATGCAAATAACGCTTATGAGCCTCCTGGTATGGGAAAGTAGAAGTAGTTGCACCGATTTCAGCACCCATATTACAAATGGTAGCCATACCAGTACATGATAAACTCTTAACACCTTCACCGAAATATTCGACAATGAATCCGGTACCACCTCTAACGGTCAAAACACCAGCCAAATGGGTGATGATATCCTTTGGAGAAGTCCAACCGTTCATCTGACCAGTCAGTTTAACACCGAGGACTTTTGGAGCTTTCAACTCCCATGGAGTACCGGTAAGGGCATCGACGGCATCTGCACCACCGACACCAATGGCAATGGCACCAAGACCACCAGCGTTAGGAGTATGTGAATCAGTACCCAGCATCATTAACCCAGGAGCACTAAAGTTTTCTAGAACGATTTGATGAATGATACCTGAACCTGGACCCCAGAATTGAATTCCGTATTTCTCACCACATGATTGCAAGAAGTCAAAAACCTCCTTATTGGTAGCGATTGACGCTTTCAAATCCTGCTTTTCACCATCTTTACCGACGATTAAATGATCACAATGGATGGAACCAGGCACGGCAGTAGAAGGCAGACCACAAGTCATAAACTGTAACAATGCCATCTGTGCAGAGGCATCTTGCATGGCGACTCTATCTGGATTCAGCTTCAAGTATTCCAACCCTCTGATCTTGGAGACATCACCAGCAGCTAGTGATTCTTCTGGATTAACTAAATGTGAATACAGGATCTTTTCAGCAAGAGTTAATGGGGTATTGTTCAGAACTTTCTTAACCGTGGCCAGCTTCTCCACGAGTTTAGCATACGGTGGAGTGCGCGCCTTGTACTCTGGTGGGATGACGGTGGTGAGGTTGGCTGCAGAGGCAAGTGACCTTATTTGCTGACGGGTGGCCAGCGATCTGGCATTAGAGATCCTCAACATTTGTGGCTGGTTTGAAAATGGGTGAAAGATCAGACAAAGTTGGAGTAAATTGTGAAAAATTATTTCTGTTCAATTGAAGAGCTGCGATTACTCATAGTTTTTTTTTTTTTTTTTTTTTTTTTTTTTTTTTTTTTTTTTTTTTTTTTTCTTGTTCATAATTATTTAAGTTTTTCAAATTGGTAAATTAGTAGTTTCTTTTGCCCAGAACTCGTTTTGTCTGCTGCTTCCTGATTTGTCCGAAACTTTGTTTTTCTTATCGCGCTACATACATACAGAATCTGTCGCTAGTAGTAATTATTATTCGTTAGATTAGAAGTCATATATATCATGAGAAGTATGTCGAGCTCAGGCACTAAGTCTCTGTCTGTTGAGAATAACCTGTTTTGCATCGTTGTAGATTCTGGCACGCTCCTTAAGCACGTAGGAGACGTCGTCTGTATCGCTGAACTTTCGTACCTGTGATTCGATTATTTGTAAATTGTGATAGCACTTGTTGAGCTTGTTATGAGCCTGATATATCTCAAGTATCGTTGATTGAATGAGCGGCTTCTCTATTGTTGTCTGGTACTGTTGTTTGTAGAAGGATGCGAGTTTCGATTCGAGCTCCTGGAGAGTTGCTGTTGTGTCAATGTATGCTTTGTTCTGATATTGGTAGTTTTCGATAAGGTTATCGATAAGTGATAACTCCTTCGATACCTTGCTCTCAACCCTTTTGAAGTCTGCAATCGTCGAGCTCCGGAGCTGATCAATGTAGTAGCCTAGATCTCTCGAGATGATTCTCTTTTCAATGAAGGAAATGTTGCGTCGTATTTGCACAAGCTTATCGCTTGTGTGAAGATGTAAACCTGATCTTAAGTCATTGAGCTCCTGATCGCTCTTTATCTGGTATGGTTCCCTGTCGGCAAGCCCCGTCTCAAAGTATGCAATCACATCGTCGTCGTATATGTCCACTAGCTCGTCAATATCCATGAGATCGAGCTCATCAACGTTGTAGTAATTTGATTGCGAGTATGCATTAGGAAGCATGGAAGGATTGTGCGAGACAGTAATGACGTCCTGGTACGTTGGAGGAGGAACGAAGCCTCTGATGGCCTGAGTGTATGAAGGAGGGAAGTCCATTGGGTGTATGTGTGTATGTGTATATGTGAATTGGTGAACTGGTGAATCGGTTGCATAGTGATGAGGGATGATCTGCTTTATATGGGTTTGTGGATCAGGGTCCAGTGCCCAGCAACAGTAGTAAGCAACAACACGCGAGGCCAGGTCTGGAAGCATTGATCCACCGAGCCGCGCGAGTTCCAATTAGAAATGATAGTAGCGGCCAATAGGAGACTTACAAATACCCCATTCCGCTCGAGTCTATCCACTCTTTTAGCCACGATACCCTGCTACTACGGAAGCGACTACCTTGATATACACACACAACTGGCTATCTACTACACACAGCCAGCTTCTTCACACGGACTGGATTGCCGTTTTTACTCTGTGAGCTTGCTCTGTGTGTATTAATAGAGCGAGTCTTAGTCAGAAATTCGCGAATCGTGGAAGGTCTGGCTCTTCAGTTATCAGTAAGCTAATATAGGGCTGGTTCCAGCTGCTGTTTGTAATGGATTTGACTCCAGATGACATGAATAGTCATCCATTCTAGACTCCATTGCACGCGAGGTGATCTACCACTCTCTTCTGCTACCTGCAACCACTACTTATCACAATACGTGACATCTGGCTCGGGTCCATTGGAACGAGATTCGAAACCCGCCCAAAGGGGCACTCTTCCGTATTCGGGCATTTTCCTACCGTTTTCAAATTTTTTCATTTCTGGACCGGACTCTTAGCTGGGAACAAGGCGTAGGCATAAGATGCTCATCGATCTGAACGTGCACTGGCCACAGGCGAAGCCCTCTGGACAGGAAATTCAGCAAATCAAGAACGTCCTGCTGACCCTTGAGGAATTTGGATACACTCATGCAGTGCTCAACTACACATTGAACCATTCAGACAGGGTTCCAGCTAACAATATCAACCCTATAGATTTGAAACTGTTCAAAGAGTTTGATGGCAGGTTGAAGCTATATACCCGAGTCACGATTATCATTGACGAACCTAGCCAGGGACAAAGTATTGCTAGGTTGCAGAGTGCATTCGATATCGTTGCAGCCTTACCCGTCTCTGAAAAAGGTCTACTATTGGCGTGCAACAGTCTGGATATTGACCTCATCACTTTCCACTATGATAGAAAATTGCCTACTTTTCTGAAACACAAAACCGTTGGTGCAGCTATTAAGAGAGGTATCAAGTTTGAAATCACATATGCAGCATATCTGAAAGACTCAAGCAGGCCTCAATTCATCAATAATTCGCTGAATGTGCTACGTGCTTCAAGAAATCAGAACTTGGTGATATCAAGTGGTGCACAAAAGGCCACTGAAGTGCGTCCCTTCAGCGATGTGTTCAACGTGTTCCAATTGCTCGGGTTCAAACAGTCGAGCGAGAACCTGATCAAGGACAAGACGAGTAGTGTGTTGTTGAATGGGAGACTACGATTGACGAGTTACAAGCAGACAGTGATGGTGGGAGAGGACGTGTGTGAGGACCAAGGTGAGCCAAAGCGCAAGCTGGACACGGTGACCGGTGGTGATGTCTTCAAGGCCCAGTTGAAGAGACTGAAGAAGAAGTAGGTTATAGTTTTATATGCATAAGGTTTATTAACGCTGTACAATTGTAAATCAAAGTCTCAAGAACGCGTGCAATTAACTTTCGCGACTTCCGCTTTCGGCTCTAGTGCCTTTTAGCTCTTTCAGGAACAAGAAACCCAAATGACGTAGCTAGCACCCGAGAATAGACTAGTCTAGAGACTAGAGAGAGAGAGAGAGACTAGTCTGATTGGGAGTCTGGAAAGCTGCAATGGCACTACTAGAGTAGACTAGTCCTGACAGGGTAGTTGCTGATCCGCACTTTTTCAAGTCTCTCTTAAGTCTCCAGTCTCTAGCCCCTAGTCCCTAGTTGTGAATCGCGTTTTTTTTCCGCGAGCGAGATCAGGCACGCG
Source organism: Komagataea norvegica (assembly GCA_030567455.1). Lineage (NCBI taxonomy): Eukaryota > Fungi > Ascomycota > Saccharomycetes > Phaffomycetales > Wickerhamomycetaceae > Komagataea > Komagataea norvegica. The sequence goes on from JAJLSD010000030.1 coordinate 18,640, forward strand.
TCTTTTAGGCTTTCAATTTAAGGTACTTCCTTCTATTTAGGCAGCTGGGAATCCAGTTAAAATACAGATCCAAAACATTTTTCCTTCCTTGACTCACTTACAATCGTTAAGCTGCCAAAAGATGAACTCCATCTGGATTGAGGATGAGCCCAAGGACCACCCAGACAGGTTCCACATCAACAGCCATGCTTTCGAGATGCTTAACAGTGACACCCCTGTCTTGCACAGTAAAAATACCATTGAACTGCCACCGTTACCACCATCCTCATACTTCCAGTCGTTGCAACAGGACCAAGGAAAGGCTCAATCCAACAAGGGCCTCGTCAAGATGTTCAAGAAGTTGTCTTTCAATTCGAAAGACAAGGATCTGAAACCAAGAAGAAAGATTTCCACCCCATTTGGGTTCAGTCACGTCTCGCATATAAATCAGGAGACCCCTATCACAAACAACAGCTTTCAAATACCAGTCAACCTGGAAGACGAAACTCCAGTCAGCGTAGAGAGATCTCTATCGAGCCATGGCGTGTCTTTCAACACTACCTCTCCACAGTTGGATCCCATCTTCTCTCCTGCTAAGAAGAACAACCATCCACGCACGATTTCAAACTCCAATTCAATCAACTCAAGCCTATTCCAAAGAACTGCGTCCATCTCTACCATGGCCACCAGTGTATCTGGCAGATCGAGAAAGCACTCCTCTCAGTTCAACATTGTCTTGGAGCCTGCATTGAAAAAACAAACGTCTCCTCCAAGCAACAATAACGACAACAACAACATCAACAACAACTACAACAACAACAAACACACACATTCGAATTCATTGTCATCAATTGAAAATTTGAAGAAATTTGAACAGGACCAGATCTCGAAACAATGCTCGATTGACTATACTTCCAACACAAAAAATGAAAAAAGTTTTGAAGCTTGGGAGACCCCAGATTTAGGTAACGCTGGTAGACAGTCTTGGATATATGGAGAGTCATCACCATTTGTTCCAAAATTGAACTATTCGCCTGAGGACAACAATACCCCTACTACGATTGGAAGACCGACACTCAAGAATTCGAAATCTATGAACTTCTCACCTTCTTGTCATTACAACAACTCTCCTTTGTTAAGACATGAGTTGAACCTGTTTCAAAATGAAATGGAGATCAGCTTCAAATCAGAATTCGAATACAAAAAGGTGTCAGACACAATTGATCAGTTCAAGAAAAATTATCACGAAGTATCACCAATATCAGAAAGATCCACCAGATCAGAGGTATCCAGATCCTCGATCTCAAACTTGAGATCATCAAGGTATACTTTCCAAAACCAGATTCTTGATCTCGACATGAAGTCTGACACAGAAGACGAATTATTCAACGAGACGATTGCCTCGCTACGTGCAGCCAAGTTCACCAGGATGTCAAGACTCGAGAACTTCCACCATCAGGACACGAAATGGAACTCGTTCAACATCAGCACCTCCTCCTCCTCCTCCTCCCCAAACACATCAGAATTAGTCGAAGAGGAGGAAGAAGAAGAAGAAGAAGTTGCCGAGATATTCGAATCGACACCAACACAACACAAGATCGGTGTTCTGCTGCCTTCTGTCCTGGATTGAAACGCTATTTTCAACTACCCCCTCTTTTAACGACCAACTAATGATTCATTCGCTACTTCATTCATTCATTATTCATTCGCTTTGCTTCAATTATCTGTACTCTTATCAATTAGACTCTTCATCATTCGTTTATTTGTTTTTTTTTAAAGACTGTGTGTTCCCTGGGTTTGTCAACATGTGGATATGTTGACTGTTTTTCTATATACATATATACTTCACCACCTATACGTGATGGATGACTTTGATATTGTCTTTCAATGCATGCTCCAATTGAAACCCCAGTTTATTATTCGATATCTCTTTTGATATCTCTTTCGATGTCAACTTGTTTCTGCACTTGCATGATCTTCGCGTTGATCTCATCTAGCTCTCTAACAACGTTACTCAATTCAATCAAGGCATGGACTGACTTCTCAAAACTCTTTTGTGCCTGACGTAGTTGATAAGGAACCAACACTCCAAACATATCAATTGGATTATACTTCTTCTTCTTCTTCTTCTTCTTCTCGTTGGATTCCCCCTTGGATTCGTTATCCTTCGTCTTCCTGTTTCGCACCCCCTTCGCTTTATCCAAGCCCTCTTTCTCCTCCAGTATCTCTTCCTCAACTTCGTCCTCCTGCAGCTCCACAACACCATTCTTCACATGCACCTTAGTAGTCGCCTGGACCCTCCCGTCCCAGTAATCCCTTCCATAAGGCCTATTCAGACTCGTCCCGGCATAGCTCGCCCTAGACACATCAATGAATCCGTCTTTGAACCCGGAATCGATCTGCGTCCGGAGTGTAGTGAACCTGTCTATCAACAGAAGTCGCTGAATCATCAACGAGTCTCGCAACTTAGTGGGCGTGTGGACCAGTGTGTTCGCTACGCCTGCAAAGTTAGGGAAGAGATCATCGCTGAGCTGTAGGGTCGACAGCCCGGTGGTTATCTCGGCTAGTGGATCGGCCATGCCTGGATTGTGATAGTGCCGGTTGTACGTTTGTTTTCTTCAGTATGAAGAAGAATGTTGATATTTACAAAAAATTACATTGTTGAGAACATCAACCAGACAGCACTTAATACCCACAAGATATATCAGACAATGTCCGACCGTCTCACACAGCTCCAGATCTGCCTTGACCAGCTCATCGAGCAGTTCTGCGCGACATTGAACTACGTGGACAAGAACCATGACTTTGTGCCCTCGGGAGAAGGGGAGGAGAAGATGACGGATCCGCAGGCGACGATAGCACCTGAGTTGGAATTCAAAGACACGATGAACGAGCTGTCGACGGATCTGATTGTCAAGACACGCCAGATCCTGACATTGATTGACTCACTTCCCGGAGCTGATGCGAGTCCGAAAGATCAACTATTGCGGATACGTGATTTACAGAAGGAGTTGCTTGCTGTTCAAAAGGAGAAGACACAGGTGGTGAGGAAGAAAGATGACTTGCTGCAACGATCTGAGGATCTGATTGTGCAGTTCAGTACGGATCTAATTGACTCAAAGAAAAAAGATTAATATACTACTAATACTACTGGAGGAGGAGAGTTCTGAATGAATAAATTTGTTAAACATCAAAGTCAAATGTAGAAGTTATACTCTTTGCACTTGAATACATGTCACATCTGAAGTCCCACCATTGGGACCACTTGGCAGCAGCTTCACAGCTCTCACTTGTCCAGCTGGAGGCGAATGTGATCGGCGAAAGGGTAGAGTAGAACCATAGCGCAGCCAACACACTGACAAATGAGACAATTTGGCCAAGTCTCAAGTTCTTAAAGTGAATGTATTCAAAAGTGACACCGATCAGCAGAATTCCAAAATATAGTGCAGGGATGTAGTATACCAAGAACCACTCACCTTCTTGCAAGACATATGGCAGGTAATGAGCAAAGTAACCCAAAACTAACATCAGTGCATTCGATTTGTAATAGATGCTCTCACTTACTCTGTCCGTCTTGATAAAGTCCAAACTTTTCAAGATGATGAAGGTAGAGATGAATATCACAGTGAGCCAGAATGGGATTGGATTACCAATCGCATACAAGGTGGACTCTTTCATAGTGTTGTATCTTTTCCCCTCGATGTCCAAAGGCCATAGTCTCGCATCTTGTCCATTTGATGAGTCGATCGCCCTGAAGATCCTATACATCTTGGAGTTCAACTCGATGAATTTCGACAAGAAGGATGGATCTCTTTGTGGTTGGGTCTCTTTGAATAAGGGTAATGTGTTGTCGTAGTCAAAATCCTTTGGATATTTAACCGTTTCGATGTAGAAAGTCGATCTTGAAGGTTGTGGACTCTTGATACATAAGACTTCTTGTTGATTAAACCCCCAATCAGGAAGTTTCAAATCATGCGACAACACAGTACAAAAGTCAGACGGACTATAAATTTGTAACTTGGTATGAAATGATTCAATGTATCCATCATTCGAACCGTCCACTGACTTGAGTTTAAACTGTTCAGTCTCATCACCTTCGGTTGAAGAATTACCAATTGTGCTCAATTCAAAATCATACTCTTGTTCAGAAATAGGTGGCTTTTCTTCACTGACACTTAGTATGGCACCTGTTGCCTTATGTCTCAACGTAACAAGTGAATCCAATTTGATTCTTGGATCAGTTTCATTGAATGATTCAACGGGTTCAATAACCCATTCATTGTTAAAGTCTTTGTAGTCAAACACGGTGACTTGGTTGTTTCTTGAACCGGTCTTGTACTTGTATTTATGCGAATGCAAATACCCACCCATTGAACCAGTATGTCTCAATGTGACAGTTGAACCAAAAGTGACATATTTTGGAATGTTAGAAATATCGTTGTAATTCAAAGATCTTTGGAAACCAGTAGAGAGCAAGGCAGAATCTCTTGTATAGTTCTGCAATAACATCAATTGGACAAAGAATGTACCCATGTAGACCAAAACAGGAACCAAGACGAGTAGAGTTCTGAATGCGAAATGTTTAGTGACGGTTGAATTACTCAACTTGACATCACCGACAATGTACCATAGCTTGATAGCACTTGTAGCAACAACCCAGATCACAGTGCTGATCCCGATCCATTTAACAGAGACACTCAACCCAAGCGCGACACCGGTCAACACCAGATATCTAAACCAATTATATCCAAACGGCTCACTATTACCAAACTTCGTAAACGTGTAAACAGACAAACTCAACCCGAATAGAAAGAAACTATCTGGCATGAACAACGTCGAATGCAACACGGTCAAATTCTCCAACAATACTAAACTGGAAGTGAGCACAGCAACGGCACTTCTCACGGCATTGGCCCTCAACGTCAAATAACTTAACGGCACAGCCAGAGACCCAACAACAACACTGACGAACCGCAACGCGACATACGGGAACTCGGTACCAACGTAGCTTTTCCCTGCTTTATCCAATTGAGTTGCATCTCCACGGTATCCAACAAGGTATGCGATCAAAGTATAAACGAGCTTGCTCAACGGAGGTGTCACGTCGTTGAAGTAGTCACCTGCAATGTATCGATTAACCTGTTTCACGACATGCACCTCGTCGAAAACAACTACATACGGGGTGCCCAGGTTGCTTGACTTCATTGCAACAGAGATCAGAAACAAGGACAGTGCAGCCAACTTGTCGAATTGAGAGATGGCTGTTCTGGCGATGTATGCCTGGTTTAAAGCGGTGGAGAAGTAGGGTCTCTTGACACCTTCTTCATAGTTAGGAGGCAGTCCTGTGAGGGGTAAAGGCACGGCAGGCTTCTTGATCACTAGTCTTCTGGGTTTCGCCATTGCAGCACCTGTAAACGATGGAAGATAGTTGGTTGGTTGGATGGTTGTGGATGGGATGAGTTGGGTTAGTGACAGCGCAGAGGACTCGTGTTAATTTCAGATTTTCGCGCTTTTGTTTGTTTTCTTGACAGCTGTCGATCGGCTGTGGATCTGCCGATAGTGCGACTGTGTGTGCTACTGTGCTACTGATACCACCATGCTACGAGCATTGGAAAGACTTGTTGTATATTAACAGTCTCGCGTGCCGGCACACCAGTGGGGGGCACAGACACGGTTTTTTTCTTTTTGGAATGGAATAAAAGGTCATAACGTCGTAAAGCAAACAAATAAACAGTACTTAAAACAAAACAAAAGTAACAGTAAAACAAAAAAACTAGCGGTCACTGACATACAGGCCGCCACCATTCTCCTCGAGCAGGTCCACGAGCACAGCAACGTCATCTGAGTTGAAATCCCATCCCAGTTTCGGCGTCACCCTGACGTTCTTCAAGTTCGGCAACCGGTCCTCCATCATGGCAATCGTCAAATCGTCAGGATGGATCTTATAGCTCTGTCCTAGCCCTCCAGAGGATTCTATCCATAGAGTTTTCAAAGGACGGTCCATCGTGTGTAGTAGAGGAAGCAATTCCTCACCAAACAGGAACCGTGAGCAATAATCCACCGTGATTTGCAAAAACAGCAAGTTTGGACAGTATGTGAAGATGAAATCCATCGACGATTCAGTCAAGCCAGGCATCGGATAGTGGAATGACAGTGATCTTAGAGACTCGCCAAACTTGCTGAGCATGTTATAGATGGCAAAATCTTTCAATATGGGACAGTGAGCAAACTCGAGCGTCGTTATCGTTTGCGGGAACACAGAGTCCGTGACGAACTCATCAGTGATGCCGCCGCTGAGTCTCAAACACTGTAGGTTCGGTGGCCAGTAGCTGTCGTCGTAATCCTCACATGAAATTGACGATCTTGGAAACGACAAATGCGTGAGATATTTGGCATTCTTGATCGCATGGAACAACTGGTTCAAATTCACCGTCTCACTGACGAGACCGAGGTCCAGGATCCTAATGTTCTTACATGCACGAAGACTGATCAAGGGAGCTATCCCAAAACTCGTCTGTGGAGCAACAAAGGTCTCCAGGCTCGGTGAGCAACGTCTCAACAATTTAGAAACGTACGAGTTCTTCCCACTTTGTATAATCAGCGACAAGTCGAGTCTGTTCACGAGTGATCCCAGCTGTGACTTCCTGGCAGCTAGCGACTCGACAAAATGGTAGAAGTTGTATGAATCCAGCTTCGGATCATGGTACAGCATAGGCAAGTACAACTGGTAGAATAGTTTTGACACAAACAGATAGTCCAGCTTCTTTCCCTGCGTAAACAACATCACTAGCTGGTAGATCTCCACAGGAAGCACGTCTTGATTATGCTGATTATTATGCTGATTATGCTGCTGAGTATACACTGGTTCCACAACACTAAACTCGACAGGGATCTCCACCATGCCGTCAACTTTCGTTGAAATCGCCCCGACAGCAACGCCTACTCGAGCAGCAGCACGCACCGCTGCTGCCCTTCCTTGTGGGTGGTCCTGGTCCTGGTCCTCCTCTTGACTGCGGGCCTTGCCACGGGCCTTGCCACGGGGACCACCCGCCAATACACTCATTTCAACCTCCTCTTCTTCGCTTTCGCCTTCGTCCTCCTCGTTCATACGGATCCCGCCGGTGCTTGCGGATACAGCGACCCGCTTCACGAGCCCGTTGGGACCGTAGCACTTGTATGGTGCCTTGGTCTTCTTCGGTCTGCGCTTGTTTGCCATTTGCTGCCTGCCTGCCTGCGTGTTGGTGGTGTCGCTTAAGCGGTGGTTCGAAACTGGGAGATGAGCGCAAATCTTTTATTTTTTTTGTTTTTGTTCTTATTGTTAGTTTGTGATTGTTAACTGTTAACTGTTAATTGCTACTACTACACTGTGTATCGGTCTGTCTGTGTCTCTATGACACTGTTGATATGATACATCAGATATATACACACCGGCGATCAGCCATTGTTCGCCTGTCTCTCGTAGAACTCCACCACCTGGTCCGAAGACGTCGCATCCTCAACGGACTTGTCCTCTCTGATACGAATAAACCTAGGGAATCTTAGACTGACACCCCTGCCAAAGACACTGGCTCCAGCCTTGTACACTGGCGACAACGACAAATCCGCTGTCAACACCTCGAAGATCGTCGTTGGCTCGAGCCAGACATCAGGCTTAGCGGACTGGTCGTACACGTAATAGCTCTTTGCAGTGGTGAGCTCCGTCTTGGATAAGTCCGCATACAGTTGTTTCAACATGTCATCTGAGAATCCGGTCCCTATCTTGCAGCACGTCTCATACTCGCCTGAATCCTGGTTGTACGACGCCAGCAGGAACCCTCCATATGTCCCTGTCCGCTTCCCCTTCCCGTAGTATGCGCCAATCACCACCAGGTCAAGAGAGTCGCCGACACCGGCAAGGTAGTCCTTCTTCAACTTCAACCACGAGTTGGAACGCTGTGAGGGACGGTACGGATCATTTGACAGTGTCTTCACCATGAGCCCCTCGCATTGGTTAGCGATGGACTCATCGAGGAACGCCTGGAGTTCAATCGTGTCGGATGTCGTCTTCGAGGTAGCAAACTGGAACCTACCAGGGATAGGGTTCAGCACCTCTTCTAGTTTCTCCTTACGTTTTCTCAAAGGTTCATTGATCAATGGGATATCGTTATGGCACAGGATATCGAATGCGAATAAACAGACTTGGATCTTGATGTCTTCAGTCTGCACGTCTTTACGCTTTCTCGTCGTGAGGACCTGGAACGGCAGGATCTTTTGCAGTTGTCTATCCCACGCCACAGCCTCACAATCCAAGATCAGTGATTTAGTGATGCTGGAATCCTTAACGAACCCACGCACAGAGTCAATGATGTCAGGATATCGCTGCGACATGTCCTCAGAGTTTCTCGAGAACACCTTGATTGTTCCATCATTCAGTAAATGCACCTGGGCACGCTCACCATCGTACTTGTACTCACAGATGAACTCCTCACCTTCGAATTTATCCAACACCTCAGTGATCGATTTCGTCGGCTTAGCGAGCATCGGTTTCAATGGGATCCCTGGTCTTAAAGTGCAATGGTCCTGCAGGTTCAGGATCCCATACTGCAACGCAGTCTTGATCAGCGTCTCGTAGTTAGGAACCTGACAGAATGCATCCCTGATGATCTCCTCGACTTTAACAAACAACTCTGGCGTCAACCTCTCTCGTGTCTTCCCTCCCTCTTCCTGTGTCATCTCAAACGTGATCAGCGCCTTCGCCAACGAGATCAACACCGTCTTCTCCGCGAGTCCAATCCTCAACTTCGACTCAAGCGACCTGATGAGGAACTTCGCCTCTAATCCACCACTCGACGTCAGCATTCTCTTGATGATATTCATCTTTCTCGTCTGTGAATCCTTCCCGGACGCCAGTGCAATCTTCTTCAAGTTGTCAAACACCTCATGCACAGTCAGCGGTTTTGGTTTAAACATCGTTGGCTGGACTGCACGCGCCTGGAGGGCAATCAACCCCAGGTCTCCAGTCTCTTTATACTTCGCGCGGACCTGCTGGGTCGACTTCCCCGTCGATTCAGAGATCGTCTTAATGAGGATCGTCTCGCCTAGCCCTAGTTCCAATCCTTCGTAGTCAGGGCCCAACCTGTTGATGAACAGGTACGTGATTGGGACAAGTTCATCTGGGTTGGAACGGAGCACTTTCAGGAAGAAATCAGACGTGAGTTGTGTGATCTCTAGCCGTTTAGTGGTCTTTTCAATCTCTCCAAACACTTCAGCAACTTCAGAGTATAGAATTGGTTTATGTGAGTTTGTTGATGATGGGGTCACGGCTGATGGTGGAGGAACATGTTCCAACAGTGCCTTTGCCTCAGCCAGGTCCTTCTTCTCCGTGTCCGAGTCAAACGCGAGCCCGTCGTCGTCAACGGAGTCCTCCCTGGCTCTCTTCACAGCAGGCTTTTGTGCGGTGTCATCTGTCCCATCTGGTGTTGTCTCTTCTGAAGAAGAAGAAGAAGTACGCGTCCGTTTCTTGCCCTCATCAGCAACAGCAGCAGCAGCAGCAAGGGGCTTCTTGGACAGCATTGCGAAGATGTCACGGGATGCCATTGTGCGTCGTGTTGTTGTTGTTGTTGCCTGTACTAGTAGCAATGGTCTTTGCAATGGAAGTCTCAGGAAGGGCAGCAGCAAGAGACGCAGTGTTATTGGCCTCGAGAGCATTAACTTGTGCCCAAAAACCAGCTGAAAAGTGAAGAAAAATACAAATCGTTGGTTTTCACATTTGGGAACCACCACATATATATACAGACCCACACGTTCTATCTACACACACAGAAGTGAAGGGAGAAGTCAATTATGTCCTACGAGAAGCTCCACGCACAGCTGCAGCGCGAGTACACAGCGAGCCTGGAACAGGCGCATGACCTAGCAAGGGCACAGGCGCAACACGCATCGATAAGAGAGAAGTACGCGCATCGGATCGACTCACTGCTCGACATTCTTCTTCAGTTGGATCACCCGCAAGGAGGTGCCCCTGATGAGGGAGTAAAAGTCAGTCAGGATATGGACAGAGTACAGCGACTGCTGGAAACGAGGCCGGAGCTCGCACAGCAGTTGAAGAGGATCTTAGAGAAGGGAGACGGGGACGAGACTGAGGAGGCGACGATACAGGGAGGAGCAAAGACGTTTCTTGTGCTGGATGAGGATCCAGCAAAAGACGACAAGGAGGAGCTGTTGAAGTTGTTGTTACAAAAGACAGCGAACTGAATTTGAATTTGAATTTGAATTTGAATTGAATTGAATTGAATCTGTGCTATTGATGATATGAATGTAGCTATATGGTTTATAGTTAGGTAGGTAGTTAGTTTTCTGGGGGAAGGGGGGCTTCTTTTCGTTCGTTCGTCTAATCTAGTCAATCAGTCAGTCAATTAGTCGATTAGTCGTCATCGTCGCCAATGACACGCAAGCCGACAAATCGGTTCAGGATCACAAGAAGAAGTCGTATTGGTCTGATGAGGAAGACATCCCACATGAGCATGTTGAGCGAAATGGGCAATTTGATAAGAATGATGAACAAGGGTCTGATTCCGATCTTGGTTAGCATTTGGAATGAAAGCGAGGGTGGTGGATCCTGTGTATTATTATTGTTATTATTGTTATTATTATTAGCATTGGTCAATGGACGATGATTATTATTATTATTAGCATGATGATGATGATGTTGATGATTATTATTATGATGAAGATTATGATGCGGCTCATTTCTAAACGGCGACAGTTGTAGGAATTTCAACGCGTCGTTCTCGTTGCGTGGCTCACTCACTGTGTTTGTGATCACGTCCGAGTTCAGCTCGTTGATGAGGTAGTATGGCTGGTGCTCCGACTCAGTTTCGTTGAAGTCTTCAAGCTCATCGATAGTGGAAGAGGGGGATGACAAGGAGGACGAAGAAGAAGAGGAGGAGTTTGGAGATTTAGAGCCTGCAGTGCTGGTGGTGGTGGAAGCAGTGGTGGTGGTGGAGTTTCCCGTGGTGAGTTTGAAGCTAGGGAGGAGGGATTTCATTGGAACGCTGAATAGGTGCCTTCTGGCTCCTTGAATAGGTGTTGGATTTTTCAGTTCCAGCGGTGCCCCATGTATGGAAGGTATGGAAGAAGCAGATAATACCGGTAATGGTGCTGGTGAAGGTACCGGTGCTGATGCTGATGCTGATGCTGATGCAGATACTGCTTCTTCAACGAGTTCAGGAAGTTCACTTATTGGCTTCAAGGCCTTTTTGTTATAAGTTGAGTTGTTGTTGTTGTTGCTTGGTTCCAGAGAAATATCGTGTTGAGAAATAAGAGATATCTGACTTTGCAGTTTCTCTTCCAGCCGCTTGAGTTTTGTTTGGAACCTTGCCGTTAGTCGAACGTTCAATTCGCTGTTTCCCTCGTTGAACGCCTTGGATAGTTTGATATGGTTTTTGTCAATAGCTGCCTGTTGCTTCGACACCTCAGACTCCAGCATTCCCAGTTTTGCCCATACGTCAGCATCGCCAGTACCAGCAGGGTGCTGTTCCATAAAGACATTGTCATGATTATGGTGGTCATGGTGGTCATGGTGATCATGGTGATCATGGTCATCCATTGCCAACTTGTCTAGATCAGATTCTATGTCCAAGGTATAGTGTCGCATCCCCTCGCTAAACACAATCAAGTTCAAAGCCTGTTCGAACATGAGGAACACCAAGATGTTCAAACCGGTGAAGATCACCTCATGATGAATGCGATTAAACGCAACAAGGATCAACACGGACACCACTGGTGACAAAAGCGACAGCAAGACAGCGATGCGCAAGTGAGTTTTCAACCGATTGCACAAGTGTGTGTACTTCAACCTCTTTGGCTCGTGCTGCATATTATCAGCACCAGCACCAGCATCACCCTCACTCTCACCTTTCTTCAACAGGGCAAACTCCACCCTGTACAGGACGCTCTTGACGTGGGTGAACCAACCCTTGGGGGCCGAGTGGAGGAATTTGACGACCCACGAGATGACGAGGATGGCGAGGAGCTCCATCGACAGGGCGCTGAGCTCGAGTGCCGGTGCGCCTCTCTTCATGCGTGATTCGAGGACTTTCAGCAGCGAGGGAACAAGCACGATGCAGACGGGCAAGTGGTCCATGATCCCAGCAATGCTATGGCTACCACTATCACCACTATGACTAGCACCATTGCTGATTCTTCCATTCTGTTGGGAGACACCGTCGAGTAGTGAGCCCGTGAGGGAGCCTGTGAGGGAGCCCGTGAAGGACCCACCGGTGAACTGCTCAGAGAGGTGGCCGCTGCTGTGGTGTACTCCTCCTCCAAAGAGACTCGATCCGGGGCGTGATCTGGTTTCCTGCGGTGCAGCAGCAGTGGCAGGTGCTTGCACGTTGAAACCGAGAAAGTGGAGCATCTGAGATCTCCTGAACCTGAACCGCTCTTGCCAGCAACTATGTAGACACCTTGTGAACAGTGGATAGGTAGCTAATGGCTAATGATTTGATGATTTGATGGGTTTGACACATTAGCCGCTGAACAGAACTGAGCAGAGAACAATGGGGATGGTACTTCCGAGGGCTACTGGCAAGCACCTGTATTCCGGGGGTGTGCTCCATACCAGACAGCAACATCCGTCCAGCCATTAATTTATTACTAAGCTTGTTAACTATTAACTATTAACTATTAACTATTAGTAGACACACTATCAGTAGACACACTATTAGTTAGTACAGTTTCAGTGTACAAGAGACAATGGGACAAGAGACAATAGAAAATGTAGATCACTCACTATCTCTCTGTCACCCACTCACTACCTTGCTAGTAGTGGTACTAGTCATTACTACACTGACTCCATGACTGCCAGGGTCACTGACTGCACTGCACTGACTGTTATGACGTAATAAAGAACACGTCTATTGTTTTGTTATTTTGTTGTTCTGTTTGTGTCACTGACTACTTTCTTATCGCAAAACACACACGTTTACTATCATTATTTATTACTTATCTTTCTCTTCTTCCTTACTTCCTTCCTTCCCTTCTTACTTTCGTGTAGTGTCTATTTTTAACTTGTTTGTTTATTTACCTATTTATCAAACAAACACTGCTGCTCACCCCATACTTCCTTTACTTCCTTTACAACCACCACACACACACACACACACAGACACGGCCACTTATTCACTTAAATGACCATGCTCCACTCGTTATTCCAGCTCTTCAGAGCTCAGCCACCAACTACCCACTCCTTAGGCTCCAATGCTACCAACACCATTGAACACGTCCCACTCACACTCACGCCAGACACAAGGGTCGTCTTGGACACGGACCACCACGACGCGGACTTCGTCGCCATCGACTTGAAGACCTTGTCCTACGCGGAGATTGCCGCCCTCAGCTTACAGCACAACGACAATGCTGCCTCTAATGCTATTGGGCCAGTCACAGTCCCTGTTGTCCCGCAATTGGAACACCGTACTCCAAACAACAACAACAACCAACAACAACAACAACGCGTTGGTGTCGTCGCTCCTCCTCCCTTCACTGCAGATTCAATTGTCCAGGACATCCATTTCAACGACAAGAACAACAGGGGGAAAAAGAAGAAGTTCCACGTGAAGAAGGGCAAGTACCAAACCTGTGTCAAGGTGTAATGAATGATTAATTAATTGATAATGACTGATAGTTTTTTGTTTCTTTGTGTTGTGCTGTTTTCAATATACGCGCGATTAGTATCTATTACTGCTTCATGAGAAGAGCAGACAAGTCGTCGCTTGCACGCGCCTTGAACTTTCTCGTGGCACGGTCGTCGCTTCTGTAGCATACCCTTGACCCAACGATACTAAACTCCAACACCTCCTCCTCCTCGTCTTCGTCTTCGTCTTTCTCATCTTCCAACCCACGTAGCGGCACAACAAAGTTGAACACAGATCCCTCCTTCATCAGCATCTTCAGCGCCCCGCCGTCGCTGCCATCCACGCCCTCGTCCTCCTCCACAATCACAAAGAACTTCATCGTGTCCAGCACCACGATCCCTGCCTTGCCCACAACATCCCTGTTGCGAGACTGCAACACATGCAAAAAGCAGCCAACGTACTCTGCGCCAGAAAGCTTCTGCAGCATTGCCTTCAGCGGCAGCGGCGTAAAGTGCCTCTGCCTCTCCCCGTCCCCATCAGCAGAGATACTCAGCAGCAGGTTCTGTGCGTATTCGACCCATAGCTTGTTCATGACAAGATACTCTTCAAACTTCACCATCTTGTCACGAATGGCGCTGGCCTGTGGGGTGTTCTTCTTGAACTTATAAAGGTGTTGCAGCGCTTTGTTGCGAGAGATGAAGCGGCGCAGCTCGCGTTTGATGGCCCTGCCTCCTGTAGATGAAGACCCATCACGCTGCTTCTTCTTCTTGAGTGAGAGCAGCAATTGTGTGGGTTTGTGCGGTATGGTTGTGGTTGGGTGGAGCGGGAGGTATGGTGAGTGTCTGTCCCTGAGCAGCTCCTGGGTGCGCTGTGGTGTGTGTGAGCGGGACAGCAGCTGTGTCTCGAGCGGGTACTTTCTGTCCATTGGATTGTTTGATTGTTTGTTTGATTGTTTGTTTGATTGTTTGTTTGTTTGATTGTTTGTTTGATTGAAGAGTTGAAGAGTAAAAATTTATTTATTTTTCACTGATCCAACAAACAGTAGTATAACAGTAGTGGTATAATAGTAGTACAGATGAGATGCTCCGTACACTCAGACACTACTCATCCTTCAAGCCCCCGCACCTCCGGCCACAGCCCAATGCAAATACCACAGACTATGCAGAGCTCAACGAGTTCTACTCGGATCTGTTCACCGGAGACACTGATGCCAATGTCAATGTCAATGCTAACACTGTGAACACCACTGAATCAGAGATCAATGAGCTCAACAGGGAGATGGCAGAGCTGTACGGTGCAGACCTCACTACAGACCCAGTGACAGAGCCTGCATCCCTACCAGAAGTACAACCACAAGAACCACAAGAACCAGCGCTTTCACTCTCACAGCGACTCCAATCACGCACACCACTCATCATCAGGTCCAGATCCACGAGCCCCTTCTTCAACCTGGCACTGGAGGACAAGATCTTCGAGCTCACACCACGCCCCTTGGATGCCACCACCACCACCAGCGGCACCAACACAAGCATACCCAGTCACAGGCTCATCCTCTACACGAACTCACCGGCAGTCATCATGGGCAAGAACCAAAACCCACATAAGGAGACATCACTCCCGCTGCTGGCTAAACTCGGCGTGCCTCTGATACGTCGCTTCAGTGGCGGAGGCACAGTCGTCCATGATTTGGGAAACGTCAATTACTGCTATATCACTGGCAGGGAGCAGTTCCTGCGCGGCGAGTTCAACGGTGGTGTTGTGGCCCATGTGAATGCGTATCTTTCCCAACAGGAGCAGCATAAGCATAAGCAACAGGGATTGACGTCGTCTGGCGAGGAGGAGGAGAGAAGGCGGCTGGCAGTGAACGAGAGGGGCGATATAGTCATGTTGTTGGAGGGAGAAGGTGGAGATTCAGACGCAACAGAGTACAAGGTGAGCGGGAGCGCGTACCGGATCTCTAAGGGGAAGGCATACCATCACGGGACGATGCTCCTCGCGTCGAACCTGACCATGCTAAGAGAGCTATTGAAGAAGAACACGCATGTCAGCTCAGTGGTGGACTCGAGCGTGGACAGTGTGCGGTCGAAGGTGCGTAACGTCGGGTTGCAAAGCGATGAGTTTGTTCGATTGGTAAGTGAGGCGTTCTCCTCGAAGATGAAGGAGGAGGGGGGACAGGAACAGGAGGGACTGGACACTGTTGTTGAGGTGTTGGAGGTGGATGAGCAGCATGTCGAGGAGCTGGAACTTAGTGCCAGGATGGAGAAGTTGAAGTCATGGGACTGGAGTATAGCAGCGACGCCTGCGTTCCAGATCACGTACGTTTATCATCCTGCTGGCGTTGGTGGTGGTGGTGGTGCTGCTGCTTTTGATGCTGCTGGGAATCCAGCAACAGTCGAGGTGTCTTTCAAAGTGAAGAGGAACGGCATCCTGGAGTCCTTCAGCGTACAGCCAAACTCGTGGACTTCACAGTTTGAAATGCTGCAGTTGGCGCTGGACTCTGGTGAAGAGGTCAAGTTCAAAGGGGACGTCGTCCCTGGGTTTATTATGGACGAGAAGCTGGGTGCATGGCTCAGCGATGCCATTGACGGTAGTGAGGTATAGCTTCCTTAGAATTTACTACATAGTTAATTAAAGCCATGGAAAGAGATGTTAGAGATAAACCGAAGGTAGGCGTAGCTGAACGGGAGGAGATCAACCCATCTGAGTTAACTCATACCAATGGGATGTCACTTAACTGAGTAGACTGCCTCGGGATGCATCTACAAGCTGTAATATATATACATACGTGTGTGTAATAATTATATGATAAAGATGAATATATCTTATGTCTCAAACGAAGGCTCAATTCCCTCCACGATATCGACAAATGCCCTGAACGCCAACTCGTCCCATTTCCCATTCCCTCCACTCCAAAACAACCGAAACTCACTCTTTTCATTCAACGTGAAGCTCCCATTAGATCTCTGGAAATACCATCCATTTACTGGGTTTCTCTTCTTTGATCTCCAAATCAACACATTCCGCTTCGCAACCTGCTTCATCAGCACGTTGAAGATCATGTCTGCCACTCCTAATGAACCCTGTGCGGCTCGTGAAATGGCGAACTTGTCAAGATACGGGAATTCCAACCCCGTCGCTTGCGACACCTCGTTCGTGACAATAGCACACCCGTCGTAATCGCCCACAATGACGATCTTGTTGATGTTGCCCTTGACTCGCGAGACATAGTGATCCAAATTCAGTGATCTCTTGAAAGAGTCGTCAATCAGCTGTTTCAACTTAACGAGGTCCACTTCATCTAGTGAGTTAAGTACCGTCACCGTCAGGCCCTTCTTGAAGATAGTCGTCTTAGTGATCCTGTCCTGCACGTCGTCGTTCGAGATCTTGTTCGTCGAGAGCGAAGACGACACCAGCGATCGATCAGTCAACACGTTGTAGATGATAGGATTCATCTTATGGTTTTCAATCGCAATGTCCAATGTCGTGATCAAACCTGTGATTCCCTCCTCTAGCAACATCTCCATATCCTCGAGGTTATGCGTATGTATATCACGCTGCTTTAAATCATACAAATGACCAATGTGTAGCTCTGACTGGATCTCTTCAAACTCCTGGCTCAGATTGATAAACACATGTGCGTTACTTCTGCGCTCGATCGACGGGATGCCTCCCAATTCATCAATAAAGATGATCTTCTCGACAGAAACAACCTCTTTCTCCTTCTTGTTCTTATTCAACTTCAACAGTTCACGAAACATATACTTCATAAACTCACTCGAATCACACAGCAGGTTATGACCCGTGTTGGCATCGTACACGTATGGGTACAACACGGGGACAGTCGCGTTTTCAGCATAGTTCTCCACCAGAACGCTGCCCTTCTGATCCAACACGATGACGTTCTCCGCTCCTTGGACCGTCAGGCTCGATCTCACGGGCTGAACCCGCACACTGTCGTTCAGTGCCACAGACAGCAGGTTGAACTGATCAGAGAGGTAGCTGTCCATATTACGGTAACTCCAGGGTTTGTTCGCCTTCTGATGCAGTAGTTCAGAGGAGTCCAGCACGATGATAGGTAGGTTCCCCAACTGGATAAGGTATGACAATGTCGTTTGCAATTGCTTCAGCTTTCCTTGAGGGAGGTTGTATAGATTCCCACGGATCTTGCAGAACAGCAGTCTGAAAGGTGCAGGTGCAGTGGCAGCATCAACAGTGGCAGGCGTGTTGGTGGCGTCATTGTTGGTGGCGTTGAGCAGCGAGGAGGAGTACTTGCTGAGGTACGTGTTCGTCTCTCTTCTTGTCGTCGTGAGGTTGAGGATGGAAAGAATCAGGTCCCTGTTGGCATTGGACTCTGTCTTAAGCGGCGAGGCAGATGATGATGATGATGATGATGATGATGGCGGCGCCGCAGAGGACGTGGAGAATCCTCTTCTCGCTCTTGCTGTGAGTCCCAGCAGCGTCCGGGACAGAGCAGTGGGTGGTGTGCGCATGTGTATCCCCCAGTGGATATGGTCGTGGTTCTGGTGGTTGGTGGTTGGTGGTTGGTGTTTTCCGGGGAGAAAAAGCCATCAAATCAACACTTTTCAGAAATCGATGCTTTCTTCACAACGAACCAGTGAGTGGTGTACAGTACAACAGCTCACAATGGCCCTCCCCGCACGCCTCCAGCGCACATTCACGCCTCAGGAGCTCCAGTTCATCACCGAGAACACATCCATCGAGATCCTGCCGCGTTACACCATGGCATCCATCGACCTCATCACAACAACGATCCCTCCACTCAGGGCGATGCAGCGTGCCACTGTGCCCGTATGGGTCGCCGTGATCTTGAAACAGCAGCACAAATGCTCCATCGTCCCGCCAGACTGGCTGACTGTCCCACAGTTGAAACATCACCACACCGTTGAGACAAAACAGCTGAATTCTTTCTCTGAACTCCCTGACAACTGGCTTGAGGTCTCGAAGCTATTCTTCGACTTTGCACACGATGACCTGAGTGATGAGGTGCATAAGTTCAAGGCACTGGTGCAGGACTTGAAAGAGATCCGTATGATTAAAGTGAGGCGAGGTATTGCGCATGTCAACGAGTCCAATTTACAACTGGACAACCTGAGCGTGCTGGAGATCAACGAGATCCGGCCGTTGCTTGTACAGACAATGGGCAAGCTCGCTGCACTGGACAAGGCGGTGCGTGGGCAGCCTGAGACGGTTGCAGAGTGAGAGCTTTGAGGGATTATTCACATTGCATCGAAATCAATTGCATATAATTATCAGGCGAGTGAGTTGTTAATTAACAGAGAAAAAGCGGTGTATAGATGCCTTAATAATTGAATCTTATAGAACGAACCTCATTCAACTACATCAACGCTGTGAATAATAATATCAGACCGTGTGTCAAATACCAACAGACATGAAATGCTCTTCTCAAGTCGATCGATAAGCCGTAATTACAAGACACTCTCAGGCATTCACAAATGGGTTGTTAAAGAATATAAATCTGTTTCCTTCCAACGGTTATTCTCTCCAGACGTGACCGGTATGACAGGTGATGGTGTATCACAGTCTGTGGATAACTAATGCAAAATGGTATCAAAGGTCGTAGAGGCTCTACATAACAATGGATACACCCAACGGAAGCACTTGATTCGATCCAAGGCGGCACCTACAAAGCAAACCCCATGGCTATAACCAGTGTATAGTATAATAATCACACGTATTTGAGTTGTAAGTGTATAATGGAACGGCGGAGTATAGAAGCAAGGTGCAGGCATTAATTGAATCTCATTCGAATTGCATCACAAGAACATCAGAAGCTGTATATGACACAATGGTGAAAGTCGCAGTTATCCAGCAGGGCAGCGCCCAAGTCATCACCAGACAGCTCCAGGAGCCTACTCCAGAACAAGTCCAACTCCAAGTGCTCGCCACAGCAATACACCACCTCGTCCGTGCAAGGGCCTTGGGCAAACACTACTCCTCCTCTTCCACAACCAACTCCGTCGAATACAGGAACATCGGTGTGGACGGTGTCGGCAGTACCAAGGATGGCACACTCTACTACTTCACTGACTTCGAATCAGATGGCTCTGGGTCCTTTGCAGAGTACGTCAACGTGAACAAAGAGGACGCCTACCCTCTCCCTGCGTCAGTGTCCCTGAATGACACGGCTACAATCAACAAGGTGGCCGTGTTGGCAAACTCAGTCATGGCATCATACTTAGCGCTGGGGGCAAAGGGCATTGTGCTTCCTGAGTCAGCTACGGTGTTGATCAATGGCGTCACTGGTAGCGGCGGCACAGCTAGCATTGACGTGTTCAGAGGTGCGTTTGGTGGTGATAAAGTAATTGGCGTTGCGAGAAGTGAAGCGAGTTTGAAACCTGCATTGAAGCAGAAACTAACTGACTTCATCGCATTGGAGTCACCACTGACTGATGATGCTGAGGTTATTTCACTATTGCAGAAATACGATATCGATGTCGTGTTGGATTACGTTTGGGGGAACCAGGCATTGAGACTACTCAAGTTGCTGATTCAGTCACGTAGGGACTCCTCCTCGAGACCTGTCCACTGGGTTCAGATCGGTCAAATCGGCGGCGCTGAATTGGCACTCCCTGCTGGGTTGTTGAGAAGTCATAACTTGAATATCCTGGGCAGTGGCCTTGGCTCGTTCAGTAAGGATAAAGGAAGAGAAGTGTTTCAGAGTCTCGTTAATGATATCGTTACAGGAACCGTTGGTAATGATGTCTACGATAAGATCGAAACTGCTGATATCAACGACATTGCTACTGAATGGGATCAATGGAGACCTGATTTGAGAAAGGCCTTTGCATTCAGATGATATATCCCTTCTTATGATTTCTTTTCTTTTTACCTCTATTTACATATAATATCTATATATACACACACATGTGTACTTACTTACTTACTTACTCCAACTTCAACCCGCCTCTCTTATCCTTCTGTCTTTGCTTCTTTGTACTGTTGAACCTGTTGGTATACAGCTCAATCACATCATCTGTCCCCACTTCTTCGTTCTTCAAAATATCATTACTCTTCAAAAGCATCTCCTTCTTATCCATCTTATCCTTCAAATGTCTTGATTTCCTCACTTTGGAAACCAACTCCTTTTCGTAATTCTCTAGTTTCCCTGCAAGATTCTCATCTTGATTTGATCTACCCATGATCTTAGTCTTTGCATCAAGCCCCCATAGATCTCCAGAATGTGACTTTCTCGCATCGTAATAAGTCGCCTTATCAAAAGATCTAGTCACCGTCCATTTTTCAATCTTTCCTGAAGGTGCACAAACTTCCATCATAACATGGCCCTTTCTCTTCATTGGCTGTCTCATGATACGTGGCCAGTAATGCTTCTCGGTATGGAACTTCCCAATTGAATCGTCAAAGTCATTAGCCTCCCTCGCTTCAGCAACCTTATCCAACGTTTTCGCGTCATTGGCACTTCTTTGAGCGATCAGGTATGAATAGTTGGTGATTTCGTAATTGTTGGTAGCTTCACGTCCACTTGATGCAGACATACGTTTCACTGGTGACACTTCATCCCGTTCTTCCCATTTGGAAGAAAGCACTTTACCCCTTTTCAACTCCATCAGGTATCTTGGTCTTTCCAACATTTTCTCATACTTACACCAATTCATCTTCTTCCCTGTTGGGAATTTATAATAATGTGGTTTCAGCGTCTGCAAAGGACACTTCTTATGATGTGAGCAAGGTGCAATTATAGATAGATGGTAATCCATTCTTTCTGGAAGGTTATCCTCAGTTTCAACGCCTAAATCTTTAAATTCAAGTTCTTCTTCAGAAACTTCTCCAAATTGTGAATTCAAATCCTTCTCTAAAGCAGTAACTGAGACTTCATTACCATCTTCATCCACGTAAAATTCCTCCAATTCCTCTTCAACCTCCTCAAACTCAACAGCATCACGTTTAACACTAGACCCCTTGATGTAAGGCCTTGGGATCTTCCCTTTCTCAGATTCGAAATTCTCCGGTCTGATCATAATTTGTCTCGCCCTAGCAATGTTTTCAAACCCAAGTGGACTTCCTCTTTCAATGAGCACAAGGATCCCCTCTGGCTCAAGCATCTTCAACAAACCATCAACCTTGTCATCAACTTGATACGGGAAGGCATCTATATCCGATAAGAGCTGATGCTGAGCAATAATCAAATCATACTTCTTACCTCGACCCACATCACTTGACAGCTGCGTCCTTATCTTAAGCTTCTTGGTCTTTACTTCACCAATGAAATCATCATATATCACATCCTGATCCGATTTAACACGATCATCATCAACAGCAGCAGCAGCACCGGCTTCTTGGTCCTCGACAGCCAAGTCGTTGATATCACCAGGAAACTCACACACTTGCCTACTGAGCAGCAACTTCGCCCTCTCTTTCATCTCTTGATGACCAACAACAACAGCATGCTTTACATCAGGTTTGAAATCATCGCCCATCAACTCATTAAGCGCCAACATCCCCGTTGCTGGACCATATCCTACATCCAGCACTCTTTTTGGACTAAACCCTTCAGGCAGCCTTTTCACCAACTCTGTCAACACAGAATGACTAGATGCATAATCCTGAGCGAAAAAGGCAGCAATATACGTATCGACATCATACGCCTTCCCCTTAGTTGGCCTATACAACATCTCTTTGTTCAGGGAAACATATCGCTCTGCAACGGCAAACTTCAAAACCTTGGGCTCATGCAACGCAAGGATATTATTGTATATCGTCTTGGTTAACCTCTCAGGAATCTTCACTTGTAGCCTGGACGTCATACCCTCGACAGTCTCACCTTGTAGTCTCGCCTCACGTGCCGTATCCGCCCCATTCATAAACTTCCCATCTGCATCCCTGAAATAATCACCACTACCATGTTCGCCATTATTATTATCATTATTATTGTTATTGTTGTTCTCTGTGACAGGATATAGTTCCTCGCTCGGTATAACCTTCACATGGTGTTCGTCATCCACTTCGTTCAACACCTGGTGGTAGTTCTTCACGAGCTGTCCAAATGCCTCTGAGTCCCTATCGTAGTTCGCAAACGGAAGTGTTGATCCTGATCCAACAGCATCACCACTGATATCACTCTTATAACGGCGGCATGCGCCGCCATTCAACCTGTAATAACGAGCGGATCCACCATAAGAATTTGAACCGAGAGTCTCCATATCCCGAACACATCGCTGTATGAGTCTTCGTACTTGTCCTCCCTGACTTCGAAGCATTGTTAATCAGTCCAGTAAAGTGATGATCTGTGCCGATTAGATATCGCCTTGTTCTAATTGGACTTTGACGCAGAATTAATTTTTCATAGTACGCGATGAGCTGCGGGGCTGCCTAACGGTACTGTTATCCAGCAACAGCATAATGAGAAGGGCGTATCTGCTGATAGTAGCGGCTATACTAAGATGCCTGAGTAGATGTTACCCAGTAGAGATCACTTAAAAGTACAGTCTAAGTACTTATCACTTCAGTTCCCGATCATCTACGGGCATTACCAACTAGATTAACAACCCACCTCACTACCCATTTTGGCACCACTTTCTTCTTTCTTATCGCTTATATAAATGTCCTGTGTAGCCCTGCTATGCATCCATCACGTGCTAAGATATAGGGCTCTCAACTACACCCAGTCACCGCCATCCCGCACGCTGTCGCGAATAAAAAAGGCCGCGAAAAGAAATCCCACCAGCGCAAAAAAGAGGCCGCGAATTGCGCGAATACGCACAAAAGCAGGCCCCATTTCTGGTGCGTGCACCCACACACCGCCATTGCTCGGATTTGTTTTCGTCAAACAGTTTTTCATGGAAAATTATCAAAAACTCAAAAAACCTGTAATTCTGATATTTTACACCATATAACATCACCAGAAGATCAATAATCACGATGTCTGAAGAACAAGTTGATATCCCTCAAGAAGAAGTCTCTCAAGAAGAATTCGAAGTTGTTGCTGAACCTGTTGAAGTTCAACAAGTCACTTTAGCAACTGCCATCCCAGCTGATGTTCAACAAGCTCAAGCTGAAATCAAATTATTCAACAAATGGTCATTTGAAGATGTCACTGTTAAAGATATCTCTTTAACCGATTACATTCAAATCTCAAAACCAGTCTTTGTCTCCCACACTGCTGGCCGTTACGCTGCTAAAAGATTCAGAAAATCTCAAGCTCCAATCATTGAAAGATTAACCAACTCCTTGATGATGAACGGTAGAAACAACGGTAAAAAATTAAAAGCCGTCAGAATCGTCAAACACACATTAGAAATCATCAATGTCTTAACTGATCAAAACCCATTACAAGTTGTCGTTGACGCCATTGTTAACACTGGTCCAAGAGAAGATTCCACCAGAATTGGTTCTTCAGGTGCCGTTAGAAGACAAGCCGTCGATGTCTCTCCATTGAGAAGAGTCAACCAAGCCGTTGCCTTATTGACCATTGGTGCCAGAGAAGCCTCTTTCAGAAACATCAAAACCATTGCTGAATGTTTAGCTGAAGAGTTAATTAACGCTGCTAAGGGTTCTTCTACTTCATACGCTATCAAGAAGAAGGATGAATTAGAACGTGTTGCTAAATCTAACCGTTAAGGAACCTTTATATATTTGGAAGGGTTTCTGGGGATGGTGTTTTATTGTTTGGGTTTTACGCTATAAATAATTCAATAAAATATAAAAATGTATGTAATTTTAGGCATATACTGCTGTAGTGTGTTGTGTTTGTTCTACCATTTGAAGGGTGGTATATTGAGTATATTGAGTATATTTAATAGTCTTAGATCCAGATCCACTGATGGGTGCGTTGTTGACCCTGCGTCATAAGAAACGAGATGACTATGTACTGCCTACGTGCTGATACTTAAATGGCCGTACGGAAGGAACGCCGAGAGCCCATTATTGTCTGGGTGGGAAATCCCTCCGTTCGTTCGAGATCTCCGGTGGGGAAAAGCAGATGTTTGTTGGTGGAGCCCGTGACTGACACTCTCGTTTGATCATCACACACAATTGACACAATTCGGCTGTATAAAAGGCTTCGATCCGTCTCGCAATGATTTGTTAGTGCCTTTGCTTCAGCTATTCGATAGATATATGGTCAATAAAACAATGCCCTCCCAGATCATCAGGAACGCCCTTGAGTCCAATAAGCTCTTTGACAATGAACGCAAGTTGCCCTTGTTACCTGTACCTAATCTGAATAGCTCCTTAGACAAATTGCAAACTGCACTGAAACCGTTGTTAAAGGAGGAGAAGTACCATGAGTTGCTACAAAAGATAATTCAGTTCCAGGAGAATCCAATCTCATCAACTTTACAGAGTCACTTGTTGAAGTTTCACCAGAACGAGGACTGCTACTTGAAGCATCTGAATCTGGATCACGTATTGGTGGAGCATCGTGCATTACCTAGAAATCCATTTCTTGTGCTAGAGAATGATCCATGGAAGAACTATATCTTGCCTCAGGACCAAGCTGAGCGTGCTGCTGTTCTCGCCATCTCATCGTTCAAGTTCATCAGCGCCCTGAGATCGGGCTCCTTAACTTCTGATAAGACTAGAAATGGCGACCTCTTGACAATGAAGCCATACTTGAACTTGTTTGGTACTTCTAGAATCCCAGAGCTTGACAGTATCAGCACTAATGCAAATTTATCCACCAAGCATATCATTGTGATTTCCAAGGCACAATTCTACACTATTGAAGTGTTAAACGATGACAATGAAGTGCTGTTCAAATCTGATGAGTTTGTCAAAGTGCTGAATGGCATTTTAGCTGACTCTGACTCGGATGAAAGCCTATTGACCAACGCCATTGGTGCAATCACTTCAGACACGTACAGAAATTGGAAACATGCAAGGGAGTTCCTCAATCGTGATCATAAAGAGATTATTGACAAGATTGACTCTGCATTATTCGTATTAGTGTTGGACCATTCTACTCCCGATGATACTGATGAAGCTGATATTGCTAAGACAATCTCGACAGGGACTTTGAAGATTAACGAACGTGGTATCCAGACTGGTTCATGTACATCGAGATGGTATGATAAGCTACAATTGATAGTCACTAAGAACGCAATTGCAGGTGTCGTGTGGGATTCATTCACTCAAGACGGTACCACCGTGCTGAGATTCACTTCTGATATCTATACGGACTCTGTCTTGAGATTAGCAGATGGTAATTATTCTCTGTTCCCAGAGGTTAAGTTCTCACCAAAGCCACACGATTCTAGTCCTAAATTCGAAAAGATTGATTGGAATTTCCCATCGGACACGAGAACTTTCTTACATTTATCAGAGACAAGATTGACTGATCTGATTTGTTCACATTCAACAAGAACGAGAATCTTGAAATTTGGTCGAGGTTTCGCTAAGACAATTGGAGTTAAATCAGATACTTTGATCCAAGTGTCTTTACAGATTGCTCATTACGCGTTATATGGTAAACCAATATCAACAGTCGAGCCTGTCTCAACTAGGTTCTTTCAGGACTCGAGATCGGAACTATTGCCAATTCAGAACGATCTGATTACCCGTGCTTGTCAAATCTTTGTCAGTGATGAGACACCATTGGCAAGATGGCAGGCATTCACAGATAGTTGCAAACTCCATACAAATTCTTTGAGACAGGCTTCAAAAGGTGAAGGTTTTGAAAAACACTTGAAGGCATTACAGAACGTTTATCTACAACGTGAAGTCTTTAACCATCTTTCTCCTGAGCTGCGTATTCCGGATGATTTACCACCTTTGATCTTTGACGATATACTTACCTCGTTGTTCACTCCAGATTTGGTTGCTTCCAACTGCGGGAATCCAGCAATGAGGGTTTTTGGTCTGACTCCGGCCGCTGCCAACGGGTTTGGTATTGGGTACATCATTAAGGACGATACAACAGAGTTCTGCATAATTAGTCAATATAGACAAGGTGATAGATTGCTTTCTACACTGGAATGGGTCTTGCACCAAATTAACCATATTTGGAAGCATCACATTGGTAAGAAGAGAATCCCACATGCACATGAGCTGGACAATTTGAAAGGTCTCAAGAATACCTACAAGACTGATGCCTCCATGGTTGAATCACAGGCGATGTCAAGAACAACTACTGTTGGATCATGTGAAGAAGAGGCGGATATCGCACTTGGAGGTTATGGATATTTCGATATCGAAGATTTGACACTGAGATCAGTTCAGCATTCCACAGTACAAACGCCTGTTTTGTCAACTTCAAATAGCTACGCTGATTTACTCGACGTAGCGACTGTTAAACTGGACAAGAATTTTGGAAAGAAGATCATCAATAACGAGAAGTTGAAGGAAAGCTTCGAAAATCATGAGAGCAGCGAGAGTGAAAATGATCTGGAAGACTCAAAGGTTGTGCTGAACAGATTTGATGCTAAGTTTGATAGGGGCCAGGTTGGTAAGAAGGTGGATGTTGGTGAGATACTATGATCCATCTACGATCAGTACTATCTATTTATTACATATATCTATTATTAAAATATGACTTATGACTTTTGTTTTACGTATTGTGTGCTCAGCTTTTCAGCCTTTCCACAGAAAAAGACAAATTCCGGAAAAGAAAAATTTTGTCACAAAAAAGATTTTTAGGTAATCACACACCAGCTCTTCTTCACTTCATACCTCTCTTTTCAGCCCTTCTATTGCCGCTGTCATCTGCGAGAGGAAGCTGTCAGCCTTCAAAGATGTCCTATACCAATTCGAGACAATCAAGTGGCGAGGGAAACCATGCTTCGCCGCGGCGAATCCAACCACATCCGCAACATCCACAGCAACAACAGCAACAACAACAACAACAGCAACAACAACCTCTTAAAATCAAAGAAGAAAACACATCCTCTAAGGTCTCACCGCAGAGGAAGGAAACCACCAAGAACAAGAAGATGGCTTGTGTGGAGTGCAGACAACAGAAGTCTCGCTGCGATGCCCAGCAGCTGTATCCTAACCCATGTTCAAGATGTACCAAGAAAATGGTACCGTGTGTCGTGAAGGCCGACTACAAAAGAACGTATAAAAGGGCTAAGCTGTTGAAGATCGAGGAAGAACTAGAGAGTTTGAAGCAAAATTTGACTGAAGTTGGTGCAGAGAACTTGCTGATAAAGTTGAAGGAGAAAAACTTCCAAGCTAGAGAGTTGAATAATGCTAACAATTCAGCACCCAGATCGCCGTCTACGCTATCACAGTACCATGAGATAAAACCGGCGCCTCCTTCAGCTAACCAAACACAACATCATTCACCCTTAGGAGCGGCCCATGGTCCTTCTATAATAAGGGACGCTGCACCAACTACACCTTTACCGAGGGAATCCTCATCTAAAACGGACAGGGAGCTATACGTTGAACTCACTGAAGAATCATTAAGCTGTACACCGAAGCAACTTGGTGAAGTTCAGTTGTCCTCTCAGCAGATAAAGGAACTATATCTCGAGTTTGTGAACAAGTATCATCGATTCTTACCGATAGTTGACATCTCAAAAGGTCCTGAACGTATCCATAGATTATGTCCAATTCTATTTTGGGTTATTGTCTCCATTTCCCTGCGTCATTTATCAACAGATACATTAATGACTTTGGCACCATCTTTGAAAGCAGCATTAGCTGAGATCACAATCAGTCCGATCACCAGATATTTGCCGAATGAGAAAGACGAACCAATATTGAATGTCTCATCAGTATATTCAGTACAAGCTCTGTTGCTATACACATTCTGGCCACCTTTGACCTCTTCATTAAGTGCAGATTCATCATGGAACACTGTCGGTATTGCCATTTTCCAAGCCATTAGATTAGGTTTGAACGGACCAGGTACGAATAACTACAATTTGCAGCAATTCCAATCAGAGTCATCAAACTCAATACTGAAAGAACACGTTCAGACTTGGATTTCCTGTAATATTGTTTCACAAACCATTGGAACAGCTTTTGGCTTCCCGTCATTTGTCTCATTTGATAGTTCAGTGGTTGATTGCACAAGACCAGGCGGAACTACTGCTAATTTCATTCCTTCTTGTATCAAACATATGGTTGAGATTTCCCATTTTGAAGATCAAGTAGCTAAGGTTCTGAATTCAAACAATGTTGACAGTATGGGTTTAGCCGATCCAGTTGATAGATTACCTCTGTTGAAAGTATTAACACAACAACTTGATGAACTTGAGTTGAAGTTGAGTAATGACGATATGGACGATATTAGAAAGTTTCAAATCCTTGCTGCAAAAGTTCATCTGTTGACATATTACTTTCTAGATAATTCCAGGGTTGCACCATTTGAACTACGTCGAGGTTTAGTTTCGCTTTATAATGCAGCTTTGAATCTACTAAACCACGCTGATACCGTCTCCAAAAGGGATCCAAATTTCATCAAGTTTGTGCCTGGGGTGTTTGTTCTGAAAATTTGGCAAGCAACATGTATCGTGGCGAAACTTTGTCATTCTGCATTGTCTAACACAATTGATATAGGTGCTGGTAAACAGCTTTACATTGCTGCTATCCAACTTGCTTTGAAAGCCTCTGTTTTGAAACACGATATGGCTTACCGATCAAGTGGTATCATGAGAAATATGTGGCAGTTATTCAAGGCGTTGAGAGAAAAGGGAAATTATGATAACTTGGATGTTACGATAAGATCGAGAATGTCATCTAGTGTGTTTTTTGACTGTCTTTGGATATTGAGAGAACAAGTTGGTATGATCAAGCTGAATCCTAATCAAAAGAGCAATCAAAGTGGTGAAAGTTCTAACAATGATCAGAATGACGACGATGATTATGATGATGATGATGACGTTTTCGATTCTGATGAAGCTGCTGCTAATGACAAGAGCATAACTGATCCGGGAACAGCAGGTTCGGAGAGTTCAGATGTCAGATCAACCACATCCTCACAGAAAAAGAGACCAAGATCATTGTCTAATAATTTTAACGCAGAGTACTCTGCGAGAAGAATCATTAGGACGATCCCATTGGATCCAGCTCCGATTTCGCTAAAGGATGGAAGAAATGACTCACCAACCACTGCATCATTAGGTGATATTATCAATAAGCAGTCACCTGACTCGAACAATAATCTCAAGATAGCGAAGAGGCAGCTATTTCCCTCAACTGATCAAAAGACCCCAGAGGCCGAACTGAGAAGTAATATTCAACAAAAATATCAGTATCAACCAGTGGTACCATCACCAAGCCAACAAATACAAAACGTTGCACATACGAACGCAACCCAAATAGCATCCAATGATATCTCACCAACCAATATCCCATCTTTAGACATTGCAGATGACTGGACCAGTGACATGCTGTGGAAAGACGTTGATTCAGTGATGAATGACTTTGGTTTCAACATTGATGACTTGGCTAAGACACCTAGTGGAATCATACCAGAGGGAACGTTCGCCATTCCACCACAACAACCAGGTAGTCTCCCACCGGGCTATAACCCTCATCAGTCACTATTTGGACCTAAGCAGTAAAATAAATGACCATGATGACGGTTCTTCCATTAGGGTAGTTAGTTCATAATGTAGCGCTCGGGTCACGTGATCTTTCTTTCACGTGACTTGAATGACCGGGTAACCCTTTCTTTTTTTTTTTTTTTTCGCGGCCCTTTTTTTTTCTTCAATTTTGAATAAAAAAGTGGAAAATGACATGGATTTTTGCTTTGAAATCATTGTAAAACAAGTGATTTAAACGGTTTATCAAACAGAAAACATGTCTGAAGACTTACAGGACGCGACTCCTACCATCGTGATCAATGGAACACTGAATGATGCTGAAGAACAGCACTACTTTGACCAAGAGGACTCTGAAAATGAAGAAGTTGCAGAAGAACCAACTGGTAAGAAGACTGTCTCATTTGCAGTCTTAGACGAGTTTGACGAGCAAGAGAAGAGAAAGAAGGAATTCGAAGAAGGTGGTGGATTGCCTGAACAACCAGATAATCCAGATTTCACAAAACTTACACCATTATCTCCAGAAATCATAAACAGACAAGCCACTATCAATATCGGTACCATTGGTCATGTTGCCCATGGTAAATCAACTGTTGTGAAAGCTATTTCTGGTGTTCAAACCGTTCGTTTCAAAGATGAATTGGAACGTAACATTACCATCAAGTTAGGTTATGCTAACGCTAAGATTTACGAATTAGATGATCCAAGTATTGATGAAACTACAAGATATCGTTCATTCAGTTCTGATAGAGAAATACATCCAAAATCAGAAGTTGCTGGCTCTGATGCCCGTTACAAGTTGGTTCGTCATGTTTCTTTCGTCGATTGTCCAGGGCATGATATTTTAATGAGTACTATGTTGTCAGGTGCCGCCGTTATGGATGCTGCTCTCTTGCTGATTGCAGGTAATGAATCTTGTCCACAACCTCAAACCTCTGAGCATTTAGCAGCTATTGAGATCATGAAATTGAATCATGTTATCATCTTACAGAACAAGGTCGATTTGATGAGAGAGGAGAGTGCATTAGAACATCAAAAATCTATCTTGAAATTCATTAGAGGTACCATTGCTGATGGTGCTCCAATTGTTCCAATCTCTGCTCAATTGAAGTACAACATTGATGCAGTTAATGAATTCATCGTGAAGACTATTCCAATCCCACCAAGAGATTTCACAGCTTCTCCAAGACTGATTGTTATTCGTTCTTTCGATGTTAACAAACCAGGTTCTGAAATTGATGACTTGAAAGGTGGTGTTGCCGGTGGTTCTATCTTGACTGGTGTTTTCAAATTAGGTGATGAAATTGAAATCCGCCCAGGTATCGTCACCAAGGATGATAACGGTAAGATTCAATGTAAACCTATTTTCTCAAACATTGTCTCCCTATTTGCTGAACACAACGATTTGAAATTCGCCGTTCCAGGTGGTTTGATCGGTGTTGGTACCAAAGTTGATCCAACTCTATGTAGAGCTGATCGTTTGGTCGGTCAAGTTGTTGGTGCTAAGGGTCATCTGCCAAGCATTTACACCGATATCGAAATTAACTACTTCTTGCTACGTCGTTTGCTAGGTGTTAAGACTGATGGTCAAAAGCAAGCTAAAGTTAGAAAGTTGGAAACCAATGAAGTTCTTATGGTTAATATTGGTTCAACTGCCACTGGTGCCAGAGTTGTTGCTGTTAAAGCTGATATGGCTAGATTGCAATTGACTGCTCCAGCTTGTACTGAAATCAACGAAAAGATTGCTTTGTCAAGACGTATTGAAAAGCATTGGAGATTAATTGGTTGGGCTACCATCAAGAAGGGTACTACTTTAGAGCCACTTACTGAATAGATAACATTGAAAGTCTTAACTCTGAGTTAAGACAATGATGAGGTATTAAAGGGATTCCATGTCTATTCTTTTTAAGCTGAAAAAAAAGGGCGGTGACATTTTCTACTCTTGTTTGAATAGAGTTTTTGCATTTTCATCGTTATAAGTGATCGGATCTTTTTTGTTCTTTAATCTCTAATGTGGGGGTGTCATACCTGTGTATAGTAGTTTTACATAAAAGAAAATAATGAAGTAATATAGACGTAGTCTGGTGCTGTGAATTTTTTTAAAGCCTATATATTAGCATCAATGAAAGTTTGTGATTTGAGGAATTTTGGAAATGAATCGAACTCTAACATTCTCAAAATTTGTTGTCCGACTGATTCAATCAATGGGGTCAACTTGTAAAGTAAATCAAGAGATCTAGATATTTCTATTTCAGTTGGGGTCTTGGGTGGACTATTAGCTTCATCGTTATTGATGATATCGATAGAAAGGTTTTTGTTTTTAACTCTTCTTGTTTGAAGTGGTGTGCTTGTAATTTCGACATCGGTTGAAGTAACAGGAGATAATACTTGTGACAGAATCTTCTCTGGACGTATATGTGCTAGTTCTGGAGGTGTTGGCAATTCATTCTCCTCTTGGATATCTGCATTGATTGAGCGGCTTTGTTTTTCAGAGAATTGGGCCTCTAAAGGGGATGAGGAATGCAACATGTACTTGGTGATTTTACCTCTCAATAAATGATCTATGTTCAGCTCGTACCGGGCCCCAACTGTTATGTACGACGAGTAAATGTTATAAATAGCTGATAGGCACTCATTAACTAACTTGACTAGAGTTCTCTTTGATGGCGGTTTTAATGATCTATTAACGGAAATTTTGACTTCTTGGTTACTGTTGTACGACGCTAATAGACTTTTCAACATGGCAACCTTCTTGATGAATTGCTTGACATCCATATAAAAATCTAAATTCTCAGCACAGAACTCTTTTTCAAGATTCGATCTGAAAAGATATCTCATTCCAGGATCAGCTAAGACCCTCTTGATATCCAGTTCTTTTTTATTGAGGTTTGAACTGTTTGGGGACTCATCGTCTGATAAGCTTCCGTTTTCTGATGAATCGTCTAAGGTTAACGCAGAGGCATCCTGAATGATCTCTTCATCATCATTTCTTTGAATTTTTCTCTTTTTATCAGACCAACTGGATATTTCCCACCCTTTTCTACTCAAGGTGTAAAATGAAGTTTTCAATGGTTCAAAATTCTTTTTGGAGTTAGCTGTGGATGGTGCAACTATGATTGGTTCTATTAGCCCATATTTATAAAACAAGTTTGACACTAAGACAGCTTCTTGAGGGTACATTATATCTGTAGAGTCCATCAACCACTGCCACGCAGCCTTTGCGTTGAAGCAATATTCCACCTTCAATGAATTCCCAAATTCATGATTGTGATACAACCTCACACCTTTGTTGGATACATAGTATTGGATATGCGAGTCTGATTCTGGATTGGTAAAGAAGTTATGGTGAAATGGTGATTCTCTGTCCCTGGTTTTCTTCAAGTTCAAGGAAGGTATTAGCTTCTTGCTAGGGTTCTGAGACTGCTGGCTTTCAGTCTGCTGTTGCTGCTGATATTGCTCAAATGAGGAAAATTGGAAACTTTCATTTTGAAAATTCGAAAAGTCAAACTCGTCAACAATCTCTGCTCTGTGATCTGGTGAAGGGATTTCATCTGGCGGGTTTGCAGGCGTCCAAATATTTGGCTTAGGTCCGATGAACTTTGAGAACAGAAGATGGATGAAATACTCTGAATAAACGATTGCATCTGTAATAGCAGATCTCTCAAAAACAAACAGATCCATCGAATTGAAATTAGAATTAAGAATAGGAACTGAGTTTTGTGATTTCAAGCCAAATATTTTGCAGTAACTTTGAAGGACGGCAACGCCTTTTGGAGTTGGTTGCAAGAGGACCTTGTTTTTTGGTTCCGCTCTAGTTCTATCAGCCGGTGTATGTATGAGTTTGGCAGTCATGAATTTTGTGATCAAAGAGAGAGCTAAATCTGGCTCAATTGAGTAAGATATTGTGGTTTTAGTTGCTGATGATTCACTTGTCGACGTGAGATTTTCCATTGCACTGACGGCATCTTGTAGGGTAAATGAATAAGGGAACTGTTTGCTTAAAAAGCTGATCTTTGAAGTCTTGTGGATTGGTTTCTCTGTTAGCTCCAAGCATATTATCAGGAGAGAGAATATGATCTTCAAATCTTTGCTGAATATTGCACCATTCGGTGTCCTGTCTAGCTTCTTCGATATGGCTTCATGGAGCGTATGATTTGGTTTGCTAGCCATGGCAAAAAAAAAATTCTGCAAACCTGGGATGATGATCTTGGAAGATGATCTTGAGATCAATCAGATTACAAAGAATGTAAGAATAATAAGGTTCCAAGAGATCTTCATTCAATAGGAATTTACTGAGCTTTATAAAAGACAGGTTGTTCGTAAGGCAAACAAGTTAAAACACAGTTGCGAGATGAAACTTGAAACAAAGTTATGCAGGTCAGATCAGTTACTAAGGTGTTAACATCCAGGTTGCCTCATATTGAAAATCTATTTTTTGAAGCGCACAAACCCTTCATTTTGACAACAAATATGCATGTCTTACATTGTGATGTCCGAATCGGGAAGCCAATGGGAATGTTGAAACAAAAAATATAAGGTCCGCGCGTATTCTGACGCGAAATCACTCACAACCAAAACCGTTACGCCTAGCGTTTATACGCGCCATCTCTGGGTATTTTCTTGGTAACTACGGTAGTATCCTGTACTATGTGTACTATGTACTATGTACTATGTATTATGGAGGCTGTGCACTAGGTACTATGTAGAATAGGCAAGGCGTAACGTGGGAAGTTAATATACGATTGATGAAGTGTGCGCTAGACACCCAGTTGGCGGATAAATGGTTCCATACACTGATATATAACAACTAGCTGCTGATAAATGATGCCATTCATTTGGGGCTCTAGGGTCTAGATTTCAGATCCGTATACTACAAAGGCCCAGATCCGATAGAGATCGATCTTCAGTTCTGTGACAATGTCCGTCTCCACGTTATTGTTATTTATTATGGTTCGGCCGGCTAAATCCTTTTCCACGCTGCTATATACGTGTCCAGGATTTCACGGGCTTCTCTGCATCTATCACTAACCGAAGCTCGTCCAAAGTCAATTCAACATTCCACATCTTAGCCTCAAACGAACTGTTCGACAAGTCCTTTGATTTATTAGCACCATTTGCATTTGTAGGTATAGTCAACAACCCAATATTCTGTAACGTTTCCCAGGGATACTTACAACTATCTTTGGACCATATTTTGTAGTTAGTGGTGGACACTGTATCCATTCCTCCTGTTCTAGAGGTGGTTGCTTGCGTTCTTGCCCTGATCTGATTTCGATATTCTTCGTAAACTATGTTCAGATTACACCAGTTCAGATTGTCATTCTTATTCAGAACTCTAGCTGCACTTACTAGCAGGAATGTCTCTAGATCTGATAAAGAGTTGACTATTTGTCTTAATGATCCCCTTGCAACACTTTTGGTATACTTTTCAAAATCCTCCTCTTTAAAAAAAGGTTGCTCTATGGATAATTTTGCAACAGCATAAATGCAATGATTTTGAAATTCCTTCAAATTAGCCGTGGTTAAATGGTTGAAAACGATCAATTTTCTCAAACTTGAGGAAGTAGACATCAGATTATCAACATTCTCATTGAATTTTAGTTCATAATCATTTTGGGGATCATCTACTTTGATTATTTTAGTAGCAACTTCAGTAAATTCGTCTTTATCAAGCTTCTCAAATTGGATTGTTCTCTGAGAGAATCTGCTTCTGACCCTTTTCTCTAAATCATCCCTTATGGTCAGCTTTGAAGTAAAGCATAAAACGCTCATTGGTGTTCTGCTGTCTTCAACCAGTTCAAACAAATTATAGAGTAACGTTTGACGTCCCTGATAGGCATACACATCAACATCGTCAATGATAAAAACAATCGGATGTTCAATATAACTCATGGTTCCATCTCCTAATGACACCGCAGTGTCCAAAAGTGTAAGGATATTGGCCATTGTTAAGGTGATCGATTTTCTACTCAAGAATTCCGATCTCTCCAAATCTTGAAGTCTGACGCCATAGATTCTTGAAATTTCAGAGTCTAGTTGTTCAGCGATGGATCTGACTGCAATTTTATCATCACTTTGCACGGAACCACTGATCCTAATTTGGATGAAATCATTGTTGTTCATCTCTTGCTTAACTCTACTA
This sequence comes from Komagataea norvegica, assembly GCA_030567455.1. Lineage (NCBI taxonomy): Eukaryota > Fungi > Ascomycota > Saccharomycetes > Phaffomycetales > Wickerhamomycetaceae > Komagataea > Komagataea norvegica. The sequence goes on from JAJLSD010000030.1 coordinate 54,864, forward strand.
AGCGCTCTTTCCAACGCTGTAGTCTTACCTGAGTTTCTTGGTCCAAACACAAGACATGAGTTTTTTTTTCTTTGCAAAAGTGTTTCTGCTAATAGTTTATATAGCGCATCAATCTTGTCCTCAATTCCATACGGACCTTCTTCACTTCGTCCTGTTAGCTTTGCAAACAGCTTTCTTTTAAGGTCGGAGATCTGTAACTCCAGGGTCTGAGAATCACTGTCTAACACTTCAATATCATCATTGTCGTCATCATCATCATCATCATCGTCATCATCATCGTTATTGTCGTCTTTATCTTCATCATCATTATTCTTGTCTTTTTCATCATCAGCATTACGACCATTCATGTCGACAGTTTTGATCTCTTGATCAGTTTGTTTCTGTTTATCAGCGTCTGTTCTCTCTGGCCCATTGCCTTTCAAACTCGCAGTATTATCATCCTGAACATCTTTATTATTATCAGCATGATCATTGAAACCTTGCTCAACTTCATCAAAAGGAATATCTTCCTTTATAATTTGATCACTTGCATCAACGAATACATCACTATCGCCGTCGCTACCTACATCGCTATCGTCATCACTTACCTCAATGGTTTCAATATCTCTCATCGGTTTGATTCTCTTTGTTGGTCTTTCAACTTTTAAGTCAGAATCAGAAAGACGGCGTAATGTGTTCTTTGAAAGTACTTCAACATGCTGGTCGTGAATCCTCACCAACTTTGGAAGTCTGAACGGGCTTTTGGATTCAGTTTTCACTCCAGTTTCCAATTTCAGAGCCTCTGCTTTCAGTTGATCTTTCTCAGTATCGTCATGTATTCTGATCAGTTTCGGTAAGGCAGAAGGCTGTCTTGTTGGTGAAGCTCTTGGTTTATCGACTTGAATTCTTACAAGTTTAGGTAGTCGGTATCCACTTCCTTCTATATTGATTGATCTTGGTACATTCCCTGTACCTCGTATCAATAGTGGAATCCTGTTTCTGGAACTTACATTGGAAAGTAGCGGCGACTTGACTACTCTGTCAAGCTGAGGTGATGGACTCACTATTGGGGTGGGACTTTGCTCATCTTGCGTCTCGTTCGTGATCCGTAACGCCACTGGATCATCATCAGATTCACTTGAGTCATCTGTGTCCACAACATTGAATATCACAGGCAACTTTGTCGCGTTCGAGCTCTCCGATTCACGAGCTAGAAGATTGGCAGCATCAACCATAACATTGGATCTCCTGACACTATCAAATTCGGCACCGAAATCCTGCTCTAAGCTCCCGCTTTCGCTGGGAGCAACCTTATATGTCCTTTTGTGCTTTCCCTGTGCGCTCTGCATGCTCAATTGTCTTGACTTAGTGAGATATACCCAGAGAAACAAGCACTCTGATAAAGATGAGTTCCAAATCTGAGACTTTTTTTTGGAATGAATCGAGTCCCAGTTGGAGACCGGGCTCAAGACCATTTCCAGAAAGTTAGTCTCAGTGTGGCCTTTCCGGGACTACACTGGAGGGGACTAGTCCCCTCTTATTTGATCAGCAAATAAATAAATAAATTCAACTAAAACTAAACTCCTTTTAGCAAACACGCTTTGTTATTTGATCATCCATCAATTGGCGACAAAGCAATGACTTCCACCACGTACTCACACGACAAACTACCGGAGACGGTCATCAAGCTGCTACAGAACGGTAAATTCGTTCATTTGGGAACAGCTGACATCACAGGGATCCCTGATGTCGCACTTATGAACTACTACTACTTGCCAGCCCATGAGTTGTACACGTTGAGAGATGCTAATGGTCCCGAAGAGGACGCTGTCAATAATACCCACATAATTCTATCGACCCCAATCACATCCGTCAAATACCAAAACATCTCCCAGAACCCAAACGTCTCTTTGCTATTCCATGATTGGACTACTGCTAAGGCTCTTTACAAGCCAGACCTCAATTCTAACTTGTTGTCATTGCTACATAGTTTGAATCAAACTGAGTTGAGTCAGGTGAGTGCTACATTGAGGGGTAAGACCAAGATTGTCGATGATGAGAAGGAACTGGCATACTATAAAGACTTGTTGAAAAAGGAGAATCCAGATGCCAAAGTTTATATCGATGGGGACGAAAATTCAATAATATTGGTACAAATAACTCATGCAAAGGTCTGTGATACACAAAATCACGTTTCTTCATATGATTGATTTGATTTTTTAGCTCTGCTATTGATGAATATGTATCTATGTTACGGCTTGTACAATTATACACCTCTGTAAGTAAGATCAATTAGTTACCTTCTTGACCGAAATCTTTAGTGAAATCTTCTTGTTTAATCAAATCACTCTCGTTAACAGTTGGTCTGGATGTCTTAATAGCCTTGATGAAATCTTTCAACGTCAACTCAGGTTCCTGTAATTCATCAGCCTCGATTGACATCCAATTCATTTCCTGTGCATCTGGATCCCCAGGTGAACAAGGTGTCAATTTATCGTCTTCTATTCTCTTAAAATGCGTCGCGCTTTGAATCTTTCTAATCGGTTGCATCAATGCGTCTTTGACAACAACAGCAATATCGGCACCTGAATAACCTTCTGTCATTTCACCCAATAGTTTGTAGTCTTTATTCGTCAGTTCACATGGAGTTGTACCCACGTTCAATTCAAACATCCTTGTTCTTGCTTCTTTATCAGGCAAAGCAATGTAAATTCTCTTTTCAAAACGACGTCTAATGGCAGCATCTAACTGCCAAGGAATATTAGTTGCTCCCAACACTAGCACCCCACTGGCATCATTACCAACACCGTTCATCTGCACCAACAATTCAGTCTTTATACGTCTTGAAGCCTCACTTTCACCTTCACCTCTTGGACCACACAATGCATCAACTTCATCAATGAAAATAATAGAAGGTTTATTCTCTCTTGCCATATTAAACAACTGTTTCACTAATCTCTCACTCTCACCCATCCACTTACTGACTAGATCTGAAGAACTGACTGAAAAAAATGTAGAATTTGCCTCTGTGGCAACAGCTTTAGCTAAATACGATTTACCTGTACCTGGTGGTCCATATAGCAGTATCCCTGAAAGAGGTTTTCTCTTTCCTGTGAACAAATGTGGGAACTTGACGGGCAATATCACAGCTTCTTTCAATGCCTCCTTGGCCAAATCTAAACCTGCAATATCTTCCCATTTGACATCTGGTTTCTCTGAAAGAATTGCCCCTGATAGTGCGCCCCTCAACTTTTTAGTTTCTGAATCGTCGTCATCTCCATCCTCCCCACTAGCTGACTTCTTGCCCTTAGTGGCACCGCTACCTGCGTTATTACTCTCCACTTCTTTGTCTTTCTTATCTAGATGCTCCTTCAATTGTTCGGCCCTGGATAAGTACTCGGTGAATTTCGTTCTTATAAGCTCCTTAGCCCTTGGATTCTTCTCGTACTTTATTGCAAGCATGAGGTAATCCAGACCATTGAAATACAGGCCATATGCTTCATCGTACCTCGTGGCGTTATCTGCCTCGATGGCTTTCTGGACAAGTTCGATACCCTTATTTAGAAAATCCCCGGTGGACATGATTATTAATTTGAATCTTGTGTCCGCAGTATCAATGGAATTCACTCGCTAATAGAAGAAAAACGGATAAGTGAATGTATAGTGTCTGTGACGGTCAGATAGAAGAAAATACTTTGGTTCAGAACTAAATGTAACTCCAAAAATCCCTATTTTTTAGTTCGAAATTGTGTTTTGTTTTTTTTTCTTTGGAAAACTGCCATTTGTTTACGGTAAATGATTCCCAAGAAAGTAAGTTCCCGGATCGGGATGTTTTTTGTGTATTATTTACCTGATGAGCTTGAATGTGTGTAGATCCAGCTTCACAGGCGAAAGAGGTCTCTCTTCTTCCACTTCTGGCTCTGGATCCCTATGGGGGACCCCCAGAGGTGACTGCGTCATTGAATTATCACTGTGGAGTCTGAACGACTGCTCCAGCTGCATTGACCGTTCTGTCGTCTGCCTCAACTCCTCTTTCAAAGATTGCAATGTGGTTTCCAAAAAATCCACTTTGGCGTTCAACTCCTTGATCTTTTCTATCGAATCATCTGGAGAATGGCTGTGAGAAGATAATTCTCTGTTCGCCTCTGCCGTCGTGGCCGTTGGCGTCGGCTGGATAATTGGCGCAAATGGCGAAGATGGTAGGTCATTGATTTTGATGATTCTGTTGGTATAGTTTTTCTTTGCCTTGGACTCCTTTGGAGTTGAACTGTATTGCGGTAGAGAAGTTTGCTTGTTGATGAGATGTGAGAAACTGTCATTGTATGAACGGCTAGTCTCAAGATCGCCTGTTTGCAATCTCTTGACTCTTTTATGCTCTGGAGAAACTCCGTTGGTAAATCTCTCGGCTCTTGCATTGATATTGGACGCTCTTTTCTGTAACTCACTCAATGTCCTTGGTTGTGGCCCTAGGTTCAGCACGTCTTTATGGACTCTTTCATCAATGCTAGTTGTTGACATTTCCCTGGGTCTCTTCCTGATCATTTCAGTCATGTAGTTCTTCATATTCCCCAACTCTGCATCTTTCTGATCACCACCACCAGTGAGAATCTTACCCACTGTTCCCCAGAAAGTGTTCTTCTTTTGGTCAGTCGATGGCTTGAGTATTCTCGGTGAACCCCTTCTTGTAGAATTATGAGAAGATGTTCTCATTCTATCCAATGTGCCACGAGGTTTATCATAGTGAATATAATGCGTCGCTTTCTTAAATGGCTTACGCGTCGAGGGCGAGAAGTTCACGCTTCCGCTGCTCTCCTCTGCCACCTCACTCCAGACCTTCGCTATCGAGTCAAACATGATCGTCTTCTTCAGAGAAAGCGTTAAAGGAACGAAAAGTAAACAAATTAAAAGTTAAACAAAAACAAAAACAAACGCTTAGAAATGCGCGAAAATTGCCCTTTTTGGCGAAGAGTGATAGCCCCGAGCCATTGTTTTACTTTTTGATAGGTTTCTGGGGTTTATTTTCTTGGATGTGGCTCTGTTCTCTCCCATTGCCTTCAGAGTGTAACCTATAGTTGTTTGCGCAATGGTGCATCTAAAAAAGGACACAGAGGCTCTTTGGAAGGAAACACCTAAGGAGAATAAACGATGGATTAGATGGGATACTACAACGAAAATCCGTATCACTATGTTGATATTATTCGTTATTGGGTATTCTTACATCAGTTTTCCCTCATTACCACAAGATTTAGACTACACGGGTGAAGAAATTTGTCCAATTGGTGAAACACTTCGTCCAAGTTCCTTCACGAGTGATAACTCTTCTGTGTCTTCCATTATCAATGACCCAGTGATCAGGGATTTAGCTGTGAAAAGACTCTCAGATGCTGTCAGAATTCCTACAATTACTAGAGATGATATACTTCCACCTGATGAGGATCCTGATGCTTGGAAATCCTTTGCAGAATTCCATTCTTTCTTGGAGGACGAATTCTCTTTACTTTATAACACTTTGAAAGTTGAAAAGGTTGAAACCTATGGATTGGTTTACACATGGGAGGGCTCTGAATCGGACTTAAAGCCATTACTTCTCAGTGGACATATTGATGTTGTTCCTGTTGATAAGGACACAAGAGACAAGTGGACCCATGACCCATTTAGTGGATATTTTGATGGTGAGAATATCTGGGGCAGAGGTTCATCCGATTGTAAAAGTTTAGTCATTGCCACCCTTCATGGTATCGAAAGATTAATAATCGACGGGTACAAGCCAAAAAGAACGATCATTGTCGGATACGGGTTCGATGAAGAGATTGGTGGTATATTGGGTGCTACTTCAATAAGCAAATTGTTACATGAAAGATATGGTGAGAATTCGATATTTGCATTGATTGATGAAGGTGGTAGTGCAATCGCCACTATCGATGGTAGAGTGTTTGCATTGCCTTCAGTTGGTGAAAAAGGCTCATTAAATTTAAAGATCTCATTGACTACCCCTGGTGGGCATTCTTCAATTCCTCCTGACCATACAAATATTGGAATTGTTGCAAAAGTCGTTAATCAAATTGAAAGCAATCCATTCGATGCAATATTGACTGGAACTAACCCAACTTTGTCATTCTTACAATGCGTTGCTAAGTATTCTAATGAGTTCGACGAAGGCCTGAAAAGAAATATATTCAGAGCCCTCTATGACAAAGTTGCTAACGCGAAAGTTCTTGAGTTCTTGAACACTGTCAAGGCATACAAGTATCTGGTCAGAACAACACAGGCCATTGATCTCATTCAAGGAGGTGTTAAATCAAATGCTTTGCCTGAATTCACTGAGTTAGTCAGTAATCATCGAGTTAGTGTTGAATCATCCATTGAATTCACGATCAATAAAATCATCAATGATATAGCAGTCATTGCAAAGGAATTCAACTTGGGTATCTATCATAACGGTGATGAGATTTTGCCTAGTTCGCCAGCTGGATTTTTCAACATTTCAAACGGTGGCTCCTTGGATCCAGCGCCTGTCTCACCCACGAATGGAACGAACTGGGACATTTTTTCAGGTTCAATTAAACACATCATTGAAGATTACATATATCCAAACATCACTGAACCTGCAGTTGTTGCTGCTAATTTAAACACTGGTAATACGGATACTAGCAAGTATTGGGCATTGACTAATCACATCTATAGATACAGACTCTCTACATTGAATGGGATTCTAAATGGTGGTACACACAGTGTTAACGAGCACACCACCATTGAAAATCAATTGTATCTGACTGCGTTTGTCTATGAGTACATTAGAAATGTTGATGAGTACGGTGGGGATGAGGAGTAATGTTTTGAAATACAGAGAATTTTATAAGTTCAGAATTGTTGTAGGACGCTACCAGTAGCGTCACTTTTTTCTTTGCAAAATGCAACAAATTTGATAAGATATCCCAGCATTGTATTACCACCTGCTCCATGCGAATTATCTACACGCTTCTTCAAAGAAAGGAACTTTATTTACTTCTTGTTTCATCGCAACATCTGATCAATATAAAAAATGCCGACGCCTGATAGAATATTCCGACGGGAAAATAAAACTGGCATGAATACGGTAAATGATCAGTCCATTTTCAGAGAAACCTTGTCTCTAGAGAGATCTAATGTTGATCTATCCCTGCCTCTTAATCTATATAGTATCGAACAGCTAGTCATGGAATTGAAGAAGAAACCAGAGAGTATATGCCACCTTAGAGACCCGAGGGCTATGACCGGGATTCACTGAAAAACGCGAAAAACACGCGTAAAGAACGCGAAAAGCTCACACATAATTAACTATTGCAAAGGTTGGATAATCTGATCCCTAGTTCTTTATAGATCTCTTGATAGTGCACAAATGAGTGATCCAATAGTGCTTCCGATAAGGCTACAGCCATCCAATCTGAGGCCTCTGGCGTACCGTATCCTGTCCAAAAAGCATGGGTTGAACTTGAAATCAGATGCCTTAAAAATCCTGGCTGATTATATTGGACCTAAGTATGGCTCTGAGTGGAAATCACCAAGGGCACAGATGTTTGTGGAGGATGTAGCGAAGCTGTGGAAGGAGCAGGAAAGAGGGCTGTTCATAGAAGGGGATGGCCTGAATGACGTTTTGAGAGAGTTAGAAGCCTTAGAGATGAAGCTCAATAAGTCAAATGCAGGTTCTGTCAGTCATCAAGTTTCGGTGAATTCGTTTGTGAATAATGCAAAGGACGAGAATAATGAGTTGGAAATTGCAGATAGAACAGATACGTTGGTGGATGATGTAAGTGAAGACGAGAACAGGATGTTGAGAACAACTCCAATGACAAGCATAAGCCCACCACCGATCAGCGAAACAATGGACTGGAAAGAGTATTTCAAATTAATTAATGCCTATGAGCAGCCATTATTCCACTATAATCCGCAGTCTAAACAGTATGAATTATCAAAATCACAAAGCTCTAAATTATCTTCATCTACCGTGGATGCAGGTATTAAGCTATTCTCAAACAGGTTCAATATAGTGAAGGACAGATTGTTGAGAAACGAGAACTTTCAAATCGGCACATATGACTCCATGTCATCATCAACTACAGCTAACAACATCACATCCATCAAGAACTTACTAGGTAGGAAGAACCAGCGATTCCTTCTTTTCGGCATGTTAACTCTAATCAACGGAGATTGGTTCTTGGAAGACAACACAGATAAGATTCAGCTAGATCTGAACCAAACGGAACCTAACACTGGTTGTTATTATACACAGGGTAATTTCGTGCTATGTGACGGTATTTACTCCGGTGGGCTTTTCTATTGCTCTTCGTTAGGCCACCCTCCTGGAGAGAGAAGAAGTGAGACATTAGAAGCGAATGGTAATATCGATTTTTTGGGGATTCATGCAAACCTAAGAATTGATAAGGAATTGAGTAGAAGACTGAGGCTATTAGAAATGGAACTGGAGCATAAGATAATAATTCTTGGATCTAATTGCTACCTAGATGATTTGAGAACATTTGACGCCTTGAAGAAATTATTTATTAGCTTATCACAGGACGAGTACAATTATCCAATATCTATCATATTCAATGGATCATTTGCCTCATCGCCAAAGCATTCCAGTGAATACAAACAGATCTTCAACTCATTGGCTAGTCTTCTTGAAGAATTCCCCGTCATTGCAGGAAATATTTCATTGATCTTCGTTCCTGGTGAAAATGATCTATGGCAAACATCAGTTTGGCCAAAACAATCGATTCCTAAGCTATTCGGTTCCAGACTAAGTCGAGTTGTGAGAAATGTACAATGGGCTTCAAGTCCGACAAGATTGGTCTACCTTTCACAAGAGATACTAATAGTTCGTGATGACATTGGTGCAAGATTTAGAAGAAATACCATTAATTTCCCTAAGATTGAGAAAGAAAAGGATGAACTTCATGAAAATGGGAATGAGATTGATAGATTGGATGCTTTACCGCCAAGGGTTTCGGAAGCTAGAAAAGTCATCAAAACAGTGTTGGATCAAGGCCACATATCACCATTTACACAGCAATTGAAACCTGTGGCATGGCACTTAGATCATATCTTATCATTATCCCCAATCCCCAACGTGTTGATCTTAAGTGATCCAACATCACCATCATTTGACGTCACTTACAACGGATGCAAGTGTCTGAATGCAGGACCTCTGATTCAAAAGAGGAAATTGAACTATATAGAGTATAATCTATCTAGCAGAAAGGCAGAGATCAAAGATTTATATTTCTGAGAATAATACATATAGTTATTGCTTCATTCAATAAGGCCATTTCTTGATAGTAGCACTGATCTCTGTAGGTAGACAGTATATTGGGTCAATAGGCACCAAATTCTCAAAATTCATCAGACTTAGACCAGCAATCCCAAACAAGGTATGGAAAACATCCACTTGATTATCAGGTCTATCACTAATCCCACCAGTCACCTCATCCTGGCTCTGCAGTATGAAACCCCGCAACCGATCGAAATCTATCCATTTCAATTTATCAATTATTGCCAATGATGACAACACCCACCAACTATAACATACATCAGGTAGTTTCCCAGGTCTTCCATTCAATCCACCGTTTTCCAATTGTCTTTCACTCAACCACCAACCAGTCAACTCCACATTAACTAGATCCAATCTGCCAACAATAGCCAACGTACCGAGACACGTAAACACCTGTGCCGCATGACTCTCTGCACCAGGAACCAACCCATATCCTCCATCGAAATTAGCACAACTTGTAATGAACTTCACAGCACCTTCTACAACTTCATCGTCCAATTTCCCCAAGATTGCCAACGACTGAACTGCAGTATACACAAATCTCGTATCAATCTCACCGAATCTATCGCCCTGAAAGGCACCGTTCTCTAACTGGTTCCGCTTAATAAAACCCACCACTTTCGCAACGTCCTCGTCAGTCAACACATCCAATGATTCATAAATTAGCAGTATTTGCAACGCAGACAGCGTGCTTAACAAATGACTATCGTGGTTTTTAAAGGACCCAAACCCACCGTCTTCATTGAAGCAACTCAGCACGAATTCGACAACGTCCTGCTTGTTGAAAGTGTCCTTTGCATCAAGAAGACACAGGGCAGCTAGGCCCCAGTACGTCCCGTTCATTCGGAGATGCTCTGTGAGCCAGTACTGGAGGTCCTGGTGCTTCGTGTCGAGAGAGGCAATGTAGCTGATGTGCTTCTCGCGGTAGAGAGAGGCCATTGTGTGTGTGTCAGATACGTGATTTAACTGTTGGCTGAACTTGTTTCGGTTTTTGATGTGGAAAGATAAAATTGTGAATATTTTCAATGTCCCATTTTCTTTGTTCTTTGTTCGTCGTACAGGAAAAAGACTGAGGGAAAATGGTGCAGGATACCGTTGGATTGGACGACCTAAGGAAAGACACGAACTTTGAGAGCAACGGGGTACTAGTTGGTGACTTTTTAGCTGGCTTGGAGGCGAAGAGAAAGCAGAATTTGCAACTGGTGCCAACTGATGATGAAGAGGTCAAGTTGAAGCTGCGAGAGTTTGGACAGCCAATTACTTATTTCGGAGAGGATAAGGGCGACAGGAGGGATAGATTGATCAGGTACGTTGTTGAAAACAACATTGACTTGACCGGGACAGCAAATGATGAAGCCATGGAGGATGCTGATGATAATGATATTGAAGACGAAGAGTTCTATACGCCTGGTTCCTATGAGCTTGTTGAAGCCCGTAAGTTCATGACGAGGTATTCACTTGAGAACTCTCAACGGAGGATCGAGAAACAGATACAGGACTCTAAAGTTGACACAACGGAACAGCTGTTAATAAGGAGAAACGAAATCAAGAAGTATAAACCATACGCACTGACTGGATCACAACCGGTATCCACGAGACCAGTTTCACAAGTAGCTATCAACCCAAAGACGAACCAGATTATCAGTGGCTCATGGGCCGGCGAGTTAAAGCTATTGAATGAGGACCTGGATATCTTGAAAGAGTTTGAATCAATGGAGGGTAAAATCGGTGGATTGGACTGGTCACCTACGAACAACGAGATATTCATATCCTCCGCAAACTCATTAAAGCTCTACAACACGTCGAGCGATGTACAGGCGACGTATACTGGACATGAAAACAGAATAGTGCGATCGAAGTTCCATCCATCAGGAAGATACATCGCATCTGCATCATATGATCTTACATGGAGATTATGGGACGTTGAAACTCAACAACAACTGTTGTTGCAAGAGGGTCACTCGAAAGAGATCTACACTATTGGTTTCCAAAAAGATGGATCTCTTCTGGCGAGTGCTGGACTGGATGCCATGGGATACGTTTGGGATCTAAGAACAGGAACGTCAATAATGACTTTAGACGGCCATATTAAGCCGATCTATGGGTTGGATTGGAGAGATAACGGATATCAGTTGGCGACAGGTGGTGCCGATGGGTTGATCAAAGTATGGGATTTGAGAATGAAGAAAGTGACCGGGAGTGTACCTGCTCATAACAGTATCATTTCCGAAGTTAAGTTTCATGACAATGTCTTAGTTTCAAGTTCTTATGACCATAGCATTAAGATATTCAGTTGTGATAACTGGATCTCTATCAATGAGTTACAGGGTCACTCTGATAAAGTGATGAGTGTGGATGTCAGCGACGGATTGATAGTTAGCAGTGGCTGGGATAGATCAGTTAAGAAATGGTGTGTATAAAAAAGGAAAGTTTATTTAATCTATTTAGAGGCACCTGGACTTAGCCATCTGTTGTTAGTTCTTGACTTACTTGAGTTCAACTTGCCTATATTCTGCTCAATGTCTGTCTTTAAAGCAGCAAGTCTTTCTTGCAAGATCGTGACCTCATCACTTGTTGCTGGTTCATCTTTGAAATCTTGGAAGTAGTTCTCTATTTTTACTTCATTTTCACTTATTTGTAGTTTCACCTTAGTTATTCCCTCTTTGGATTCAGCTATTGAATTTTTAGCGTTCTCAATTTCGTTAATCATGTATTGCTTTTCAACAGCGTGAGACTCCAGTTTTTTAGTCTCTGCTTTGATCTCTTCTTTCAAGTTTCTCAACGAATTTAGCTCGTTGGCCTGTTTCAACTGTGAGATTTTTTCCTTTTGAGCATCAATTTCACCTGTCAGTTTCTCATTCTGTGAAGAGATGGATGAAATTTGCTCTTTGAGTTGAGCCAACTCTTCCACAAGTTTAGACTCATCATCTTTCAGGTAGGTATTCACATTACCTTCAAATTGTTTGAAGTTTTCAAAGAACTGTTCTTGCAAATCTAAACGATATCTTGCCGAGTTCAACTCCTGCAGTAGCTTATGAGTTAGCGTGTCGTTATAATTGGAGTTTGTCTGTAAAATACCCGTGCTGAAGGCCTTCAGTGGGTTAGAACTATAGTCCTTGTTCAATCTCTTCAACTCGTACAAACTCTTCTTAGATTCCTCCTGTTGATTCTTCTTTTCAAACACGACTTCAGTCAACAGAGATCTCTCCACATCCAATGAATTATATTTCTTAATATTAGGAAGTTCTGGTAATGGCCATGGTTGATTTTGGAAATCACGAAACCAGTCTTTCAAGTATGTTAGATTCTTTGCATAGATGGGCCTCAAGTCTGGAGGCAACACCCCGACGCGATCTCTCAACACAACAATGGCAGCAGTGACATCAACCAAGTATTCTCTAGATTTTTCCGTGTGTAATTTTCTGAAATACAACGCGACTTGATCAATGGAATTCGAAGTGACAAACCGTAGAATTGGAGTGTTATCGTGCTTTTTCAAACTTTCCAAGAACTCAACATCAGTCGTAATATCAAATGAGAACACAAGATCGAATTTCTCCAGGTTGTCAAACGTGTTCTCCTGAGAATCAGACGACACTATGAACGTATTCAAGGTTCTCACCACGGTCTGTTTAGTAGTCTTTGTAGGATCTCTGATATGAACACCGGCTGTTCTCTTGATATTGGTCTTCACACCCAGCAGCAACGCCTCAATCAAATCGAGCGTCTTCCCTGGCCTTGCAACAACTGCCACGTTCAACATGGTTTCCTCCAATAACGTCAACACGTCCTTCAACACTTGGAACTTCCCACTTGTGAGTGCCAGATTCAACGGCACGTCTTTTCCAGCAAGGTTCTTTGGGAAGTACTGCTTGATGAGCAGAAACGGATGTGTTGCCACAAGCTGAGAATTCAAGTATAACGTCTCCAGGGAGTCCAGCAACAGCTGGTCCTTGTCGTCTGTCTCGAAGTACTTCAGGATGTCTGAATAGTGGAGCGAGATGACTTGGTCCGTGAGCTCCTTCTGGTATTCGCTCATGGGCACAGGCAGCCAGTAGTCCCCGGAAGAGTTGCTGCCCGTGTGGAGGGCAACGATAGGTGGCTCTGGCGTGCCGTCGAGGATCTTGAACAGGTCCATTGGTGGCAGGCTGGTAGACTAGTGTGTTGTTGAGTGTGATTCGGTGTTAAATTGTTGTTTGTTTCTTTCCACTAAACAAGCAGCTCAGCACGCAAGACATGACTGCAACGATGGCACAGGTCAGTGCGGAACTATCAGCAGACGAGCTTGCGCTCTACGACAGACAGCTGCGTGTATGGGGTGCTGAGGGCCAGAACAGGATCAAGCAGAGTGCCGTGCTCGTGCTGGGACTCAACGGCGTGGGAACCGAGGTGGTGAAGAACCTGGTGCTCGCTGGGGTGGGGTCCCTCGAGGTCCAGGACGACTCCCTGCTACAGGAGGAGCAGCTTTCGTGCCAGTTCTTCTCCAGTGAAGAGGACGTGGGTTCCTTGAAGTTGCCTGCCGCAGCTACCAGGATCAGAGACCTCAATCCTCGTGTCAACTTGACGACTAACACCAACGCGTTGGATCTTGCTGATGAGGAATACTTCTCCAGGTTCAACCTCGTCATCGCTAACACGCTCAATGGTGCCCAATTGGTGCAGCTGAACGAGATTACGCGGAAGCTGGGGATCTCATTGCATGTCACGGTGTGTCATGGGCTCTATGGTTACATCTTCAACGATCTAGTTCTTGACGTGACGACATATACCAGGACGAAGATGCCAATTGGTAGAAAAGTTGGCAAGTTGTCCTCAAACAGAGAGATCGTTTCTGTTGAAACAGAGGTGAATCACGAGGAGAAAAAAGTGAATGAGACGTTCACTGTGAAATCCAACTACAAGGCTTTGAAAGAGTTGAAGAGCTCAACGAACCTGTCCATATTGACAAAGAGACAAAGAAAGAATCTGTCTCCTTACCTACCTGTGTTTCTTGGTCTGATTGAGCTTGAAATTGCCAACAAGGAGATCAATTTGAGCTCGCTGAAGGAGGAGACCAATCGTGTTGTTGCAGGCTTTGGAATCAACGAAATCAGCGATGACTCCATATATGAAAGGTTGTTAAACCAGTTAAATACAGAGATCAGTCCAGCGGTAGCCATTCTGGGTGGAACTCTTGCTCAAGACGTGATCAACTTTCTCAGTAAAAAGGAACTGCCAATCAACAACTTGCTGATTTTTGATGGTGATAAGTTTACCATGCCAATCTACGAGCTATAGTGAGTGATAATATACAAAACGTTTCTTTCTCTTCCTAAACACACCTTTTTTATTCTTCTTCTAATTATTACCACTGACTGCCAATTTCTGCAAATGTTCCATAAACTTCTGTAACGAAACATCATCAGTGAAGACAACAGCTGCACCACTTGGAGCAACTTGGTTGTCCTGAGAGTAAGTGTTTGATGGATTCAGTTTACTGTACAAGAATCTAGCTTGTGATCCACCTTCCTCAGTATCGATGAATCTTGGTAATGGGAATCTATCGTATAGTAACTCAGCTGCCTCTTTCTTTGGCTCTTCTAAGAATTCCTTGAATGATACATAGTTTTCATCATCTTGGTAACCCTTAGCTCTCCATGATGCGATCGTTTCACCATGGTAGATTAGGATATGGAAGAATGTATCTAACAACAAAATGGTATCCGGTTGGATGGATACTGAATCTAATAGCACAGGATGTGGTTCGTCCTCCATGGAGAATGACGTCAAGGTAGGCTGGATCATAACTAAGGAGTTACTTGTATCTTCTCTCGTCAAGACATGTCTGTAAAATGCCGTTTCATCAGGTGAGTTATTAAAAACTTGTAAGAACTGTGATCTTCTCAAGTAATACATGAACTGAGGATATAATGAAAAAGTTGGTGATAGTCTGAAACTAGCTGGTTCCTCCTTTCTATAATCGGCGTATTTAGCACATAGTTTAATCAACATTCTATCTATCCATCTCAAGATATCAGCAGAATCATCATCATCTGATTTGAAAATAGCAATTCTAGCCATCAATACAGCTGCAACTTCTTGATCAAAGGAGTTCGCAATGTTTTGATCTCCTTCTCCAAGGAATGGCAATGCCTGTGTTGTCACTCTCGTTCTATACGTACCAGAACTATGTTGATAAGTAGTAACGTATTGAATGTATGCGTTTTGTGAGGTAACTTGATTACCAACTTCAAAAAAGATACCGTATGAGTGGATTGGAGATAATGCGCCCATTTTCCATGAACTTGTACCACCGACACCGACTTCAGCATCGGCAACATTCGTAGCACTCACCTGCTTTATAGGTGAAGCATGTCCGATCAAACCAGAAACTTTTAAATCTGGTGAAGTTTTAACATCTAATTTACCATTGAATGCCATGGATAAATATCCTTCTTCATCTTTACCAAATAACCTCAAGAAGGATTGCTTAAAGATGGAAGTAGTGAACGCATCTGTTAGCAACAAACAGCCACCTGTCTTGTTTGATAATGATTGCATTTCGTTAACACCAACTTGATCATAACAACCTGCAAAGATATCAATGGTATGACCGTTATTGCTTGCTCTTTCAGTTAAACCTTCGAAATATTTAACAGCCTTCTTGTAATGCTTAGCTGAATCTTTATCAATATCATTATGTGATCTAATTGGCTCTTTCAACTCATTACCAACAATCAAGCCCGGATTCAAAGTACACGGACCAGCAGAGAACAACAAGACTCTTGCACCAAAACCTGAATATTTCAACTGTAGCAAAGAAATGGCAATGGATGTAGCAGCACCTGTAGATCTCAAAGATCTGTTCCCGGACTTCACAGGCCATGCATCAACTTTCAAGTTCTCCAAAGTGTTAGTCAATTGAAATTCCACTTCAGATAAGGGACTGAAATACTGATCCAATGAGAAACTCAACAATTCCTTCGTTTGCTCAAACGAGTAGTCTCTGTTGCCTCTAAAGACAACATTCTTAGGAATAACACTCTTCAAATCATGGACTTGGACAATGGAACCATACGTCACTAGTCCCACCAATGCATTTGGGGGTAACAAACTCAACGAGATAATCAACGTCTCTTTCAACGCCTCCAAGTTATCTTCATCCTGACAAAGATCAACGACAAATAAAAAGACAGGCGGGTTCTGGACTGGTCTCCCCATAATATACTCGATTGTAGTGGCATCGTTCTGTAATTCTAGCGGCAAGTTATCAGCAGTGATCTGGCCATAATGAGACGGTAATTTACTCTTCCCGTGACACAGCGGACACGACCAAGAAACGGTTCTCAAGTCCAGGGCACAGTAAGGGTTCAGGATCGCCCTACAGGAGCCATTGGAACATGTGATTGGCTCGTAATTGGCGAGCTTCAAGTCAGGATTCGCCTTTAATGGAGTGTACAGTGATCCTACTGGCACAACCATTCTGTTGGCTTCCGCTCTTGTTCTAGGTAATGCGTTCCAGGAGAAACGCACCCCATTGATGTCCTCGTTGGTCTCGAAATCCATGGCGGCGCGAAGGTGTGGTCAGCGAATGGTTGGAAGATCACCTGTATCTTCTGGTTGTTTTGATTTTCGATTTCGGTCGATTTCAATGTGCTGTTCAAACGGTGTGTGGGTTTACGAGTGGTGTAGACTTCCGAATCGGGAAACCGGAAAGTCGCGGTATTAGCGTCATAGAGGATATAGTATACAGAAGTCGCAACAGCAAAGCGTATTTATTATAGATATTGGTCATATGTAGGTTATAGCTGGTTGTCATGCAGTCCAGATTGATCTAGTGAGATCTCTAGCTTCTGCATTCTCTTGGCCTCGATTTCCAGTTGTTTCTTCTTGTGCGACTTGCGTTTCTCGTCTTCAAACTGGTACGAGTCATCATCCTGGTCGTCGTCAAAGCTGAAATTGGTAGAGTATGCCTTCACAGGCTTGTCCCTCACAATCGTATTGATCTGCTTGTTGTTGGCCAATTGGGTGTGGATCCCGGAGGAAAATACCCACTTCAACTGGATCAATCTGAAAAAGGCAAACCACGACTTGACAGCCAGGGATCTGGATTTACTGAGCTTGATATGACTGAGCACCTCTTCTTCGCTGTCTTTGCCGACGTACCCACTGTCATCTATGCTGATCTCGTTCGCCTTTTTCTTAGAGCTGAGCTTTCTCACTCTTTGCTTCTTGTCAGAATAAATATTGATTGTATTCAAGACGTCTTTGAAAACGGAACGACCTTGCTTCTTATCCTTTTTCGAAATTTTCTTGCTTGAGTTTTTGAATAACTCCTCCAATCTGGACACCAATTGATATTTGCTTGCATATGGAAAATCAAAATCGTCATTAGGGTTATAATCCGACAAGTCTTCATTTATATCATCGCTATAGTTATAGTTTTCAAAACTTAAACCAAATATCATGGCAACTGGTTTCAACAATTCCAGGTTATCAGAATCCTCCAAGATGTCAAACAGCGTAGGGTCTAATAAGTTCTCCAAATACTCATTCAACGTGGCACTCTCCACCAATAAGGTCAACAGGGCACCGATACCATACAAGAGAGAAATGACCATGTTGAGGTTCTCATTCAAGTCATTGACGTAGTTCAGCAGGATTCCATTCAAAAATTCCAAGTTCCCTTCAACGCCAAAGCCACCAGACTCGTCATAAATACTCAAACTTATAGAACTGTAGGAGTAAACAAGATGCTGTCTGATATTCAACGCTATTGTTTCATCCTGAATCTTCCTCTCCAAAACACTCAATATATTCAACGTCTTATCCTCCGAGTATAACACTGCAGACTCGTCCAAATTCACAATCAAAAAGGCAGTCAACACTCTGTTTAGTAGCAAAAACTCGTTTGAGTTGGAGTCTTTCAAGCTTTGGAAATCCTTGAACAAGAGAAGCAAGTCAACTTCATAGTCGTCTTCGTTAGGATATATGGTGGAGAAGTCTGGAGTTTTGATAATCAGATTATACAGTTGGTTCAATAGCAATTCACGATCATTGGCGCTCACCTCCTTCAATGGCTTCTGTAAAGTCTTGATAATTTCTGGAATAGAGTGCAGTTTCAACTTCACCTTGTTTTCATCACCGTGTTCATTCACACTTTCAGCATCAGAGTCATTCAACAGGACGCTCAATCTCTCTGATATCAACTCATCAAGGTTATCAAAGTTTATATCTCCTAGCAAGTCGTTATTGTCCGAGGCAGGCCCCCTTGACGGCGGCCGTGAATTGCTTCTGGAAGTAGGCTTCGAGGATTTATGCTCTGGATGGAATATAGCTCTATGCATTCTTGGTTTCTTTCTTTCTTTCTTCTAGTGGAGAGTAATTGGAGGAGCAAGCGAAGAAATGGGGACAATGCGGGCTCTATTTATAGTGACTCCACTTTTGCGCCAAAAAAATAGATGACTTTGCGGTGCTGAGTCAGCTTCTTTGTTTCGAAAAGAACAGTGTAAATAGTGATAGCAGCAGTTACGACTACTGATAACTGGTTAGTTTTGACAGTTCCAGTACAGCTATGAGTCACGTACACTTCGTTGCGCTTATTTCCCGAGAGGTATGCACAGCTTTCAAGTTTTCAGCCTTCTCAGGAGCCCCTTTTACTGACAATTCCTTTTACCTGTAGAACAGGCCAATACATGTCCAACAGGTTTCTGGGCCCACAGACAACAACCAGCTGCTGAAGTATCACTTCCTGGCCAACATGGCACTGGACGTGCTGACGTCGCCTTCATACGAGGGCGAGAACAACACAGTACAGCTGCTGTTCGTGAAGGATCAGGCGAACATATACGGGTACCAAACAAGCACGGGACTGAAAATCATCATTGGCACAGATCAAGAGATCAAGAAGGACTCTACAGTGTTCAGCAGCATACATAAAATATACCTAAACATGATCATCAACCCATTCCAGACCGAGGAGTTGAAATTCAACGAGAAGTCTCTGAGCGGCAAGATCAGTCAAGTGATCAACCAGCATCAAGCTCGAACACCAACGGCACCGGTATAGAACGGATCATTTCAATATAACGTTTGCATTTCTCAATTCCAGGTATTGTTGGTCAACACCTTGCGGTATGTTCTTCACGACGGTGAACACCTCCAAGTTATGATATTGTAGATTGTTCGAAGGACTTCTGTAATTGGCCTTGAGCCCCGTCACGTCACAGTACTTCTTCAAAGGTTTGCAACTTGGAGGGCTGTTCAAGCTGTTGTAAAAGACGGCGTTTGGTTTGAACGCATCCTCCTTGGACTTGATATACCTTGCCTCGTCAATTAGCAGCTGTTTACCGGGCTTCACCCTCTTATTGCCCTGTTTGATGTGGTTGTTCTTGAAAGGGAGGGTCACGTTGTTGCGGTGGGCAACCTCATATATGTCTACCTCCGTCATTATCCCTGTGTCAGTATGTGTCAGTGTATCTCAGTGTATCTTAGTGTCTCTCAGTGTCTCTCATTATCCCATGTCTGTGATCAGTGCAGTCTCATACTTAGTAAAGACACACCCACACACACCTCGATTCAATATCCCCGAGTCAGCCGAGCCTCCGCCGAGTCAAACGCACGAGTCACAAAAAGACCAATTCAACTAAGTATTTAGCTAAGAAAGAGCCCAAAACAGGCACAGATCCTGCTAAAAGTGGGTCCCAATGTGTCAAATTCCACCAAAATGCGATAACAGAATTCCAGCTTATCTCTAGCTATCTTCCAACTACACATACACAGGTATTCAACGATCTCAATTGTCCAAACCATTGGACCATTGGACTAGCAACTGGTGACTCACGCTTTTCCGCTCGCCAGCCAATCGGAACACTCATAATTTTCTCGCAGTAATTTTCTCGCGGTCCGCCCAACGTCCGCCCCAGCGTCCACCCAGCGTCTGCCCGGAGATTCCACCCTCCAGGCAGAGATCTCCTCCGCCAGCGCTGTCCACTTTGAGGAGCGGCTCTCTTTTCCCTTTTCTGACGGCGATGCGATGCGATGCCTTCTCGTTTTTTCTTTTCTTTTTCCTCGGTGACACACACCATCACAAGCTTGCATACCCATTGGAAATCCATATAAAACTTTTCCAGCGTCCCACCTGCCCAGCTCTTGCTTGAACTTAACTTAACTTAACTTATTTCCCAGAAGCTAGTTTCTTTACACTGACATGACTATCGAAGTTACCCCCTACGAATCTGCATCCAATGATTTCAGATCAGATACTTTCACCACTCCAACTGAATCAATGATCAAAGCTGCGTTAAGTGCCTCCATTGGTGATTCTGTTTACAACGAAGACACCGACACCATTGCCTTGGAGAAGAAAGTTGCCAAGTTGACAGGTAAACCAGCTGGTCTATACTGTGTTTCAGGTACGCTTTCAAATCAGATCGCTATCAGATCCCATTTGTTTCAACCACCTTATTCAATCTTGTGTGATTATAGGGCTCACGTCTATACCCATGAAGCTGCAGGATTAGCAATGTTGTCAAATGCAATGGTGACTCCAGTGAGACCATCAAACGGTGATTACTTGACCCTAGAGGACATCAAGCAAAACATTGTTCCTGAAGATGGTGACATCCATGGTGCTCCAACTAAACTTATCTCTTTGGAAAACACTCTACATGGTATCATTTACCCATATGAGGAGCTTTTGAGAATCAAACAATTTTGTATTGAAAACGGTTATAAATTACACTGTGATGGTGCTAGAATTTGGAATGCATCTGTCGAAGCTAATGTCTCTATGGAAAAATACGGTGAAGTCTTTGATTCAATTTCCATCTGTTTATCGAAATCAATTGGTGCACCAATGGGATCTGTCCTAGTTGGTGAAATCCCATTCATCAAGAAGTGTAACCATTTCAAGAAACAATGCGGTGGTGGTATCAGACAATCAGGTATGATGTGTAAGATGGCATCTGTTGCAATTGACGAAACCCTACCAAGATTGAAAAGCTCGCATGAGAAGGCTAGAAAGTTAGGTGATTTCTGTATTGAAAATGGTATTCTTTTAGAATCACCAGTTGACACAAACTTTGTGTTTATTGACCTAAAGGCAAACTTCATCAAGGATGACACCATGATTAAATTCGGTAACAAGAACGGTATCAAGTTGATGGGTGGTAGAATTGCATTCCATTACCAAATCTCTGAAGACAGTTTAGAAAAAGTGAAGAAAGCTGTTCTTGAGGCTTTCCAATACTCTCAAAAGAATCCTCATCTCCATGATGGTCCTTATAAGATGTATCGTTCACCAACTCCAGTTAAATACTGAGTAGGTAGGTACAGAGAGTATCACTAAAATGGCAATTAAGTACGATTAATGTGTTATGAGTTTGCATTTTTTTTTTTTCAATGAGAGGGTTTTGTATTATTATTATCAGAAATTGCATTAGGGAAGGTTATATAATTCCTCCTATAGCTGGTCGCATTTTCAGTTGGGTTTACATGATTAGGTTCAACTTGCATTATGACCAGAAACGTTAGGTGGGGTTGGCCTTCACTGGCTACAGAGATCAACTATCGCTTGATTTCATCTGATGAAACTAGAGATACAATTCATCGGAGGCGAGTCCAATGCTGGATTCAGATTCAGATCGGACCAAACAATTACGATAATAATGATAATAGCATGCATTGTTCCTCAGCATTCTGATGTGGTGAACAATGTCCATTCTTTCCCTTTCTTTTTTTTTTTTTTTTTTAGGCAGTTGATGTGAATCACAAATAAATGGTTCCTTGATGAAAAATTGTGTATATTTCTAGAGTCGTAGACTGTGGTTCCTGCTCAACAGCTGGTATACCCGGTATAAAAGCGAGGTCTACGATCACAGCTGCTCAATGCGGCGCAGCTCTCTCTCTCTTCTTAAGAACAGCTTTGGCGCCAAACCTTTCAAATGTTCGCCGTTTTGCGAGAAATTCGCGCCAAAAATGAAAACGAAAAACAACAAAGAAAAAAAAAAACGAAAAAAAAAACAAAACAAAAATAGAAAACTGAAAGCGTGTGAAATTTCTGGCAAAATACAACCAAAGGGACCACACAACTCGATCAACTTTCGCATAGCACCACCACAAAACCTGCACGATTTCCTTGCTTTCCAACCCCACCATTGAACGGCTCAGAAATTGGCACGGACTCTATCACATTATACCCTGGCTAATACCCCACTCAGATCATTCCCGCGCCAGCGTTTTGTTTGACGTTTCCTCAAGATGAAGAAGTCGGTGCTCATATCGACGGTAGTCTCAGGGACAATAGCATTGATCCTGCTGCTGAATCTTGTTTTGAAGATTATCTTCAGACAGCCATACTACCCCACGTTTGGTAACACGCCATCTGTGGAATACTACGATCTGAAGAATTATGAAGGTCTAGCTGACGGTTGGCAGCACGAGGAGCGCGTTTTATTTTGCGTACCCTTAAGAGATGCAGCTACGCATCTGCCTATGTTTTTCAGTCATATGAGAAACTTGACGTATCCTCATCACTTGATTGATTTATCATTTTTGGTTTCTGATTCCTCGGATGATACGATGAAGGTGCTTGTTGAACATTTGAAAGAGATTCAAAATGGGAAGGATCAATCTTTGAAATTCGGCACGATTGAGATCTTCGAGAAGGACTTTGGTCAATCGATCGGACAAGGGTTTTCAGACAGACATGGCTTTGAAGCTCAAGGCCCAAGAAGAAAATTAATGGCAAGGGCAAGAAATTGGCTATGGACAGTTTCGATAAAACCATACCATTCCTGGATATATTGGAGAGATGCAGACGTGGAGACAGTCCCACCTACAATCATAGAAGATTTAATGCATCATGGCAAAGACGTTATCGTTCCTAACGTCTGGAGGCCTTTACCTGATTGGTTAGGAAACCAACAACCATACGATTTGAACTCATGGCAAGAAAGTGAAGGTGGTTTACAATTAGCAAAGACCCTAGGTGAAGATGCCGTCATAGTGGAAGGGTATGCGGAATATGCCACCTGGAGACCACATTTAGCATATCTAAGAGATCCATATGGTGATGTGGAAGCTGAAATGGATCTGGATGGTATTGGAGGTGTTTCCATCCTGGCAAGAGCCAAAGTCTTCAAAAGTGGAGGTCATTTCCCTGCTTTTTCATTTGAGAAACATGCAGAGACTGAAGCTTTTGGTAAACTATGTAAGAGAATGGGATATTCTGTTGTTGGATTACCACATTACGTGATCTGGCATATTTATGAGCCATCTTCCGATGATATCAAACACATGGAATGGATGGCAAAGGAGGAAGCTAGACAAGTTGAAGAATCGAAATTGAAGACCTTTTATGATAAGATATGGCTGGAAGGATTTGAAGATGTTTCACAGGATTGGGAGAGTGATAAGATGAATATCTTCAAAAATACCGATACCAATAAGTTCAAACCTGGCAAAGTCGATTGGTCAGGAGTCGATTCATTCAATGAAAATCCGTTGAGTAATAATCATAAAGATAAGGTTCTTGCTGCATTTGATCCATCATCATAAAGGGATATATTATAATCCTAGGGGTTTTTTGTGGTTAAAGATCGCCATTTAAAAAATAAACATTTCAGAAAAAACAAAGATTCACGTTTATTTTGTGGTATACACTCATTTCAGTTCTTTGTTGGTTTTTCAAATCTTGTTGATTTCTACAGTTTACTTGTTTGTTATAGTCATTGCAGTTTCATAACCTGAAATGCATGCACCCTTTTGGGTGCTTCCATTAATTTATTGTGCACTAGTTAGTATACACAAGAATACTACCATAAAGTAAAAATGTGAGTTTGTAGTTCGCATCAACGTGGCTTGGTTGTTTAATAAGGGAAATTAAACCAGTACTGCATCAACTGTTACGCTTTAAACTTGGTTGATGTGCCTTGTTGACTTCAGCCCAGAGTAAACATTCCGGGGTTTGTGTCAACATTAAACTTTGAGAACGACGCTTGTTTGACTTGTTTGACTTTACTGTCCAGTACGCAACTTCTCAGAATGCATTCAAGGGCGTTTTGTATTATGCAATTGTGCGGATAATAAATATTTAGCATTAAAGGTAAAACGGTATATACAGTGACCACAACACACGCCAAAGTTTAATCCTCAATAGCCTCTTCAATATCATTGATATCTTTTCCATTCTTGAAAAAATTCAACTTTTTGACAATGGATCCACTACGACCACTATGATTTGAAGAAGTGTTATCATTGTATGAATCGTTTTGTGAATCTTGGAAGGATGAAGAGTTAGATTGTTTCCTATTTTGAGAGATCATGGATGATTTTCTGTTAGTTCTAGAAAATAACTTCATTGAAACATTCGATGCACTTGTTTGATTTGGGTTGAATTCCTCGACTGATTCCAATTCCTGATCGATATCAGAAGGTGAGTTTACCCCTTTGGTAGGTGATTTTTCATTGTTATTGTTACTATTGCCAAACGAGAAGAAATTTTTTCTCTTGAAGAAGGAAGGTGATGACAATTGTGACTCGTTTGACGATTTGACTGATTTGTTCGTGTTTACGAGTTCCACTGGTACTAACAACGATTCATCTCTATCAGTATCAGTTGTTGAACCAGCTAAAGGAAGCGGTGATCCATTTGGTGAGTTATTGTGAAAGCTAGACCAACTGATATTATCCTTCTCTAACGAGTTTGTGGAATGCAGAGAAACATGTCTTTCGTGTGCTTTCAGATGCGCAGTTTCCCAGACAGAATTTAGAAATTCATCATTGTTTGCAGGTTTTGATAGTGTAGATGTGGGTTCGTCGCTTATTTTAGCGTTCCCATTGTGATGATTATTGAAATTGAAGAAATGAGGAGGATTATTATTTGGTTGATTTCGCTCACTAGTTAAATCTATGGATTGTGTGGCCCTGCTGTTATTGAAGAATTTACTCTGTTTCTTTGATTTGGAGGTTGGAATAGAAGATGCAGTTGTTGGAGGTGATAATGTTGGATGCAAAATAAAATCATTAGACTCATTGTTTTTTTTACCAAAACTGAAAACGTTCGACAGTCTTCTAGGTGAGAATGGGTTGAATGCGTTTTCCTTTTTACCATTTGGCGGATGCAGTTCAGTGTGTACAGCTGTAGGGGATTGAGAGAGGGATGATGGCGGGGAGGTCAGGTTCATAGGCGCCATGATTTCGTTCTGGTTGGCACCTGACAGAATAGAGTGTATGTCATTAACATTCATATTCAGACTGGTATTTGGTGAGTTATGCATAGACATGAAATCATTTTGATAGGACAGTTGTGGAGAAACTGGGTTGAACAAGTGCTGAGAGGAGGGTTCTTTTTCTGGAGGACTCATTGATGCCAAATCAAAATCAGCATGGAATAATGATTTTGTGCTCAAATTTGCATTAGAATCGTTCAGTGTCTTGGAAAATTGGTGTGCTGAGTTGCTTGAATATGTATTCAACATCACTGAACGGTTGTCTGAGCCTGAATTTGGAATATCTTGTGAGGATCCAGATTGAACAACTGACTCCCTTTTTTTATTGAACAAATAGTCGGATAAATCCTCCCCAATCAGATTTGAAGGTAGATAATGGTTTGCAGATGGAGATTCCACATCACTTGGATGAAAATCAGTAAGATTTGATGTCTGTAATGCATGCATCCTTTGTCGTTCAGAAGGATTCTGCACATTATTCCAAATAGACGAAGAGATTTGATTGAACTGTGGTGCCTGAGCTGCTAGTGAATTTGAACTATTTGAATGGAAGTTATAGTTCAGAGTTGAAACAACTGGCGGGGAAGACAATGGCAGTTGATAATCATTGGTGCCATATTGTGGAATCGGAATGGAGTCGTTGATTGCAGAAGATTGCGGAGCCGAAGGCAGTTTATCCCAGGCTTGACTATTTAACGAATCGTCTTTCATCAGTTGATTCTCAGCGCTTAATGATTTGTATGCTTCGGTGAGTCTTTGACAACGACTAACCTCACGTTGTTGTTGAGCTCTCCATTCAGCTTCCATTTTGTTATCGAGATCAAGAGAACTTTTCACCTGGCTGTACGTCTCAGCATCTAACAGTCTGATAGACTCTAGGGCTTTGGTACCCTCGTTATCAACAAGTCCGTTTTCATCAGTATGATTGGCCAATTTCTTGAAGAGTTTTGGGAAACCGACCAAATTTTCCTGCTGCTTTCTGTTTGAATTTAATGACTTGATATTTTCGTCAAGTTTGGAAATGTCTTCAGCCAGAGTTTTGATTTTGATCTGTTTATCTTCAATATCTACCTGAATTGCTCTGATAATTGTTGGTTCGTTCTGTTCCATTTCGGATCTTTTCGCATGGAACTCATCAATTTTAGCATTCCATGTCTTCAAATCAGCTTCCATTTTTTCGATATTTTTCAATTTATCACTCAATACACCCTCCTGTTTGGTTTTTCTCAACTCAGTCAATCTTCTGGTATCATCCAACATTTTGATCTCGGACTTCATTGACTGTCTGTTACCATCTTCCAGCTTTTTACGTTCCCTCAGGGAGTCTCTTTCTTGAATCAAAGTGGCTTCATAATCTTTGAAATCTCGATAAGTTTGAGCCTGCTGAAGCAAAATAGTGTGTAGTTCCTCTTGACCGGATTCCAAATAATAACGCAGCTCTTCAATATTTTCAATTGAGGTTGGATCAGGCAGTTCGGCATATGTGGAGGCATTCGAAGTCAAGTTAAGACTGTTGTCATTATTCAGGGAGTTCACTGTATTTGATCTTGATCTTGAAGCTCTTCCTTCAACATTTGGGTTGACCGAGAATGGTGTAACAAGTTTTTCCACATTTGAAGAGTCTTTAGAGCCTGTCAAATATTTGAACAGATTATCGGGATTCTCCAGCAAAAGTGGGTTCAGATGATTTTGCAACTCTGTTGAATTACTCTTGATGTAAACAGAATCACTTTTAGCCTTATATCCGGTGTTATTTATGCAAACAAGGTCTAACTTATATCTTGTATTCGGTTCCAAGCCCGAGACACAGCAATGTGATTCCGTCCCACTCAACATGGCTACCTGTGTAGCATTAAGATAAACACAGAAGTTGACGATCTTCTGTTCAACTGCGGGCAAATCCCAGTGTAAATACACTTTGGAGCTTGTTATGTTGTCAATTGATAATTTTGAAGCCTTGGGTATGTCGATCTTAAGCGTCTTGACCAAATCATCGACGGGTACCCTGGTGAGGGTATAGAAACGCTGCAGGAGCCAGAGAACTGCCATGGAGGCGACTATCAGGGCCCAGTGCATGCTGAAGTTGTCACTGACGTGCAGATTGCGGAGAAACTAGCTAGAAATGGAGAAGCCGGTGCGAGTATTAATGAAACACTCTGTTTTTGGTACATTTTTTTTTACCGCATTTTGTGTAAAGGTGGAATTTAATCACGTGACAAAGACGCTCTCTCGAGTCACATTTTTCAGCTATTCAATCTGAAATTCCACAGTTGATACCTGCTTATCATAGGATTAGCAGGTTGAATAATGGCTGGAAGCACGTACACGTCAGCAGAGAACGACTTCAGATCCGACACTGTCACTACCCCAACTGAATCCATTCTCAGAGCTGCTCTCGGATCCACAATTGGTGACGCAGTGAACAATGAGGATGATGACACTATCGCGCTAGAGAATAGAATCGCCACTCTGACTGGGAAGGAGGCAGGGTTGTACTGTGTTTCTGGGACACTATCGAACCAGATAGCGATCAGAACGCATCTGACCAACCCCCCTTATTCTATTTTGTGTGATTACAGATCGCATATCTACGTTCACGAGGCTGCCGGTTTAGCCATGTTGTCGAATGCGATGGTGATCCCAGTGAGACCATCAAATGGTGTTTACTTGACCTTGGATGATATACTTGAGAATGTTATTCCAGCTGATGGGGATATTCATAGTGCTCCAACTGCGTTGATTTCCTTGGAGAACACAATCCATGGTGCTATCCACCCCTATGAGGAGATTGTTAAGATTTCTGAATTTGCAAGAGATAATAACCTTATCTTGCATTGTGATGGTGCAAGATTGTACAACGCTTCAATTGAATCTGGTATTTCATTGGCGGAGTACGGTGCTCTTTTTGACTCTATTTCCATATGTTTATCCAAATCTTTAGGCGCACCTGTCGGTTCTGTTCTTGTTGGTGACTCTAAATTCATCACAAAAGCTAACCATTTCAGGAAGCAAAACGGTGGAGGCATCAGACAGAGTGGCTCACTAGCTGCTATGGCTTCAGCTGCCATTGATGAGAATGAAAAGAAGATCAAGGCAACGCATGACAAGGCTAAAGAAGTTGCTGAATACCTGAGCAAGAAGGGAATTGAGTTTGACGAGCCTGTTGACACCAACTTCATCTTTATTGATGTCAAAAAGAGCCCAATAGATCCAGATTTGGCTGAAAAATATGGGGAAGAGTTCAACGTCAAGATGTGGTTACCAAGAATTACCTTCCACTACCAGTTGTCTGACGAGGCCATCGAAAGAATGAAGGAGGCCGTTGTTAAAACCTTTGAAGAGACAAAGAAGCTTCCTCCTCGCAAGTACTCCGGTAAGTATTACAAGGTCAAGTCTGATAAATAGAGTGTATAATTTCAGTATAAATCACCAGCTGCTATTTGTGTCTCGCCGAAAATAGAAAACAAACCGAAAACGTTCTCTGCCAAAAATACAACACGCGAAGCTTGTCAACATATCACTGATTATTTGCACTACCGTAGCTGGAAGCATGTCAATTCTTGAGGAAAAGAAACAACTGGAGCTAAAGCTCTCACCTGTCGTGAAACAAGCAATTCATCTCTCTAAGACAGCCACACAGGGAAGATCTTTGAAACCTCTTCCGCCTACGTCATCATTCTCGTTGATCTCATCTGACGATGAAACTAAATCAAGCTGGTACAGTACCGGTCTAGAAGCCATTGCACAAGGGAAAGTTGGTGTCATATTGATGGCTGGTGGTCAAGGTACCAGATTGGGCTCTTCTCAACCAAAAGGATGTTACAATGTCGGGCTACCTTCAAATAAGTCATTATTTCAGATCCAAGCTGAAAAGCTAAACAAGGTTCAACAGTTAGCCAATGCTAAACATGGAACAGACGCTAAAGTGAATTGGTACATCATGACTTCTGAACCTACCAGAAATGCAACTGAGCAATTCTTCATTGATAATCAATACTTTGGCTTAGAGAAAGATCAGATCACTTTCTTCAATCAAGGTACCCTTCCATGCTTCGACAAAGCTGGTGAGAAAATCCTACTAGAGTCCGAAACCTCCATTGCCCAATCCCCTGATGGTAATGGTGGTCTCTACAAAGCTATCTGCACTAACAAATTACTTGAAGATTTTGCCAAAAAGGGAATCGAACATATTCATATGTACTGTGTCGACAACGTCTTGGTTAAAGTCGCTGATCCAGTCTTCATTGGGTTCTCAATCGAGAAGAAATTCCAACTTTCTACAAAAGTTGTCAGAAAGAACGAGGCATCTGAATCAGTTGGGTTAATTGTCCTTGATGATGATTTGAACAGACCAGCTGTCATTGAGTATTCTGAGATCTCCAAAGAATTGAGTGAAAAACAAGACAAAGACGATCTTTTGTTATTCAGAGCGGCTAATATTGTCAATCATTACTATTCCGTTGAGTTATTGAACAAATCCATCACTAATTGGATTGACAACCAAGATTTCTTGCCATTCCATATTGCATATAAGAAAATCCCTTCATTGAACGAAAATGGTGAATTTGTCAAACCAACTGAACCAAACGGTATCAAGTTGGAACAATTCATCTTTGATGTCTTTAAAGACATTGAACTATCAAGATTTGGTTGTTTGGAAGTTGAGAGATCAGAGGAGTTTTCGCCATTGAAGAACGCTCCTGGGGCTAAGAGTGACACTCCTAAAGCCAGTGTAGCTAATTATTTGAACTTATCAACGAAATGGATCAGACAGGCCGGCGCTGTTTTGGAGAATGATGATAAAGTCGAAGTCAGTTCATCGACCTCTTATTCTGGAGAAGGCCTTGAGAAATTTAAGGGTAAAGCGTTGAAAAATTTAGAGATTGTCTGAATTTGCCATTGATGATCTATCACAAAATCTAGTATCTATCGCCTATATATCTTCATTCATCTATTTTTTTTAGAACAAAACCCGTGTAACTTCCCGTCAAGTATGTCATTTATCTACAACAAAGGCCTAGTGATTATATTCGTGTTATTATGTATGTATATATGCATATATGCATTTCATTATCACAAAGGCTATCAATCTTTCTTCTATGGTTTCAGCACTCATGAACCAGCATGAGCATTACCCAAAGATCACACATTCAAACGATGATTCATTTTACTCTTGAGTTCATCAATCAATAAACCACCCTCCACAGCATCAACTTTAGAATCGTTATAATAAATTTCTTCCTTATTACGATAGCTACTTCCATCGCCACTTTCATCAGTGCCAAGTACGGTAGAAGTACTCAATACTCTGTTGAAATTTCTCTCTAATTTCCTCTTGAAGTCATCGTTATCCAACACGTTGTTATCAAGGCTATAGTCAGCTGCTTCGTTGACGATCGGTGTTATCACGATACTATCGTCATTAGATAGCAGTTGGTGCTCGGAAATGTAGTCAGCATTTGTAACATTGGTGGGAGGTGGGTATGAAGGGGATTGCAATGATGGAGTGATGTTGATGTAGTTGTCATCATATGAGACCTTCTTCACACTAGAAGCATCGAAAATGTCATTTTCGTTTTCCATTACCGTAAGTAGTGGGATAGAAAGCCCAGTGCTTAGCCTTTTATAGCTCTTTGGCGTGCTTGAAGGCGTCGACGTTGAAGGGGAAGCGGGGCTCATAGACCCTGATGTTGGAGAACTTCGAGCCTGTAGTGTAAATTGTTGTTGTGGTGGCAGTGAGAACCGTTTTCTTTTAGACAACAAGATGCTGCTTGACCTGTTGTCTAAAGGAGACGAATATGATCGTTGAGCTAGATGGAATGGCTTATTGGTCTGTGATGATTTCTGAAGGTTAGTTAGATCTTGATTATAGATGTTGTGCACTGATGTAAGTAGCTCGCCAATTTTGGCAAACTCTTGAATCTGATCATCGATTGAGTTATTATCATCCAATGTTGCCAAGTTCAGTTGTATTTCTTTCAGTTTATGTGTCAATTTGATCAAATGGCTTGGTGTTTGCGAAGTTGGCATTATAGTAGAAGTGTCTTTACCACCTAGCACACGCGAGTTCTCCTTGGCCATAAAACCATTCAAGTTATTGCTAACGGTCTCGGAAAATTTATAAAGATTTTGGAGTGCCTTTGAGATCGCGCTGAACCTTTCAAAGTTATCAGATATATGGGATGATTGAGGTTCTGGAATGTGAAATATTCTAGATGTTTTATGCAGGTACGTAGGATCAGAATCTACCTCATTTGTGGACAACAAGCAACAAATGAAGAACCTTCTTAGATATAGGAACTTCTTAAGATTCTGAGACATTTTATCATAGTCGGATGTGGAGCTGTTGCAGGACTTAGAGGACAAATGATAATTGAGTTCCTCTAACTGAATGTTGTAAATTTCACAATAATTCTTCAGACCGGAGCTATTGATGCAATGGAAAATATTAACGATATTATTTATGATACCATTAACTGACAGGATAAGCGTGCTATTTAAGACGTCATAGATTTCCTCAGATTTTTGTAGATCAGTTGATTGAGTGGGTACTGTATTATTGGTGAGGTTTGGAAATATAGACAATTCTTTGAAATTGTTCATAAGTTTGATTATTGAAATGTCAAGTTTTTGATAGTTTTTGATAAACCTTCTCAAGCCGTTGAGAATCACCGTTTCAATGACTTTGAGACTGAACGACCTTATGTTTGCAAGACCATATATGTTAACTGTGATGATTATCAGGATTGACTTTAACTGGCCTCTGTTGAATTTATCATGGTTTATAGAGAGATACCTCAGAAAGCAGATGATTCGAAGATATGAGATCGAATTCAGATAATTCCCGTTCATTGAGTACTGTGACTGCATCTGTTTGAATCTGATGCCAAATCTAGTGACTATCAAACTGTCTCGCACCTTCAAATGTAAGCTTGATATCTTCTTTTTGTACTTGGAAATCAATAGAGTTTCATCCAGGAGCTGTGAAGTGATGAGAATGTATTTGAACTCATCTTGAAAGTTTTCAAACTGACCGTCTAAATCGTGGAATTGTGAAAGAACTTTCCTCAGTATTTGAGTAATTGAAACGTTGTAGGCATTGGGTACTAGTCTCAAATTCTCATAATCCTGGGGCACCATAGGCTCCGTAACTGTTGAATCGTCGTCAAATTGACCAAAGCTACCATTATCCGCACCCCGGAAGCTGCTCATACTTGATGTTCTTAGATCAATGTTCACTAGCGTGGGAGAGATGGTAGTATCCATATCTATCCCCCAATCAGATACGATTTCATCTGATCGGCTCTTCATCGACTGATATTTGGTTGTTTCTACCTCGGGCTGAGATATTGACAGATACCTCGTCAGAGGCCGCAGCCCATCGAAGAGATTGAAGGAGTTTTGGCTCATAGTTGTGTCAAACAGCAGAGCACCACACACAACTGACCAGAATAAAGAGGAGGAGGAGGGGGGAGGGAATTAAAACGTCCTGATATTTATTCTTTGTTATTGTTTATTGTTATTGTTTTTGTTTTGATTTTGAACAAAAAAAAAAAAAAAAAAAAAAAAAAAACCGCGAATTCAGAAAAACAAAGCAGTGCCACTAATGCTGCCTCATTGGGAGATATACGGCATCAGGCAATTAAGATAAAGAAACTCGATTAAAATATAGCAGTGGACGTTTATCTGTCGACTTCTAAACTATTTACTGAAATAAACTATTTGGGATTTGATTATGGATTGTTCCTTGATATGCGATTGCCGTAGAGTGGGGAGGTTCTTCACAATAAATTTACACCAATCTGTGCCAATTTCTCACAGCTCGGTAATCTCATTTGCTGAGCCTTTTCTAATTTCTCTTGATCTGTGAAAACCCATCCGTATGAGTTCTGGATGTGATGCTCCTTGATATTAGTCTCTCTACGGCACGATTCTTGTAGATTACCGATATACGCTCTCTCAGCTTCTCTAGCAAGCTTTGAAAGTTTATCCGCAGGTAATGATTCAGCCTGCTTAGGAGTGATGTAAAACGGAATCTTATAGTTCTTCGATATCTGTTGAGAAGTGAATGGTGGTGTAGAGCGCAATTCAAACTTCTCTGGTGTTTCAGACAGGAAGTTTGAGAGTATGGGTATAATTAAAACCAATATCACTGGTAAATATTGCATCATAGTGTCAAGTAGAGTCTGAGGTTGGGCTGGCTGCTGTTGACGCTGCTGTTGCTGTTGCTGTTGTCTTCTTCTTTGTTGTTGATGAGCTTGGCCAAACGGACCGCCGCCTGAAGTAGTGAATCTGACACCACCTGGACCACCAAACGTAAAAGTAGAACCTCCCATTCTGCCGCCTTGGCCACCGAATAATATATCAAATATGTCCGGGCCTCCACCCATTCCAGAACCCTGGAAGTCATTGAAACTAAAGCCACCTTGTTGACCAGCGAAGCCGAATGGATCACCGCCTTGGAAGAATGGATGAGTACTGGCGTCGAATCCAGAGCTTGCTCCCGCACCTCCAGAACTTCTTGAACCTGGATCAGCACCGGTCTGATCAAATATGCTTCTTTTGGAGGAATCCCCCAATACTTCAAATGCCTTAGCAACCTTCTTAAAGGACTCATCAGCCTTAGGATGGCTGTTCTTATCCGGGTGAACCTTTAGAGATATCTTTCTATATGCCTTCTTAATCTCGTTATCGGTGGCTGTCCTCTCAATCTCAAGGATCTTGTAGTACTCATGTGCGGGATGCTTGAGGATGCGCTGGACAACAAGCTCCTGCTCCTTTGTATAACTCCGTTCAGAGGACATGGTGTCGGTTGTGTTGCTTTGTGTGGTTGCTTCTATTGTCGTCTATGTGTAAATCAATGATGTGCTGTTCAAAATGGAAGATGGTGAATCTGGGTTGAAAAATGCAGCAAGGACTAGTTGCAGTGTGAGCTGGATGGGGCTTACCGCAGCAGTGGTGATGGTCTATCGTGTCTAGGTCGCGATTGTGGACAATTGTCGGTGTGGGGAACAGCTTTTTGATGGCTGATGTTGGATATTTGGAGCTGATTGATTGACTCGATTGATTACCAGAAAAGTAAAAAAAAAGTAATTGTTCCGCTTTGAACATCCAAATCAAAAAACGGTCTTCTCGAAGAAAAGGAAGTCGCGACTATTGCCTCATCGGGCGCCACATGTTCGCTGCGGGGAATTTTGGCGTAGAAGCCCTGGGGGGAGCGCCTGGGCCCCCTCGGAATACGTTTATGCAGTCGGAAGTGGCCACAACAGCTATCGATTCCTCGTACTATCTTTCACCCACCTGCCTGCTCGAGCACCGGTGGCAGTAATAACCTACAGATACCTATACCTGGAGACCACGGTATTATCTCAAGGAAGCAGCGATCGCGTCTTTCCCTACCCTTCCCGAACATGAGCTCCAATAGCAAGTTTTCCAAGCAGGAAGAGGATGATATCTCCAAACAGCCTGTGGTCTCAGATGCCCTTGCAAAGAACTCGAGACAGCTATTGTACGCTCACTTGTACAACTACCTTATTGAGAACGGGTACACAGACACTGCCAAAGTGCTGCTAAAAGAAGCAGATGTTCCAGTGTCCAACTACAAAGGTAATGAAGCTCCAGATAAGGCCTCAACTTCCCTTATTGAAGATGAGGTATTACCTGGTGTCAAAATGTTGATGACTTCACCAGACACATTCTTGTTGGAATGGTGGCAGTCACTATGGGCTCTACACGGTTACGTCAAGGATACCCCGGGTGTTCAGCAGCAATATCGTCAACTGCAGTTCAAACCAAACCAAGAAGTCGATAATGATGGTTCTTTGAAAGCTCCACATTCAGCTACCAATCCAAATTTTAAAAGCTTCTCCAGCAGGGTTAGTCCGCAGGAAGCTTCCCAGTCACCACAGAACTCTCAACAGCAACAGCAGCAACCACCACCACCACCATCACAGTCACAGATCCCATCGCAACCACAACCACAACAACATGCTTTGAGTGCTGGTTCTGGTAGTCAGTCACAACAAGCTATTCAATCACCTCTAGCCCATTCCAACAATACTGTTCCTATGAATGGAACTAATAAACAGGCTGTTGTTGTTCCACAACAGACGCCAGGTGCGCAACCAATTGTGAATCGTAATCCAGTAATCAACCAACAGCAGCTGAAGGCACAACAGCAACAACAACAACAACAACAACAGTGGCAGTATAATAAGATGCAACGACTGCAAGCTCAGGAACTCCAACAAAGGGTTCAGTTACAAAAGGCACAGTTAAATAATCAATATAATCTACAAAATATGACACCTCAACAACAGGCACTACTACACCAGCAACAACAGCAACAGCAACAGCAACAACAACAACAGCAACAACAACAACAACAGCAACAACAACAGCAACAACAACAGCAACAGCACCAGCAACAGCAACAGCAACATCAACAGCACCAGCAACAGCAGCAACAACAGCAACAACAGCAGCGGTTGCAAATGCAGAACATGCAAGCAGCTCAACAAGCAGGCATGCTTAATGGGGATAACCAGTTTATGAACGGTCGTTTGATGCCTCAGGCTATCCCACCGCACCAGTTCCCTGGTCAATCACAACAGATGAACTCGAACCAATCTCAACAGAATTCAAATATTCAACAACATGCAAACTCAGCTCCAACCCCACAGCCTCAAGCCGCTTTGAAACCGAATGCTAACAACAGTTTCGCCAAACCAAATGGTGTAAAGATTGAAGCTCAAGAGAACGCTGACAATCAACAACCACAACAACCCCAACCACAACCACATCAACAGCACCCACCATCCTCTGCCCTATCTTCTCAACAACTTCAAGGCCCACCGCAGCAGTATGGTATGATTGATCCTAATGGGTTGAGGGTGGAGAACTCTGCTGCACTACAAGATTACCAACTACAACTAATGATGTTAGAAAATCAGACCAAACTAACCACACCTCAGCAGCTTTCAGGACCACCACAGTACAACATGGCGAATTCTACAAATACAAACAACAACAACACTTTAACCCAGACAAATTCGAATTCACCGAACGGAAAATCCCGAGGCTCCTCGATCGCAATTGATCCTCTGCAACCTGATCCATTGATCAATAATGCACAGTTCATTGACCTATTCCAAGGTGACGCAACAGGACCATTCAGCATGAATTCTGGATATGGCAATCCCGGATCAGTTGGGACTTGGAACGGTCAACCTTCAGATGTTCAGCTTGGTGTTGGTGTTATCTCTGATGACACAGAGTTTGGTTTGAATGGAGGAAATTTTAACATAATGAATGGATTTTGATAGCTTTTATGAGCGTTGTTTATGTGAATTCTTTTAGTTCTTTACTTGTGTTTGATTATAACGTTTTTTTTCTGTCTGGCATGCGTTACATAAAGGTGATTAATTTTTGATGATTTTCTTTATAAGATTGTAATTTTACGTGTAAGAGGTAATGATTTTATTGTTGAATCACTAAACTGTCCCCAATAGTTAGATTCAGATCAACATTTGTATGTAATTAGCTTCCTCGGGAATGACTACTATCATTTGGGCAGCTGTAGGCGGGTGAATAAAATCAAAAGGAAAAAAATACCATCGTTGCATAACCCCCATTTTCGCGGTGGAATTTTTAGCCCTTTTCGGATGACTTGCGCTTAAAGGCTCCTCGATTCTCTCCAGATTTTGATCTGATAAGAATTTGTGGAGTATCCAGGTATAAAAGGAAAGCTTTCTCATCTCCATTTGCGACCTACAACTTCATTGCTGTCCCAATCCTATACACCACAATAACTAGCATGTCTTCTGATCTATTTGTTGATATCACTCTGCCAAACGGTAAGATCTACAAACAGCCAATTGGCTTATTCATTAACAACGAATTCGTTGCTGCTAAAACCGGTGAATTTATCGAAACTGTTGATCCATCATCTGGGGAAGTAATTACCAAGGTTCACAAAGCTGGCGTTGAAGATGTCGATTTGGCAGTGCAGGCAGCTAAGAAGGCCTTCCCTGCCTGGAAAAAATTGGACGGTGCTGCTAAGAGAGACCTATTCTGGAAATTGGCTACCTTAGTGGAAAGAGATGCTGAAACTATAGCTGCCTTAGAGGCTTATGATTCAGGTAAACCACTGTCTACAAATGCCGTCTATGACGTCGAGGAAGTTGTTGAAGCATTGAAATACTACGCTGGTTGGGCTGATAAAGTTACTGGTAAATCTGTCCCATTAGGTAATAAGTTGGGTTATACCCTACATGAACCATATGGTGTTGTCGGTTGTATCACACCATGGAATTATCCATTGGCTATGTTCGGTTGGAAATTGACCTGTTTAGCAGCTGGTAACTGTGCAGTTTTCAAATCCTCTGAATTGACTCCGTTATCCGTTTTATACTTCGCTCAATTGTTCAAAGAGGCTGGTTTTCCTCCAGGTGTTGCTAATATCGTCTCAGGTTACGGTTACGAAGCTGGTAATGCCCTTGTTGAACATTTAGATATCAGTAAGATTGCATTCACTGGTTCAACGGTGACGGGTCAAGCAATTCAAAAGGCTGCTGCCATCAATTTGAAAGCTTTAAGTTTAGAATGTGGTGGTAAGACTGCTATGTTGGTTTTCAGCGATGCTGACTTTGATCAAGCTGTCAAATGGGGAGCTGTTGGTATTTTCAGTAATATGGGTCAAATCTGTACTGGTTCTTCAAGAATGTATATTCATGAATCCATCTATGAGAAATTTTTGGAAGCTTTGAAGGCTCATGTCTTAGAAGACTATAAACAAGGTCATCCATTTGAAGATGGTGTTGTTGTTGGCCCACAAGTTTCCGGACCACAACAAGAAAAGATCTTAGGATACTTGAAGTCTGGTAAAGAACAAGGTGCTAGAGTTATCTTGGGAGGTGGTATTCCAGAAGGTGAAAAATTCTCAAAAGGTTTCTACATTCAACCAACTATCTTCGCTGATGTCACAAAGGACATGAAAATTGTTCAAGAAGAAATCTTCGGTCCTGTTGTCTCAATTGGTAAATTCTCAACTGATGAAGAAGCCGTTGAATTGGCCAATGATTCCGTTTACGGTTTAGGTGCTGCATTATTCACCCAAGATATCACCAGAGCTCATAAAGTCGCTGCTGACTTAGAAGCTGGTATGGTCTGGATCAACTCAAACAATGATTCCGATATCAAATTACCATTTGGTGGTGTCAAAATGAGTGGTTATGGTAGAGAATTAGGTGAATATGGTTTGGAACATTTTACGGAGGCCAAGGCCGTTCATATCAACTTAGGAAACAGATTATGATTCCACCATAGCTATATATATCATTCAATTTTTTAGCTTGGTATTGTAGTGTTCAGCTCAAACTTCTTGAAAAGGGTCTATTTAAGATGCGGAGAATGCAACTCAGATGTTGAAAAACAAAAGAAAAATATTAGTAGACAGACTACCGAATCCTAGGATGCTTAACAACCTCCTGAGAGCCTCTTTTACTAGCTTTATGTCTCTTGTTGAACATCAAAGTGCTCGCTTGATCATGTTCTATGACTGAACTATAATGGATAGATCCAGATGAGTCATATATAGTAACTGTTGACACGCCTTTATTTCCACACTCTCTAACACAGGACAATTTCTTATTTCAAAGCATCTAGGAAAATCTTGGAAACTAAATTTGGCTCTTTGTAGCATATATGTGACAAACGTCTTGGCTCTTAGTAGTATATATGTTAAAGACGTCAATTTTGGTAAATCGAAATCCATAGTCGGTGCAGCTGGAAAATTTCCTTCGGCTTCGAAGTAGTACTTCAGTTCCTGCAAGTTTGGAAACTTCCAGGGAAGTTTGACTTTGTCTATTCCACATCTGTTGAAGAATCTATCAATATGCAATATCTTAAGATTCTGAAATGTTGCACATCCTGCAAATTCGTAAGGATAGTTTATGGCTTTAGAATCGCTCTTATGCAGCTTCAGGTATTCCACCTGTGAATAATACTTCCCTATATGGGAAACGAATCCATCCACGGGGCTGGTCCCTAAGGTGACTATAAGTCTCTTCAAGTTTGGAACCTTTGTAAACTGAGGGAATTCGTTGAAATGATGGTCTACGTATATTGTAAGCTCTCTGAGCCAAAGAAGATCTGTGCCCAACTCCCCAACCTGTCCGTC
Organism: Komagataea norvegica; assembly: GCA_030567455.1. Taxonomy (NCBI): domain Eukaryota; kingdom Fungi; phylum Ascomycota; class Saccharomycetes; order Phaffomycetales; family Wickerhamomycetaceae; genus Komagataea; species Komagataea norvegica. The sequence continues at coordinate 94,543 of JAJLSD010000030.1, forward strand.
ACAACGTTGAATAGACAGGTTGCGAATATAGAAAACTGTTTCTCTGAACCTGAATATACCACATGTCATTGAACCAATATCCCAAGTATAAGTGTCACAAAAATTCAAGCTTGAACTCAACGAGAATTGCTTAAATCCTTCTCTGTTCTCGGTATAATCGCATCTTTTGAGGCCAAACATTTTCAGTTTAGGAGCCTGAAAATTCTTGATTTCATGGTGATAACCATCGTCTTTATTTTCTTCAAGTATAAGATGCGTCAACTCAAGAAATTCAACGTTCTCCAAAACCCTAAGTTCGCCATCTATTGAAGGACCCAGAGAAATCGTGACACTTTCAAGCTTCTCAAACCTGACATTCTTCATATAACGAATGTTGCAAAACTTCACATGTAACAAGTTCTTGAAGTTGGTGATGTTGCTAAGTTGTCCTTCCCTGGAGGGATCAACTGAACTGGATTCTATTTCTAAATACGTTAGTTGATTCTCCAGCACTTCTTTACTGAAAATTCTCAATATACCCTCATGACAACGATATATACTTAGCTTTTCCAGCATTGGCGCAAATAAGTTCTGAGACTCTAATTCAAGAATCCTTTTCATTCTCTTCAGAAATAAATTTCTGATACCATTAAGTTTGATCTTACGAAAGTTCATCTGATAGCTATCACACTTTCGCTGAGCTCCTTCTTGATCAAAACTTTCTGTTCTGTCATTCCAATGATAGAAATAGGAAACATGTGGCGAATCAATAGTGAACCAATAGTTTTTGATACTTTTACCAACAACCACTACCGCAATAGAATTATGCACACTGTAGATATATTCCAAATAAGTGTGAAAAGGTCTCAAAATAACTATGATGTTTCTGGAACCCTTAGGTAGGACCCGAGCAAGATCATGAGCATCATATGAACTTGAATTTGATATTTCAATCAGATTAATGTCGTTTTTATTCGTAGATCTTTCAGCCATAGCTTCCAATTCCAAGTGTCTCAAATCTTTAAATTGTTTAAAATAGGATGATCTCTTGCCATTTTTGATGACAATGTCAAAGAAACTGCCAGCCGATTTCCTGAATTCTTCAATTCTCAGTAAATTCAGAAGAGTATCCAAATCAGCAAAGTATGCAACCCTGAGTAGCACTTCCAGTGGCAGCTCGTACATTATGGCGATATGCAATTGACAATAATGAAGTAGCAAAGTGGTTTAATAGTATATATAGGTTCACTTGCTGAAATATGAGAGCTTTTCACGCAGCAAATGATTTGCGAATTTACAGGTTGAGAGTACTAGTTATGCTTTGAGTCTTGGAGGGCGACAAAGTTTTAAAACATTCAAACTCATAAATATAATATGGGTGATCATCTTGTGAGCTATGGAATCGAGCGACTGCAGAGATATGTCAATGATTTAGGTGACACTCAATAGTATTTTGAAACCATTGCATGGTGGCTGGTTCGAGCACGGGCAAGGCCATATTATCTTGAAAATCTACGAAGTCGTAAGCTCTTTAGACTAAATTGTGATTGCCCTCACTCTTGAGTTTTGATTAAGAAATCCCCAGAGGAACTGAAGAGCAGCTGACCCTACCACTTCAATATTTGATCATATGATAATGGCTGGTGCAATTACATTAGCCGATCAGTTCCGCTTAGTCCTGTGGAAGTTTTTCAGGCAAACTGCTAAGGATTTAGAACTCTGAGCTATGGTGTGTTTTTAAAAGCATCGTATATATCGCACCAGTTCTAGAAGCGTCCATTGGGGTTATATGTTGTTTACGCATCCAGGCAGTCTCCTAGAGTTGTTCTGCAGATATTGAAATGCACTGTGTGCACTGCTCTAAGATGAAAATCAACTTCTGAGAAGTATGAATAGATCAATATGAGAGACAACATCGTGATACTTAGGATTCACCCTTAAGCATGGCTGTGTTTATGCTATTAACGCAGCCTTACTGAAATAATTAACTGTAGAACGCGATTGAAAACATGCAGAAAAGAGCAAATCCTATCGTACTTAACAGTTAAACATCGTAGATCATGATAGTTATGATGTGAATACTGATGACAGGAGACAATAACACTAATAATTGAAATAATTGGGATACGTTCGTCTTGAGCAAATTATGGAAATTTCCAGGACAATAGTTTGGAATCTAGCTTATAACTTTGCGATAGTCAATGGTGAATTTTGAAGCCCAAGCTATGCCCGAAGTACAACGCTCGGAAAAACCAATCTTCAGAGAGAATTCCGGTGAGTGTGCATCACTCAGCACATATAGAAGCACGAACTAACTAATATTGTAAAGATAACTTATCGCTGAAAACTCAGGTCAGTCCGCTTTTGTTTAGTGAGATTGCTGTACCTATGTGATTTATCCAAAAACAAACCACATGTAGTTTGACTAATTTCTTCAAGATCATAACTTCTCTGCATTCAGATTTCCGATGGAACAAAGTTGTAACTATCGGGATTCGGGCATCGTCAACCTTCGACCTCTCATTCTGGACAAAGTTTGTGCAACAGAACCTCCAGAAATCCAAACAAACTGGAAATAAACTTAAACTGGGATTCTAAACTGGCTGTAGATGCTCAACAACGCACGATATTAGAGACTCAGAACGCATGGAGGAATCATATGTACTGATAAGTACAAAAAGGGTTTACATGCAGAAACGTGCATGCAACGTTAGCCATGGGGCTGCAACCAATATCGATCCAAAAGCAGGATCACACCTTTACAATGAGCCCTGAGCTGTTGAACTCTCCGATATAGAGACTTTCGGATTCTGATCTCATAGCTTTAGCTTTATTGGGAGCAAAAGTCACTGTTCAACTTTTCAAAAAGCAGGTTTATCACGCCTTCCCTGTGTTAAAATTAGAGATTGGTCAATGGCCAGACTTAGCATGGTATAAATTTATACTTCACCAGAAAGGCAAGCAACCATTTGCAGAAGACTTCCAAGGTTGAGCGGAAAGTTGGCCTAGAGTGGCGTAGTGATCTTTCCTGATTCCAGTCTTAAGAGTGATTGAGACAACATAAAGTGGACAGATTTAATTACTTCTGTGCCCAGAAAGTGGTGTCTGAAACCACTATTATATAATACCGACAGCTTTCTGCAACCTGGTCATAAATTAAAACCTACCATAATACTTTGGAGTACCGCTAAAAGTCCAATGGAAGATATCAACAATCTCTCTTAGTGATGGACGCTTCCCAGAGACATCATCTCATCTGGCTCTTCGGACAACGAATTCTGTCCCCTCTTCTCCAATTTTTTTTTGTGGCCTTTGAGTAGTAAATACACAGATAAATGAAGGCAACTCCCAACAAAAATTCTCACTGAACTGGAAACAGAGCCCAGGTTTTGTTTAGAAGATGGAGAAGTTCGAGTAACTTGTAGTGCATGAATGATCTACTAGGATTTGAGCAAATTATTGAAACTATGCAACAAAACTCAGAACCATGCTATCTATTGCATATAGCCCCACAAAATTCCAAAGGCTGGAAGTAGCAGTCTTTCCAGTTGACGCAGTAATTTCAACCTCCACTCTTGTGGTTCCTTCAAGGACGCATTAGAAGATAAGGACCTTCTCTATTATTCAAAGTGATTTTACCTCAGCTGGTAAGTTTCTAGTACCCTCAAATTGAAACAGCTCGATTAGGGATATCCCGCCGATTAATGTTTGGTCCCAAACTATCACTTCAATACTCAAATCAATACATTAGGACATCAAAACTGAGAGCTTTAATTTGAGCAAATAATTATTTGTTGCTGTGGTTACTAATTGCATAGATCAAAGATTTCCCTTACTTTACACAGGGTACAAAGGAAAATGGACCCTGTTACCTTTTACTTTTCTGAGTATCTTCTGAGTATCCATTGACTCGTTACTAGAAAATGGCCCGTAATCAAGTTGCCTCTTCAAAGTCATGCCCCACCTCCGTTAAAATTGTAGCAAGAATTAGGTTTTAAGCGCTGTTTAGTATGCAAATCGGACTTATTTTTACATGCAGTATTCATAGCTAGAAACGGCTAACTTTTTGAGGGGAAGTGAACAATAATAAATATCACTTGCTTACGGTTAAGAATTAGTGTTGTACTTGAGAAAGCTAAAAGGCAACTCTATTCTACTGCATTCGCGGCTATTTGATATGCGAACCATAACCGTTGTGTATGGCAGTAAAAGTGAAATCAAAGGTCAAAGTTTCAGTCTGCTGAATTGACAACCAAAAGAAAAAAAATACCGCCCGTGACTACCACATAAGCTAAAGCGCCAACATTTGCAAGCATTTGAATGAATTGCTTAGCCTTAAAAAAATACACCAGCATCAGTTTAAGGTGACTTTTGAGTGTGCAAGTGCTGAAATCGCTTTCAGCTTTCCGAAAAATGGCTCGGAAGGAACATGCGAATTTATGAAGCCTCAGTACATTGATTTCCAATGTTATCTAATTGTATTCTTGTTACTTCAACGGATTTAAGTTAGATAATCTAATGCAGGGTGCATCCAGCCCTTTATCCAATGATTGTGTGGCTTTCTGACCCCAAAAATAGAGACATGAGCCCAAATTACACTGAAACTCATCATTCATTTGATCCCGTTGAGCGCACTTTTTTTTTTGAGGAGGACAGCTTCAATTGACCATGGTCGCTGGTTTCTAGTCTTCTAGAATTCCTGCCCAGGGGACACGCAGTGGCCTGATTCTTCTCTCTGCCCACTAGACAGGTAAACGTAAGAGTACAATATGTTGCTGCATGTAGCTGTATTTTTGCTTTTCATCATGTGTAAAAATGTAGATGTAGACGCTTCCCCAGTCCACTTTCCAATCAGTCTGAGGGAACTTGGCGTTCACTGAACTGAGGTCAACAGCCGTTTTAAGCGGCCCTATAGGGCCATAATAACAAGAAGAATCATTTTAACTTATAACCCCGTTAATACCAGGCAATTGAATACTTGATTAAAGTCATCAGGAGTTTACTTGCAGGTCAATGAGTCCCAGTTTGCGAGGTTGGAGCATGGTTTAAAGAAATGGGTTGCATCGGCCCAATGTTCCAGTGTTCATACAAGAATTCTCTCAAATATAACACTTCGTAAATGCTGGAGCTACTGTAATAAACAGCAAAGATTCATGTACAAAACTACATCGTATGACCATGAAGGAGGCCGCCAAAGCACGTAACATTGTCAGACATTAGATCACTGTACCCTTTTTCATGCTGAGTACGGTATCAGTTCAAGACTCATGAGCCATCAGATACGGATAAGGTCAGTTTGTAAAGAAAGATGTGAGTGATGGAGAATTCTAAGTTCTGACGAGCGTTCGCTCCATGATGCATGCAGGGTTGAAACACGAACTGCCTATGTAGAAAGACAGCCAGCCAGCGCACTGTAGCGGATCATAAATTCGAGAATCGAGAATGCAGAATTCGGCCGCAAATCAAACGTTATAGTTCAAATGTCGGTTGAAACTCCGCGTCCTGCGTATGCATGCACCACGTAAATTCTAAAGCAAAAGAAATATGCGGCCTGAGAAGTACGCTAGGTGCCCACGAGTCCGAAATGCTGCAAAATACCCTCAACTTTCCACCGCTTGTCGCGGGCACTGACTGATGTCGATTTTCAGGAACCAAAGGACACACTCAAAACGGGTCCCAATCACAGCCGATTCATCTATTTTTAATTTTGACCATCTAACAAACCCATTGTCATTGATCATCTACCTTACTCGGTTATACATAAGACTATTGTTCTTTACAACTTCAGGCCACAGTCATCTACCACAGGCTACTACGGTTCTCCCTGAAATCCACTACACAGTGCTAAATTAACATATTGGGAACGAGCAAGTACTGATAAGTTCAATAAAACTTTTAACCCACAGGATATTACGGTCTAACTCACCACTAGACTTATCTGCTGCACAGTGTACTCAGTACAGACGCCTTGCTCAACGTCTTTTCCCGATTTACTGTCACTGAGTTAATAATCATCACATCGAAGGTTCCAATATCTCATTATCTCTACAAGCCCTGTGCTAGCGGCGGTGAAGCTTGTCTGGCTCTACCTCAACGTTCAAAATGAATCCAGATGATGGTAACACTAACAAATCCAATCAACAACCATACAATGGGCCGGCTAGCGGGCCTCATTATCCACCATGGGCACAATATCCAAAGCAGCCCTCACAGATACAATATCCATCAACAGGTCCAAATGTTGGGCAACAGTTACCAGGCCAACAATACCAAGGGAATGGAACCCCTATTCCAGTAATGCCGCACCAACTCCCTCCTGTTCCACAGAATCAATGGCCAGTACCTCAATACCAAGGTGTACCTAATCCTACCCAGGTACCGTATGGTTACCCATACTCCAACCATCCTCATACAAAGCAACAGTATTATATTCAACAGAGCCCCAATAATCATTTGGCTGACCATGTTCATGCGCATCAGGTTCAACCTGAACAACAAGGTGTCATTAATACTTACCAGATACCTTCTTCAACCATTCCATCAAATCTCCCTCCTAATGGGTATGAGACTAGTACGCCTGGAACAAATATCTTAAAGCATCCTGTACCACCTTATGCGATAGCAACTACCAATGACTCAAATCTCACAAGGACAAGAGCATCGCCCGAGGCTGTTCCATCTGGGGGTGCTAAAAAAGGGTTCAGAAATTCAAGAAGAAGGCATAGAAACTCACATCTAGGTTGTGCTACGTGCAAAGCACGTCGTATTAAATGTGATGAGCAGTTGAGAGCGTGTCATAATTGTGTCCGCGCAAGATTGACATGCGCCTATCTTTCGTTAGATAATGCTGCCATCGAAGCTTTAAGAGCAGCTCAGAAAGCTCATGCTGCAAGAATAGAGAGATTAAATTCGCAGGAATCAGCTAGATATGCAGAGAAGTCAATTATGTATCCATACCACTCAGAGGGTTTACCTTCAAAAATTTTCACTCCTCCTCCCCCTAATGGAAGCCTTCAGTACCCAACCAACAACATCCAAATCAACTTACAACGGCCATCATTCCAGATGCATCCTTCTCAGCAGCAACAATTTCCACCACAGTTTCCAGCCAGTCCTCCTATTGTTACCCAGCCATCCTCTGATGCATTCCCTCAGACATCTCAACGATTACCGAGTCAGACATCATCATACGCGCCATCAAGCAGCACTACTGATAGCACCGGTTCTTCTTCTCACCTAATTTCCACATCATCACAGAGCTCAACATCTGATATACCACACGTTTCAGCTTGCTCTGCTACCCCGTCTCCTATTTCTCCAGAAATCAAGAATAGGCCTCGCATGACATTGGGCGCCTTGATAAGGAATACTAAATCTAAAAAGGGAATAGATAATCTGAGAGAAGTCGACGCAGATGACGTGGAAATTGTGCTAGATCCAGACTGTACGAAACATCTGAACAAGTACTGGACTGACTATGATGAACATGATGAACAACAGTCGAATACGTTCGATGAGGAAAAAAGCTCATACAAAGAATATTATAAGTATCATGAGTCATTGGTGAAAGAGGCACAGAATAACATTGTCCTTTTCAAAAGTTTGATATCTCACGGGGCTGTATTGATCAACCAGTTTTCAAAGAATAAGAAGGCGAAAGAAATTGCAAAGAAACGTCTAGAGCAGGATTTTGAAATCACATTAAGATTCCTGAACAAATTCAAGATTAATTTCACGAATGGGTTGTCTTCCATCTATCCATTTTACTTGAATGTGAACTTAAGTTTCTCCAAGTTTCAAATCTTCCAAACGGCACTGTATACGACTGTCTATGGCCCACATACATTCAAGGATAATATCGAGTTGAGCAACAGAATGTTTAACTTCATCATCAGTTATTTGAATAATGAATTCACTGTATTCTTAGATCAGGAGTCAACTCAAAAATTTAAGGAGGACAGACTTTTCAAGCGTGCTACTCTGTTTAATAACCACATCCATATGTTTATCAAGCACTATGCCCAATGTGTTAAGTCTTACCATACTAGACCTTACAACCCATTGTTCATGGAGGAGTTACATGAGAAATTCAAAGCGATCAAACCGTTTATATATGATAAACTACCCGATCAGAACAAGACTCATTATGATGATTTGGATTGTTTCTTGACTGATATGTTGAAGTACTGGAGAAAACTTCGAGAGGAAAATGTAACGACTAATCGGGTCCAAGTTATCTTCTACACTATGAAAAAGCTCCTATCAATACTTCCTAGCGAGTCACACGTTCCTGGATATTCCCAAAGTTTTGAAGTCCTGTTGTTGTTCTCGTATTTTCAAGCAGTTACCGCTGGGTTGAAGGCTATATTTTCAGAAACGAGGTTTTATTTTGTCTTCTCGTTCAGTGGTTTTGATGATACAAAGGCTACACCTCCTGGTTTGGGAGCTTTCGAAAGCGATAAGATTACAAACGAGCAACATGAGTTATTGGGGTATCCTGTTAAAGTGATACAATTCTTTAAACAACGAGCACTCTTGATTTCCCAATTCCTAAGTGGCATTTCAAATTTTCCTGCAAAGATCACCCTCGATGATCAAAACAAAGCTATTCTTATGAACCTGGTGCACGAAGACCAATTGAAATCTTTTATTCCAGACATCAAGGAATCATCATATCCGCACATCGATAGAGATTCAAGTTTCTATAAGGAAGAAACTAACTCTATTGTTATTCCATCAGTCTTGACAACCAAAAGTTTCAGCAACTTTGAAACCTCTCAAATGAAGAGATTTCAGATAGTCACAGAAAGTGTAAACCAAGATTTAACTGCTGTTGATCAAGAATTGATCAATTCTTTTTTCAAGAACTCTGAAGGTAATATGGTATCATCGTAATAATGAAAGAAAAACATTACAGAAAAAAAATGTCGACAGATACTTCAAAGAAAAGCACTTCGAACATGTACAATTTACAAGTTCATTCTCATGCATTAATTAAATTACTATGTAGTGTGGACAATAGCAAAATATCGTTTTGATTCATTAGCACCTTTCAAAGACCTTGTAAAGTCCAGGAAGATTAGCGATTTCCACCAGATCTTTGTCCAATGTTTTAGGAGGTAAAAAGGTTCTTTTCAAAGCAGGTATCAAAACGTTCTCCAGTGATTCACTCAAATGCTGATATTTAGCGATCAAGTACTTTTTTTTAGGATCATCATCATCAAAATTATCACTTTGTTCAAAGGACTCAGGGATGTTGAATAATGCCAACTGTTGCAAAATACCTTTCAGGCAAGCCTTTTCGTCCTCCCAGTTGATTTTGCAACCTAATTTGTATAGAAAAATTGGAAGTTTACTCAATGGAGGAGAGTAGTTTTTCAAAAGCAATGGTATCTTCCTCAGGATGAAGTCACCGTTTTCCGCTTCTTCAATCCCTATTCCGAAATATTCGAGCAACATATCTTTCAACCGAGTGATGTTACTAACGACATCATCGATCGAGGAATCTGGGTGAAGTTCCTCATTATTGTAAATGTTCCCCAATATTGCCCTTATGTTCAACTCCTCGTCTGTTCCTTCAAGATGAATCGCACCAAAATTGCTGAAGTTCGCCAACCCTACCTGGTAGAAAAACTCATTCAACACAGAGCTAAAATCCATCAGCATTAGTTTCACATCGTACTGAACTGCAATTAGTCGTCTCGACTCATCAATTATTCCAATGTATAATATATTTGAAAACATCTCCGTTAATTTTCTGCTTGCATCATCCTGAACTTCAGAGCGCAATTCCAGCACACTTTGCAAATTCACATCGATTTTATCCCGTGGTACAAACTTGTACTGATGGAGCGGAGGCCCTGCTAGTGTTCCCTGATCAGAATTCTCCAGACTTTTTTGGGTTTCTGAATGTGCCAATGTTTCAGAGGAGTCGGCTGAAGTTTCGGGCAAAGATGATAGCGATAATTGATTGGTCTGAAGACTCTTTGGTAAGAAATTGGTGATTTTGGTTTGGCTGGAATCAGTTCTGACTAGGTTATAATCATATTTCGGCTTTTTAACAATTTGGTTAGGTTTGAATTCAATTTCATGATCCATGATGTTCCTTTGTGAAACCGGTAATGTCTTGGTTTGGAAATTTCTTGACGAATCAATGTTGTTGAACTCTTCCGTTATTCGTAGACATATCCGATCAATAATCTCATCTTCATGTAGGAATCTAACCTCCCTCTTGGTTGGATGTACATTCACATCTAAATTTTCAGGTTTGATTTCAAGACTTAGATAAACAAATGGTTTATGGCCCTTTGGAAGAAAATGATTCACGGACGAAATAATAGCTCTCTTTAAGGTTTCATTCGTCACAAGTCTATTGTTGATGAAAAACACAGGCTGAACTGACTTCTTGTTGTTATAATTTGGATTGGTTATCTGCCCGAATACCTTAACGATCCCATATTCTTCAATTGGATCAATCTCAATTGGGGTCAAATTCTTAGCGATATCATTCCCAAACACGACTCTGATCCTTTCCTTTATATCAACATTAGGTCTTGTGGATAATGAAGAATGTGCCTCACCGAATTTCTTACAAACGAACCCGACACCTGATGAATGTACAGCGTACCTCCCCATTACATCCAGAATCTTGGAATATTCTTCACTGGCGGTCTTCAAAGCCCTCAATCTGGAGGGAACATTATAAAAGAAATCCTCCACTGTGATCTGAGTCCCCTTCTTACTCGCAATGGGTCTAGGATCACTTGATGAATTGTTGGCTTTCGATGGGATCAACTCACCGTCAGAATAAAAAGCCTTCCAACCACATTCGCTATCCTGAGTCTTTGTCGTTACTGATACATGCGCAATATGTGTGATACTGGCTAGTGCCTCCCCTCTGAACCCATACGTGGTCAAACTACTCAAATCTTCAAAGTTCACCAATTTCGACGTGGTGAATCTCTGACATAAGATGGGAAGATCAGATTTATCTATCCCTGACCCGTTATCTGTGATTTGCAAAAGCTTAACGCCTCCTTCTTTGACCAAAACTTCAATGTTTGTTGCACCTGCATCGATTGAGTTCTCTAACATCTCCTTTAGTGCATTAGCTGGCGCGATAATGATTTCACCAGCTGCTATTCTGTTAACAACAGTCTTATCAAGTGGCTAAATATTTGTTAGCAGGGAGTTTGCTGTTTCTGGGCGGAATTTCAGACTCACTTTAATTTTGGACATTGCAGATACAATTAGAGGACACAGATAAGCCTCAGAACACACAAGCAGTTCATAAACAGTTGATAAACAGTTCTAATCAGTGACAGAGGCGCCAAAGTCAAGAGACCAGTTGGTAACTATTGCAAGCGCTCGTAACCAAAACGCGACAAAAAAAGACGCGAAATTTTGGAGTCGGAACACAACACAGAGCACTGAGTTCCAAGTGTACAGCGAGTGAGAATGAGTGCTAAGAGAGCTTCTGCGGTGAAAGAGGAGATACTTACGAAGAGAGTGCGACGGGAGCCAGATAATGAGGCCGATAACGAGGAAATTAGCGAAGAAAGCGAAGGGGATGAGGATGAAGAGGACGAGGACGAGGACAGTGCTGAGTTTGAAAGCGATTCTGATACAGAGGAAACTGGCGCCAGCTCTGCACTATCCGGTACCGATCTATTCAATAAGAAACAGGAGATCTTGAGTGAGTACCGTCAGCTAAGTATGGACTTGAAGAATGAAAGGCCTAAGATTGCTAGAGAAGGTGGGCTTAAGCGCATCAAGGCATTGATTGAGAGAATGAATGAGTTGAAAGAGGTCGCTATTCAGCACAAGCTTTCACAGGAGATTAGTCTGTATGACTCGAGAAATTTGAAAGAAGTTGGTGATTTGATGGATCTTGGTATGAGAAGCATCAAAATCGGTTCAACTGAAAAGGCACTGAGACCAAATGAGTTTATCAGAAGATTGAAGATTCACTTACTCGCAGATTCTATGAATTCAGACGTGAGGGACGATGACGATGATCGTGAATCCTTTTTAGAGCAGAGCCATGATTTTAATGAGTTTAATTGGTTCTCATTGGGTACATTTTTATATTCTAGAGGTTCGAAACCGATATCAACAGGTCATTTGTTAGGACCTCTTGAAATTGAGAAGAAGATTAGACAAGTGCAAAGTCGAGCTAAAGCTGATTTCTCGAAAGAAACCGTCACTGCTCAAAATCTTACGTCTAATGAGATCAATGCAGATTCTACAAATCATACCACGAATGCTGTTCTTAACTGTTACAAGATATTCCACTCCAAGGCCAAGGGAAGAAAGATGAATATTTTTGAGTTTTTCATAAATCCAAACTCATTCAGTCAGAGCATTGAAAACATGTTCTATACGAGTTTCTTGGTGAGAGATGGTAGACTAGTGCTAGAGGAGGATGAAGAAGGATATCCTGTAATATCAGAATTGCCACCACTGCCCAGTGATCCCAGGGCACGCGATGAAGAGATAGCTAGAAGACACGAGAAACCTTCAAATCATATAATTTTCCAATTGGAATACGACAGTTGGCAGAATCTAGTTCAGAAGTTCAACATTACGAAATCTTTTATTCCTGATAGAGGTTAAGTACTCTATTATTATCATTATTATTATTATTGTCAATATTCAATGTTATATACATGTGCATGTGAAATGTGATGCCTTTTATGTACAAGATACAATCGCGTACTTATTTGTTTTGTATCCACCCATCGACGTTGGTGATTTCCGAGAGCGGCCATTTACTTATTGGAACCGCACTATGATCAGTTGTTAGTCTTTCTTGTTCGTATAATTCAATCCCTGCCCATCCTATCATTACTGCATTATCAGTACAGAGTTCCAAACTTGGATAGCTGGTTTCGATACCATGGTTGTTCAGGTATTCATCTAATTTTGATCTCAGTAGGAAATTCGAAGCAACACCACCTGATGCCACTAAATGATTGACATTCTCTAATAAATGACCTTTTTTCTCGATTGTTAGTTTGATTTTAGTAATTACATGTTCAAAAATTGCGTTCTGAATCTGATAAGCTGCTGATTTTACTGCTGGTTCGTGAGAGAGATCCAAAGAGTTTGATTCAATCAGTTTTCTCAGAGTCCCCTGGAATGCACCAAATGAAAAGTTCAATTGATCGACTCGCCCCGGTTTATTACTCAAAGGCGTTGGGGTATCAATCTTCTGATAGTCCCAATACTCTTTGTTTTCCAACACATACTGCTCGAGTGCCTTACCCAAGTTCGTGCTTTTGAGCCCTAGCTCTCTAGCACATTTATCGACAGCGTCACCTGCTGCAACGTCTAGTGTATCACATAGAATTTCATGCTCTAGTAGACTCTTAGATAGGACTAGCATCGTGTGTCCGCCACTTATCAGTAGATTCAAGAAGGGGAAGGCTGGTGACTGTCCACTAGTTTCATATCGAGGAACCAAAAGATGCCCCAGCATATGGTGAACACCAACCAGCGGCTTATCAAAGGCAAGACTCAATCCTTTTGCAAAATCTAAACCAATGGATAGAGAGCCTTTCATTCCGGGACCTCTTGTCGCACATATCAGATCTGGAGGGTTATGTGGGCCAATGTTGTTTTGTTCAAACAACTCCTTGGTTATCTGTCCCATGTGGCGCTGGTGGTGATCAAAGGCCCTGGTGGGTATGATACCACCTTCTTTAGTAGAGTTTAGAGTGGACTTGATGTGCTGGACCAGTTCCACTTTGTCAGCCTGTCTGTCCAGCAGGGCCACACAGGTGTCATCGCAGCTGGTTTCTATGGCCAGCACCTTGTATCCTCTCGAGAACAGCAGTCTCGAGGGTCTTGCTCGCAGAAGCATCGTATTATACCGTAGCGTTAGCGTCTCCACCGGCCTTCCTTCTGGGCAGAGCTTCGGGGCTGGAAGGAAGCTCTTTTCCGCGAATCTTCCTCTTTAACTATGGCAGATGGCATATTACTCGCTGCCAATGGTTTAGTTCAGGCTAACACTGGACACACACCAGTTTCTCTTACCCCAAACGACATGTATTACTACTACTGCTACTACTACTACTAATATTACTACTACTACCAGTACTACTTTACGAACATCACATACAACAAACAACTTGGTAAATAAACACAAACAAAACAGTCTCAAACAAAAAACCGGAACTCGGATTTTTCGCCAAAACTTTCGAAACGGAAAAAATTAAGTCAACAAAAAGTTGGTTGTTGTCAAGTCAAAGTCAAGTCCAAAAGCTCTTCCAACAGGCACTTCAGTCTTTCATTCGCTGCGTTTTTGTACATTCAGTGGAGCAACACCTCTCCTCTCCGCACTTCCTCCTCCTCTATCCGCATATATCATATTCAGGTTTTTAGAAAGAGGTCAAATCACCAAATCATCAGGTTTTCATTGGCTAATGTTGAACCAGAAGACTACGCTGTATATATAATCCACTACAACACCAGATCACCTCATCGCCTCGCCTTGTCTGATCACACACACAGGGCCGCAAATGCTCGCACAGAATGAGACACATATAGAACAATACGACGACTCACACAGCCCGATCCTTCACTGCATGATCGCCGGTGGGCTGGGCGGAGCCGTTGGGGACTCGGTTATGCATTCGCTGGACACGGTGAAGACTCGCCAGCAGGGTTCTCCAACGACAGTCAAGTACAGAAATATGCTGGCAGCTTATAAGACGATAGCATTGGAAGAAGGTATCAGACGAGGACTTTATGGAGGGTACAATGCCGCAATGGTTGGCTCTTTCCCGAGTACTGCCATTTTCTTTGGTACTTATGAGTTCACCAAAAGAACCATGATTAATGATTACAAGATAAACGATACGTTCACACATTTGACAGCGGGGTTTCTTGGAGATTTCGCCTCTAGTATCATCTACGTTCCTAGTGAAGTTTTAAAGACAAGACTACAACTACAAGGTCGCTATAATAACCCGCATTTCGACAGTGGGTACAACTACAAAGGTTTACTCGACGCCATAAGGACACTGGTAACAAAAGAAGGACCACAGACGTTATTTTTCGGTTACAAAGCCACGCTGTGCAGAGATTTGCCATTCAGTGCTCTACAGTTTGCGTTCTATGAGAAATTCAGAGAGTATGCTTTCAGATTGAGTGGATCGGAACAAAAAGACATGAACATATCACTAGAGCTGTCTACAGGTGCAGCAGCTGGTGGGTTGGCAGGTACCTTGACGACCCCATTAGACGTCATCAAGACAAGAATCCAAACGCAGAACCCAGAAACACATAGATCAAACACAGCCCAAACGGCTAGTTCCGCATTGCCTACCACAGCAGCATCATCATCATCATCATCAGTGCCAACGCATCAATCTAAACGGAAGACCCCAAACATCTCATCTAAGAAGAACTATACGATACCATCCACGGCGAAACCAGCAATGCTTAACACGTCCTCTATTTTCAAAGGTATCTCGTTAGTCTACAAAACAGAAGGGATTGTCGGGTTGTTCAGCGGTGTTGGTCCTAGGTTTGTGTGGACGAGTGTGCAGAGTAGTATCATGCTTCTGTTGTACCAAGTAACGTTGAAGGCATTGGATAACACGCTGGCAGGTGACGGGAGATCAAAGCTAGAGTAGAGTAAGCATAAAGTAATAATGTACATAGAAAAATTCACTATAAACCATACAGCAACGACAATACATACAGTGTAGAACCACGCTGACCTGTAACAGCTTCAATTACCAATGCTGAGCCATGAGCCATAGGCCATGAGCAGTGAAGCCGTAATGGAATGTCTGGGTTTTGTCGGCTTTTAAATTTTTTAAATTCTGTTTGTTTTGTTTTCGTTTTCGTTTTCGGTAATTTTCCGAATTTTTTTTGAAAAAGATTTCCTAACGTCTGTTTGTGCCAGTAGTAGAGCGACAGCAGCAGGAGCAGTGATGGCGTTTGAGAACAAGGAATTGGCTCTTTTCAGCAACCTGGAGTTCCCGTATTCTGTGGAGCTCAAGAACCTGCGCAAACAGATCAGACCCAACTTGAAAATCGACAATGACAGTCAGTCTTTGTTCTCTGTTATCAAATACATCAGAAACGATCTCATCTTCAAGAAGCTGAAGGATCTCAAGTCATTGGTGTTTGACAAGTACATAAATGACATATTGAAGATCAATCTCAATGTGGACCTCTACTACCCTCCTGAAAACCTAACGAAGTTGGACAAGTTCATCACAGATTTGAAAAGTCACGATATCGCTGAAGTGGAGTTGAGCCTTATCATTTATTACATACTGAAGGATTTTTCATTCACCAGAGCAGACGAGTACATCACAGACATTGTCAATGTCAACCAATACAACTTGATAAACTCGATTTACTTCCTGGACAGATTTGATATATTGAAATGTCTGACCTATTTGAACTCATTGGACCAGTTCAGTATTGGGAAAAGATCATTCATCAATCATATTATCAGGCTAGCGAATGTCATCCCTTTCCAACCTGAGCTCGATCTGAATAAGGTTGTCGATACAAATCAAGTTCTATCATACTTGGAGATCAAATCATCAAGCGAAACTGCGCTTTCCGTTCTTTCAGTCTTCACATCACTTAATATAAACCCACTGCTGCAAGATCTAGATATTCTATTGATATATCTAGACTCCATAACGGAGATCTCAGTGAATGATTCTCTAACTTTTTACAAATCAGCCATTGCCAATTATTCTCAAGATGTTACACTTTCGTTAGATTTGATATTGAAGATAATATTGATCAAAGTCTTAATAAAGACTTTCAAGCAAAGGCAGCACATTACAAAACTCTACAAGTTGAAACTCTTGGATAATTTCAAGTTCAATCAAATTTACGAATCCTTACCTATTTTCCAGCTATTCAACTTTCAAAGCAGCGATTTCCTAGAAAACAAAATCATCTCAACACTATACCAAATAATCAATGCAAATAGAACAAAGGAGGAAGACCTGCTACGTTTGAAGTTTCCAAACTTTTGGAAGAAATTAGACGAATACAATAAAGAAATCAGATCAATCACAAAAGATGTCCTTGCCTTGAAAGAGATATTTTCCCTTGACACTGATCCACAGGAAATAACGAGTCTGTCCAATGTGGGGGTGAATAATCCTTTGAACCCAAAGTTTATTGGGCTAAAGGATCTTGCCAATTATTTAGCAAATTAATAAAATATAGACTTGTTTGTTGGATCTATAAGGTTCTTCTGGTCTCTTGCCAAATCATATGTAAGTGAAATAGACTGCATGGACAGAGAGTGAAATAAGATATCAGACTCACACGCACAGCGGTAAACAGCTGTCTAAAATACCACAGATAACGGAGAAGCCCACGATATATCCAATCACGAATTGAGAGACTCCTTAGAAAGAAGTAAGACCTAATAGTAAGACACGATCTGAAAATGTCCACACACAATCATAACAATAAACATAGAACTAGTTACTACTAAAGTTTCACTAGTGCTGGAAAATCTATCATCTCCAGATACATATATCAATTCATATTCGTGAAGCTCTAAAAAACATGGCATTACAGCTTGATGGATGGTTTTGTTCATATATTTCTTCTTCGATTCCCTTTCCATATAATCCGAGATCTCGCAGATAAAAACCGTATACTTAATCTACCATATTAGTGCGTTGGCCAGATTCACTGCATTCAAGATAATACGTTCAAGCCTCAAGGAAGAACACCCGCTCTCACTTTGGCAAAAACTTTCGGAAGAGCGGCGGCAGATAAACCACTTTATCTAGATTTATTATACCTTTTTGTGTTGAACCAAAACCTTGGACATGACTCATTGATATTGTGTGATCTGTCAGTTTCTAATTGAGACAGCCAGCGACACAAATCCATCTTTCCTCATCAGCTACTACCTATCCCCATTGTCTACATGTCTCTTGGATATTGCAAACACAACCAAAAAAGAAAACTATACGTCACATTCATTATACATCAAACGTTGACCAATTAGTACGTAGAGCCCTCAGCTGGCTGGCTCAGCTTCTTGTTTGAAGCAGATGACATATTCTTTCTCAACTCCACCAACACATGCTCTATGGTATAGCTCCTCTTCCAGTTTCCCAAGATGTCAAACTTAGAAGGTTCAACCTCCCCAGTGGTTTGATTCACACAAGGAAGGTTCACCTTCGACACAAACTTCACCACCGGCGGCTTCTCAGGGTATTCCTCACCACATAGTATCGTCAAAGTGTATATTCTGTTCTCATGGTTGCTATGAGGCGGTCCCAATATGGTCCCGTTCCAATCTGTTAGCGACGAATCGCCACCATCAACAAGCCCATATGAGCAGTAGTCAGGTCCAGTACCTTTTTCCCCCTTCTCTAGTTCTTCGAGGAGCCTGAAACTACGTGGGATCTTCGACATGGCAGCGCTATGAGTGGCTTAGGCTGACTCAAGTCGTGGTTACTAGTACGAAACATACGTGTACGTGTATCCGATAGATTTGGAGCAGCGCTTTTTGGGCGATTTTCCGCCAGAATTCACGTGTAACATCACGTGAGCTAGACACCACCTCTTCGGTTGAAATGTAAACAAAAAAGCACAACAGAACAGGAATCTACTAATAATATATTCGAAATAGTCAGTAGTTTGGAACCAATCGGCAGTTAGAAATGACTGATTCTAGTCCCTTTGTCGATGTCCCAAAGAGACGGGAGTCCGTTGTCGGGAATACAGCAGGGGAGTCTTCCTTCAGAAGGTTAAGCTTTGGGAATGGCAGCGAGATTGAAGCTTTGAAAGTTCAAGTCCAAGCGTTGACTTACGAGTTGAAAGAGAGCAAGAACACAATGGAGTTGAATAAGGTTGAAAGTGAAACAAAGGTCAACAACCTCATAAAGCAATTGACTGAACAAGAAGCCAAGTATGGCTCAGTTTCATCGGATCAGATATATTTCTATAATCAAAACAAAGAGCTAACTAAGAAGCTGCAGCAGACACAGGAAGAATCAAAGAAAGAACGTGATTCATTAGAGAAGAAGCTAAGCGATAGTAAAAGGAGTTATCAAATTTTAGAAAATGAACTCGAGTCGTTGCAACACGAGTATAGAACGAAGGAGAATCGATTGGTCAGTTTGGAAAACAAGTTTGAATATGAAGTCAGTAATTCTTCATCCGAAATTAAAAATCTCAGATCCGAAGTAGATGAAGCCCACAACGTGATCCAGCGATTGAGACAGGAAGCAGTTGATAAAGACACAGCATTGGAGGCACTGAAAGCTAAACTCAACTCTATTCCAAGTGAACTTGAAATCGAATCAAATCAATCAGTACAAAAGCAAATAACCGAACAGATCCAATATATCAAAGACTTGGAGGAGAAAAACCTACATCAGGCTGAACAAATCAAAAAACTTACGCTAAATAAGCAAAATGTCGAGATCTTGAAAGACGAGAAAAATACACTTCTGGCGAAATTGTCAAACGTTGATAAATTAAACGATCAGTTAAATGACTTGACTTTGGAGAATCTCAATTTGAAACAAGAACTTTCCAAATGGAACGTCTACCTTACTGATATTGAAGACGTGAATGAGTTTTTCCAAAATGCCAAATTCTTGAAAGGTGAAAACATGATTTTAAACAGCAATTTTGAGAAACTTTCGGCTGATTTGAAAAGAGCACAGAATGAATATAATGAGTTGTTCATTAAGAATGGATCTAACGTTAAGGAAGTGAATATATTGAAGGACAAATATGAGAACTTGTTAAAGATCAATTACGAGTTGGAGCAACAGAAATCGCTACTGTTTGAAGAGTCTAATTTCTTGAGAGAGCAACTCAAAAACTTAGATAATGAACTATCACTAAATGAAGATGATAAGAGTAAATACATTCAGAACCTTGAAAAAATCATTGGGGAGTATAAGAATCAACTGAATGAGCTAACAAAACAACAAAAGTCACATATTGAGAATTCAAACAAGAGGCAAAGAACCGACAACGATGAGGATGATACCACAAGAAACTTCCAAACTTCCATCATGAAGTTGAAGAATGAGCTATTACAACTCAACAACGAAAAGTCCAGGCTGACAAACGAGAACGTCCTGCTACTGAAAAAACTAGAGTCCTTTGAGTCGATAAACGAACAAAAAGTTCGAATCTTACAACTACGAAACAATCCATTCCAAAACGACCAAATCATCAAAAAGTCAAAACTTGACGTGCTAGAACGCATGAATTCAGATTTGCTACGGAAGGCTGAGTTCACAGAAACTGTACCTAAATCCGTCTTTGACAAATCGGAACTCGATAAGCAAGAACTAGAAACGAAGATTCAACAACTGAATAAAAAAAGCCAACGACTTCGTGAAATTTTCCAATCGAAATCATTAGAGTTCATAGACGCAGTTTACTCGCTACTTGGTTTCAAGCTTGAGTTCCTACCTTCAAATAAAGTCAAACTAATCTCAAAATATGTCAACAATGATCAAAATTGCATAACTATCGATCCGATAAACCAGACCCTAAAGGCCAACAAATTCAGTGACGAAGACGATGAGTTTTTCAAGGTGTACGAGACGCTGATATCATTCTGGATTAAAGAAAAAAACGAAATCCCATGCTTCTTGAGTGCATTGACGCTAGAGTTGTTTGAAAAGGAACAGATCCAGAATAACGTATAATAATAATAAACCCCCCAAAAATAATATGACGTCATCGTATGATCAATTTCCCTTAAATGTAAACAAACTAGAGAAAAAAAAACCGATTGAAAAGCTCATCGAATCGAAAACTGGATGAATATCGTCGTCATTAGATGATATAATATATATAAGATGTCATCAGATACGCAACCACCACGAAGTCTGCTCGACAACAGAGTCATTGTCCTCTCGACATTACTCACAGGCGTGGCATTATCTAGTTTGAGTCTATATAAGCGATTTCTGAGGCCTATAAGGACAGTTCGAGCAATACCATTAAATGCATTTCATAAGAGGAAGCTATATGGGCTAGTCACAAGGGTAGGTGATGGAGATAATTTCCATTTTTTTCATACACCTGGTGGGATTCTCACTGGATGGCATTGGCTTAGAACGACTCCGAAAGCAAACGCAAAGAAGCTGAAAGCAAAGACGCTGCATGTTAGACTGTGTGGAGTTGATGCGCCAGAGAGGGCACATTTTGGGAAGCCAGCGCAGCCGTTTGGAGACGAGGCAATGGTATGGCTTACCAACTACATACTTGGTAAGAGAGTCAAGGTGAAACCGTTGAGTTTGGATCAGTATGGGAGAGTTGTGGGGAAGGTTTTCAGGTTTCATTGGTGGGGTGGTTGGAGGGATGTTAGTTTGGAGATGATTAAGCATGGTTGGGGTGTTGTTTACGAAAGCAAGACGTTTGGTCAGTTTGACGGTCAGTGGGATAAGTATACGAGGATGGAACAGAGGGCTAGGGCTGCTAAAAGGGGAATCTGGAGTAAAGGGAAACATATTGTTACACCAGGTGAGTTCAAAAAGAAAATGAACTAGATATTTATTTGTCATTGTTAAAAAAGAAGAATATGTATATCGAATTGCATTTATGGGTTAAAATATGTGCGTATTATGTGTGTGTTTGTGTGTGTGGTGATCATTCATCAACACTTAACATCGATACCTCTTCTCTTCTCGTCTTCTCTTAGTTCAAACATAACTTGTACACCGGTGAACAAAGCACCACACGCCAAGCAGAAGAAACCGAATCCATCCACGGTGAAGAACATCTTGTGTAATAACTCCTTAGTACCTGCTGCACCAAGACAGAAACCATACAAATTAGCAATCATCATTAGCCAAACGTTAACAACCCCACCAACTGCACATAGATGTCTATACCAAGATTCTTCTTTGAATTTGGAAAAGTACTGAGTTGCGAAATATTCAGGAAGTAAACAAACAACAATTGCCCAACCCCATATCAGTAATTTCAACTCAATATCATGCCAGATGGCGACAAATGTGAAAACCGCCAATGAAGCCAAGATTCTATTCTTGGTACCACCTAATGGGATATAGATATACTTCACGACGAATTTGTTATAACTTCTATGCCATGCCTTCCAGAAAGACAAAGCACTGTAGTTATTATCCATACAACGGATCATGTTTTCTGGTGGATCAATACCATCAATCAAACTCCATAATCTGAAAAGTCTCCAAGGAATCAACAGCTTCAACCATATGATGTTCAAGTTAAACAAACCAATCATGGATATTTGGAAAGGTGAATCACCTTCCCATGCCTTTGTCTTTGAGACGGCAACAACGTACATAAAATGGAGTAGGAACTCCATAACCAAGACGCAGAATAGGAAACGTAACGCGTAGATGACGTTTCTTTTCAACGTTATTGACGACAATGTGAAGCGTGATTGTAGATAGAAGTCATTGAATGTGATGATAGGTCCAGCAATGAACAATGGTGCATATGTGAGATACGCAACATAGTTGAACAGGGAATAATTCGAAATTTCCAAAGGTGCATTGATTCTATCCCTTTCGTTAACAATCAAAGATTCGTAAAAGGAGGTTGATTTCTCAGGAGTTGCAGGGTTGGAACTTCTGCTCTCTTGATCTTGTCTCTTTGTTTGATCATCTTTTGTTCTGACCTGATGGAATCTATGCAGATAGTCCAAGTTGAAACTGAGACATCTCAACAATGTAAAATTGTAGAAGACATCCCAACGAGCAACAATGCCTTGAAACCCAGGATCGAACACACTCAGTGGAGACCAAATGCTGCCAAACCTATAGTTTCTGTAATTATCATTCAGGAACAGTGACCCAACACCATAGATCCACAACGCAGCAACAGAAACACGGTGCCATTTCTTCAACAATCTAGCCAATGTGAACAGTATAAGGACATGGATCCCCCACTTCAACGAGTTGACCCCATGAACAGCAAACAGGAAGAACAGCCCAAACCCAAAATCGAACTGGCTTCTTTGCAAGGTAGGCAGGATGAAATTGACACCTTTTCTTATGGAGGAATGAGCCACAACTAGTGCTAATAATAGCCAGAAGTTGTCTCTAAAGAACTTGTACTGTTGATCAGAGTTGTCCACTTTTCTCCCAAACATCCACCCCTGGCTCAAGAGCCGTTCGAACTTGGGATAGTTAGAGTTCGTTTCATTGGACGCGTCCATTGCGGTCTTGTACATCAATGGGACGACGCAGATGAAGATGAGCCAGTAGATCTTGAACTCCAAAGTTGCCCACTGTGAAGGCGTTGCGCGAGACACAATTGCGAGCTTGCGCTTCGCGTCCTGCGGGGCCTGTAGACGTGTGTCAAGCACCGGCAGCGAGAAGAAGGAGAGCAGCTTCAGGAAGGCCATGGCTGTGCTCTGTGGGGGTTGTTGGAGAGTGAGATACTAAGTAGATGGCTGTGTGATATGGCATCTGGTATATCTGGCTCTGGTGCTTATATAAGATCCCAGTCTTTACTCCACTTCAATTACAACTACACTTACTTACAACTACACACTAACAGCCAACTAACCAACCAATCAATAGCGTCACAGATGGCAGAAGAAGACTGGTACCACGTCCAGAGACGGGCAAACCCACCTGGGTGGTCACAGCCTGCTCCGGGATCCCAATTCAACCCGTATGACCCGCTAGAGAGACGTCCAGCACAGGGATACCCCAGCGAGTTCAAGACACCAGGCAAGCAGTCCGCCTGGTCCACTGCTCCCACGGACGCGACACAGTTCCAGGAGATGAAGACCACGATGCGAAAGCTCCAGTACACCCCACGTCCTCCATCGGCACTGTACCCTGGCCAGCTGATGCAACTGAGACGGGTCAACAATTACTCGAGATTCGACAAGGGCGTGTTCATCACGGGAAGGGCCCTGATGGTTGGTGTCGTTGTGTACGGTGTGTTTGTCCATCGTTGGAATGACGGGTACGAGAATGTGTTCAGTGACTTGTACAGGGCGCATCTGCGGTTCAAATGGTGGTTGCTGGGCTCGTTGAACGACCAGGAGGTGCACGATCTGAGCCCTAGTTTCAGGTCAGGCGTGCGTTTCGGTGAAGGACTGCCTAGCCTGAACGAGAAGGAGGGGCAGGCGCACAAGGCGATAGATCCTAGTCTGGCAATGGAGAGACCAGAGAAGAAGCATGTTATCGAGGCACAGCGGATCCTGCAGGAGCGTGAGGAGAGGATGCTACGTGCGCTGGACATTGCTGAGGGCGAGCTGGCGAAGGCAAAGGCGAAGGCCGATGTCCAAGAGCAGGTGGCTGTTCCGCAAAGCAAGAGCTGGTGGAGGTCCTGAACACGTATTTATCACTATTTATTGCCTACATATTTATTTATTTATTTATTCAAAGATCCATTTTTGTGTCATAAAAGACTGTTGTGTGTGTCTGTGTGTGTTTCAACGAGTAGCCGCTGTTGCCCACGACCCTTCTCAATGCACACTAATCCGCTGTTATTATTGATCTATATCATCCATTTGCAGAAGTCCATTCGAAACCTCTTGCTCTTGCCCTTCAAGCTATGCCAATATCTGATCAGATACCGCAAGAGGCTAGTATCTACGCACAGGCGGCTGGAGCCAAACTACTTGTGCCAGATTATCAGCGCCGTTGACATCACTGAGATATGTCAGTTTCACGGTTACGACGTCCAGGAACATATAGTACGTACGAAGGACGGTTATCTTTTGACTATCCACAGAATATTGAAGAGTGATACACCACCATTGCACCGCCCAGTCGTGTATTTCCATCATGGTTTGTTGACAAACAGTGAGCTATTTGTTCTTGGAGAGACTAGCTCAAGATGCTTGCCCTTTGTTCTTGTCGACCAGGGATATGATGTCTGGCTAGGTAACAATAGAGGGAATAAGTATTCCAGGAAGCATATGAGCTTGAACTGTGGGCAGAGTGAGTTCTGGGACTACTCATTGGATGAGTTTGCCCTTTTTGACATTCCTAATACGATTGATTATATACTATCCTCAACAGGGGAACCTGCATTGACGTTTATTGGGTTCAGTCAGGGATCTGCTCAAGCGCTAGCTGCTTTATCAATGTCTTCAGATCTAAACAAACAGGTCAAGCTATTTATTGGAATCAGTCCTGCTACTATCCCACAGCGGTTACCAAATCCGTTTGCTGGGATATTTACAAGATTCCCAGACTTGTTATTCTACGTTCTAGGTCATAGATCTGTTTTACCTTCAGTCATTGCCTTTTCAGCCATGGTATTAGGACCATTCCATCGATTCATCGTCGATATCTCACTGAACTCCATATTTCATTGGAAAACCAAGAATATTTCGAGAGTGCAAAAGGAGATCGGATACCCACATTTGTTCAGTCCCAGCTCAGTAAAATCATTAGTTCACTGGTTGCAGATCATATCCAGTAACAGGTTTCAAATGTTTGACGATGCTTGTCATTCGATCTTTTCCAAGATTACTTGCACCAGTTTCAAGTTGCACAGAGTCACGCCTTTCCCAATCAACAATGTTTCAACAAATGTCATGCTAGTATATGGTATGTGTGATGTTTTAGTTTCGGTTGATCCATTTGAACAACGTTTGGATAATTGCAGAGAATTAGAAATTATTGGAATCGAAAATTATGAACATATGGATATTCTTTGGGCGCAAGACGTTGAATTTAAAGTATTCAAACCGGTCCTCGAAAAGATTAACAAAATCAATCATGGCTTAATGTTCGACCAGTATAATGACGATGTTAAAGTGACTGAAGATCTCACCAATTCAAGCTTCAATGATTTAGACCAACATTACAATTCAATCGTTACCAAGCCAGTTAACATCAATATCAACAAGGATCTTGGATTAAGTGTTGAAGAATTACCAATGTCACAGAGTTCACTGTTCGTATGAGCTACTACGCCCTTCTCATTAATATCTTGCGAATGATTTGATATGCTAATTATAATTATATTTATAACTTTTATACACACCACACCACACACAGATACGTATTTCCATTTCAGTCAGCCTCCCTTATCTCTCTAATCTCTTGAATATTTCTTCTCTTTAGATCACTATCAGCAAACAACTTATCAATCAAGCTAATCAACTCAAGAGTACTCAAATCAAAAAACTCCGCATTGTAGAAACTGTTCATAATATCAACCATATGTCCCTTTAAAATAAACTGAATATGTGAAATCTTGGAAAAGTTAGGAATCCGAAGATCTGAAACGACAGAAAGATGCAAGAATTTTGAAATTATTATACTCAAGTATTCCGACTCATCCTCCCCAATCGAGATCTTTCCCATGATGCTATCAATGACTAACTGATACAAGGCATCAATTGACGCAGAGATGATCATGGCACGCAGTTCAGCGGCAAGATACCTCATGTCGTCCGCAAACCTAACGAATTCAAGATCAATGTTGTGAATAATGTTGAACGTTGTCGTGGAGTCCAGTGATGGGTTTAGGTCGTGTAGGCGCTCATACTCTTTGAAAATTAATGATTCCTGCGCCTTGACTGATTCTGTCAATAGTGACTCAGCAACAGTGTTTAATGTGCTGATATTTAGTGTCGAGGAAACGTATTGCATGTCGTTGTACAGTAGGAACTTGTTCTTGTAAAAATCAAGAGAAATCATGTAGTATGCAGTTGATAGCTCATTTAGCTTAGACTCTGTTGTTGTCGACTTGTTAGAGGTTGGGATTTTGGACTGTTGCGATATGAATGATTGGAAAATCTTGATTATTGAGTCTGGGATTGAAGTGATTTGATACTTTTCGTCATCATCACTTGCAGTAGATGCCGGATCTTGAGGAACTGGGGTTGGTGTTGGTGTTGAAGATTTGCCTTTCGACAGTTTTGAAACAAGTTTCTTTTTAGACGAAGTTGGCTGTTCTTCCTCATATTCATCGTCATCCCATGCGTCCCAGTCGTCATCTGTTTCCTTTTTATTGGACACCTCCGGTATATCATCATTGAAATCTATATCATCATCACTCCATGCATCCCACTCGTCATTCACCTCACCAGCTTCAGCATCAGGTTTAGAAGTAGTAGTAGGAGTAGAAATAGGCGCTGTAACTTTGTCGTCTTTATTCGTCCTTGTTCTGGTTCTCAGGTCGTTGAAAATTGATTCATCCAATCCACTGAAAAAGATCCTGATCTCATCAGTGTGTGAGGCAAGGTAATATTCAGTCACGAGGTCATTCAACTCATACTGTATCCATGTCTTTAAATCATCTCTTTTAAACCCATGCGAAACGAGAAACTCGCTCAGGTTCAAGAAATCGTTTTGGATTTCAGTGTTAGAATGGATCAACTCCACATTTTCCACCACAACTGATTTCAGCCAATCATAAAACCTTGTCGATATGTAATGGACTATTCTGATACTATCAGGGAATTGTGAAATAAAATTAATCACCGACACAATCGATTGAATAATAGAGTTCACATCTTGCGTTAAATTCTCCACTGCTCTAATCTCGTTATCATGAAGTGTCAAGCTGTATTTATTGGAAACCAATTTGTTGATCAGCAAGTCATCGATCAATCTAGGCACGTTGATGTTCAACAATTTTCTTTCACTCACCAGGTCATTGAATGCTTGATAGTTAATCACTGTTCCCTGCACGTCAACTTCAGCATTGAACACAATCGCATCATCTGAGATATCGAGTAACTTTCCCCATATTTCTACCAACGTGCGCGTGAACTCATCCTTCAACGTATTCATCTTCTCCAATGCCAATACTTTCACCTGTTCATCAATCAACGCAGTAGCCTTTGCATTCAACTTTTCCAACGACAGAGCGACTGACTCAATCTCATACATCTCCAGATTAATCTCTATTTCCTTGATGAAATTACCAACGACCCACAGGTTCTGCAACTCCTCCAACTCTTTCAATATCGCATCCTCTTTGCTCTGTGCTTCACTCAGCTGCTTGAACGTAGGCTTATTATTCTCAATCAACTCCAACTCCAACGCCTTCTCGTCCACAAGAGCAATCAGTTGATCATCAATCTCGCGGATCTGATTCTCAATCTCTAGATCAGCCATTGAACCACTGTGTACTTCTGCAAAAAGGGCATTCACTTGCTAGTTTAACGTGGTCTTCGCTGCCCTCGAAAACAGAGACATCTTCAGCGAGATCCGAGGGTCGCAGACGGCCGGAATTCACCACTGCCCACTACAAAATAACAAAAAATTTTCATTTTCTTCAACTTCACTCTTTCTTACTTTTCTCCTTAACGCAAAATATCACAGCCATTCGCAACACAGGAAAGCATCTCCTTGAGGCTGACCTCTTCTCCTTGTGAGAAGACGGCCGTGGCCCATGACCAGAGCGATACCCACGTTGTCCTTTGCTTAATTGCAAGGTTTTTTAAAAGGATGAGCTGAAGAGTAAAAATTATCGATCTTGGGTGCAGCGCTCCATTTGGACTGGATTTTATGCCAGACCTAAGGAACCTCCTTCGTGAGTCCGAATGGGGAGTGGTGCAAGGATTGGCAAGACATACAACTATTCGTGTATAGTGTTGTAAAATTTCTCTACAATATAATGACTAGTAGTAGTAGCTTTTGGCTCTTTCTTTTTATTTTATCTTAAATTCCACGTTAACGTTAACTATAACTTTGATTGGTTTTTGAAACTTGAGTTGAAGCCCAGTAGTTCGTTGATGCCTCTTGTCCAGTCGTTTTCTGTTTTGGCGATACAGTAGATCCCGCTTTGCGCAGTGAGGTTTGCAGTTGGACTCTTGCGCACTGGAAGGTTCTCTCTCTTGGAGAAAATCGTGCCAACTTCATTAATAATATGTATCTCGTCATTAACTTTCAAGAACTCTTGCGGCACCCCATCGATGGACAATCTGACGTTGTTTTCGCTCGAATTCTGACGGCTCGCTATCTTGATCTTGATATGTGATGTCAATGGGACAATGAGTGGTCTGAAAGAGAGGGATCTTGGACATATTGGAGTTATTAGAATTGAAGGAACCAATGGATGCACAATAGAACCTCCTGAACTCAAACTGTATGCTGTGGAACCGGTGGGTGTGCTTAGACAGACACCATCCGCAGTAGTTCTTGTTAAGAACTCGCCGTCAATGTAGATATCTAATGTAGTTAAATTTGGAGTATCACCTCTATGTAGCACGATATCGTTCATAGCATGGATCATCTTTGGATCAGCCTGGGTGCGTGATGAGTTTCTCAGAACATGACATTCTAGTCTTGTTCTGTGTAGTGCCTTCGCAGTGGAATTGTATACCTCTTTGAAAGCTTGCTGGTGGTGGCTGAAATCGAAAGGTAGCAAGAATCCTAGAGTCCCTAATGAAAATGACAAGATTGGGGGAACTGAACTGTTGGAAAATAGTGACACTGCTCTTAAGATAGTACCGTCACCTCCTAACGTCACCAACAGATCTGTCTTGGTGATGATATCCTCGATCTCACCGGTATACAGCACATGTGGCGAGCTGCTTGTCGTCTTGACATAACTTTTAAAATCTTGTGAAATTTCTTCCGCAACGTCTTGAGTCACCATGACATTGATCTCTGGATGCTTGTCATGGATAAAAGAGATGAAGTCGACGGTATTCTGACGGACATGCTGGATCCATGGCTTCTTGATTATCAGAAGGTTCTGCAGTGGTTTAGTCCATACCAAATTCTGTAGCTTCGAGTTGGGTGATTTGATGTAGTCTGGCAAGGTGCGTGCCCTCAGCTGGTTGACATTTTTAATTTCAATGAACCGATTGGGAGTTACGGGTGGTTCTGAAATGGAACGCACAGTGCTGGTGCTGAACTGTCGAGTGGACTGCCACAGAGTGGCCAGCGATGGGTTCTTCAGGAAGTTCATTGACCTTTTGGTTGTGTTCGTAGTAGTATTTAGGAAGGATTATGGAGATGGAAGAGTCATGCATTAACTTGTAAGCAGGTGGAATCGAAAAAAATGTGCCAAAAAAGCGCCGATGGGGCAAGTAACCATTCACAACTGACTGGAGAATCTGGAGGGTGTATATATGTCAGGTATTTGTTGGTAACGGTGCATCCCATTTTGACTCACAGTCACGGAGGACCGGGACACAGACACAGACTTGTCTTGCACCACATTCTGGCCTGATCTTCATATAAATTAGTCGGACTCAGCCAGCACAAGTCGCTTACTCAAATACACAGCGTAAAATCGGGCATCGGAGCATAACAGACGGGTATCATAGTCTACTATTGAAGCTGCATTCCGATATAGGGCTTATAGGACTACAAATAGCTCAGATCAACACTACCGGTATCAGCAATAGCAGTGTGTATTAACATAATAAATAGCAGACAAAAAGAGCAACTAATAAGCGGACTATATTCTCAATGCCACCAACCCCGGAAGAACTGCGTGATTATGTGCAAGACCGCAGCAAAGAACCCAATCCCATACTTCCCATCGTCGGCTGGCTTTACAACCCTGTTCCCTTCTTCAGTGTTGAAAGATCTATCTGGCCGTTGCTCTTGTGAATCGGTGTAGTTCTCGTCCTCGTCCTCGTCTGCGATATTATCGTTATCGACATCATCTCCGTTAAGCAGCTCCACTTCCGGTCTGTCAACTGGAGTGGGATCAGGAACAGTAGCAGCAGTACTCTTGGAGGATGAGCCAGTTGCTGTTTCAGTTGGTGCTGATGGTCTGCCGACTGGTTCAGGTTTAGGAGCGCTGGAGGTTGCCTGTTCTGCAGGGAACGGAAATGAAGAGGTTGGCTTGTTATCAGGTTTTGGTGAGCCATGCGCTGTTTCAGTCAAAGGAATGAAACTTTTAGCAGATTCCTGTGTTGCAGTCTTGGGTGAAGGCTCAATGTTCTTCGAAGCCGTCGTGTAATCAGCTGCATTTGCACTGGTTGACCCATTTGGATCTGGTTTCGACGTTACTTGTGGTTCTTTTGGGGCAGCTGTCTTGGTAGCTGATTGCTCAGAAGTTGAAGGTGTCGATAATGGAACAATATTAGGTAAAGGTGTAGGTTCAAACTGCGAAAGCGTTGTTTGAGCAGACAGACCTTTTGGTGTTGTAGCAGGGGTGGAAGGTTCCAAGGCAATCTCTCTAGCAACCTTGCTGTTTGTTTGACTTTGCAGTTCTCTATCAGCTGACTGGTTGTCTGTATGATCAAAAAACACGACGTTGTTCTCGTTCCCTGATTCGTCAAATTCTATAGTATTTGTTAGTGGCATGATCTGGAACAAACTGCTGCTTCTACTTACCTGAAGGGTAGTCCTGATCTGTAGCCCAGACCCCATCGACAATGAACTTGAAAGTGTATTTTCCCGCAGTCTTTTCCTGCTCTTTAATGGTGTACACATGCACTTTAGCAACCGGATCAAACGTCAATTCCTCTGGCTGCCAATTGTTGAAGTTCCCAGCAACCTTGACATCGTCGCTGCTGGACTTGTTATAGAGGGACGTAGTGTACGACATTTGGGCTCTTCTAGCACAGGGATGTAAAACTGGACAAGTGTCGGCAAGTGAAAATTAAAAAAAAAAGCGTAAGTGCCCCTTATAGTGCGTCAAAGAGCTGCTTAATCAGTTTATGTTCACATTTCCTACGTGTTAGGAAGATTTCCGTATATGCTTCCACTTTTTTTGTGTCAAATGTGCCAATACTGGCCTGTAGAACAATAGAATAAAACACATACCGGAATGACAAAGCAACTGAATAGTATAGTATTATGCACAACCTTGAGAACATACTAGGAATCCGAGCTGCCTCTGTCAACAGCTCCAGGAGAACCGGCATAGTTCTTCTTTCAGTCAAACACCACCTGCCAACTTCTGGAAGCTTCCACCGAATGCGGAAGTGGTAGGAGCCCGCGTCGATGAGAACAATAAGTGCTTCCAGAAGAGAGACACAACTAAACAATTATGTGGACTTCCTCCCTTTCACCACAGGGAGCTCCTTTGGTTTTATATCAATCAAACAAACACAGATTGCAGTAAAAATTCCGTCACCACAACGATCCAAGCGCTCCATTAAGGGTTGGTTCACCAGCCTACGCAAGAGGCCCAAATCAGAAGGCGCCAGTGGTATTCCAGCGGTTAGTGATGATTCAAACACGAAAGACCAGCAAAAAAAAGGACATGGGTCTGACAACTTCACTCAATTCAGGGAATCAGAATTAGACGAGGACAATACCAAGTCTTTGGGCAATCTTTCAATCAGTCGTCCGCGAGCAAATGAGCCCCAACTTGCAGAAATTTATCGTATTCCAGCGGTTAGTGGTGATTCAAACACGAATGACCATCAAGAAAGACGTGGGTCTGACAATTTCGCTAGACCTAGGGCTTCAGAAGTAGATGAGGACGTTAGCATGTCTTCGAGTCAACATTTAATTAGTGGTCCGAGAGCAAGCGAGCCCCAACTTCCTGAGATTTATCATAATGCGAAACGAATATTTGATATGGTTATCAGGACAGCCATTGGTGAGCCTTCTGAAACATTTGGTCGTTTGTATATTCCGGAACTCGGAGGCACAGATGCCACTTCACCAGGGTCTCTTGATGCTCTTTTGAAGACGGTAAATGATGTGAATAATTTGTATGACTTTGTTGCAACGAATTACACACACCTGATGTCAGTGAACGTTTCAGTACCAGAGGCCAACCAATTGTTTCCATCATATGATGAAATTATAACGTTCTCACGCATAGTGCACAGACTCTATTTCACCTACTCCTCATCGACAATGATGAGGCATGACGCGAAAGAAACCAATGAGGATGGTAACGCCATGTTCGGGTTTGCGACATCCATTGCCACACAGTCCAAATCCGTTAAACAATTTAAAATGGTAATCCCATTGTTCATTAGGAATACGGAGGCAGGTAACACCATTTTTCAGCAAGCGAAGGAGCAGATTCCAGAATTTGATAAATCCTTTATAGATTCAGTGGACAATGATCTCATGAGAAACATCCGGCCAGATGCGAGTTTTGGAATGCTTCTGAGATCTCGGTTAACGAATGCAGTTTCCATTATAAGAGTAGTTTTAAACCAGCACTTAGGTGCTTTGGTGAGCTACAAGCTCTTAAGTGAAAAGAGACTTGAAAGAGCGAAGACTGCTGCAGAAGCAGAGAATCAACACATCATGAAGATGTTCTTAGACAATCTCGTCTCTTTGATGGAGTCGAGACATATCTCTGATCATACCAAGTTGCAACAGTTTAGTGGTTTGGAAATGGAAACATGTCAGGGTGTGGAATTGATACCAGAGCAGAGATATAAGGAATCGCCGATGGCATCAACTGTCAAAATACACGAGAATACAAAGCCCAATCTGGCTTTCACTTTACCTGCAGCTGCGAAAACTGGAGGAAAATTATGGCCAAAATATTATAAGATTCCTTTGTTTCTCGAAATGAAGTCCTATATCACCGGACTTAACAGGCTAGTGAAAGATGCCAGTGTGACTTATGGTTATTTCCAAGATGTTCCTACTTCTGACGTTGATACTCCAAGAGGCTCTATTTCCAACAAGATAGATGTTGATATGGATGTTGATGAGCTGAAAGATGATATCAATGCAGCTGATGAGCCGACTTTCAATCAAGAGCCTGGATTATACGGTCCACAATCCGCTAATGATGACTTCCCTGCTGGAGCTACAAAACTTGATCCACAAAGAGCGACAGATACCAGATCAGATCCACGAAAGTTGAAAGCCTCTTTAAACGCAATAGGCGCGCTTTTTAGACAGTGTGCAGTATATCTTGCTGTGCTAGATATACTGTACGCTGTCATATCAGACTGCAATACAACCTTACTTTTGATGTTAGACATAGATATTCTGATGCAGATGAATAATCCGGAAGTCGAGAACATTACTGACTTAGAGAACACTGCTGAGCCTTCTGACCCATATGAAGAAGGAAGAAAAGAGAAATACCTAGAAAAAGTCAAACGTTATCTGGTGGAGCTGATGAGCTTTGATGAAACCTTCTTTGAGTTCCGTACTTTGTTTTTGTCACACCTTGAGAAGAAGTCAACTCCTACCGACGCTAAAAAATTGGACGAGTTAGCCTGTAGGCTATGCTATGCTATGCCGCTTGTTGATTATGGATCTTGTGATAAGTCGGAAATCTCAGTGGATAATATTGAACACATGACAATCTTTCCTATCAAGGTACAAATTCTTCATTGGTTGGCTTTGATTGATCCTTATTCTAAAAATCATAGTGAAGAAACAGATCCTGGTAAATTAACGATGAACTACTATGAAACTGAAATAAAAGAACACGAGAGTCTATTTGGTCTACTTCGCCGTGTATGTATACAATCTACTTGTATACCATTCCGCTTTTTAATTTTTGTGAAGGATTCTGAAAGGGATTCTAATTCAGGAACCTTGGGGTATCAACAGCAGATTGAATTCCCGAACATTCAACTGTTTTTCTTAATGGCTTTGAGTATTTGCATCATTCCTGCAGACTCTAGTGAACCTGTTGATAGAAGCTTCAAAAAAGAGCAGGGTGTTACTTCACGCGGATACGGGAACGTCGCAAGAGAAGAATTATTGAAAGCTCTCCTACCAAAAGCTCGTGGCTCGCGAGAAACCACGCAATCGGGTAGCTTTAGCGGAAGGGCGCCGACAACAAGGGGCTCAAGCAGTTTCATTTCGTCACCTGCTAATACGTCCCATTCGGCGTCGAGCTCTAAAGATTTGCGTTCAAGTTCCGATATGCGTTCAGGTACCAATAAACAAAGCTCTAGAACAGTTCCATCACAGCAACGCGTGCGTTTTGAATCAGAACAGCTCGCTGACAGTGCTGATAACAGTTCGAGAATACTGTCCGATGCTCAGAAAGAAAACATCGATCCCATCAGAGTAAGAAATACTAACATTCATCCTCTTCTAGAGAAGCAGCAGTCACAATACAAACAACATTTTTCAATAAAAAACTTTGCATATCCTGGCCATAATCTAGCTCATAGATATAAAAACTATACTGAATCAAATCCATTGAGGGGTTCTATGGAGATGCTTCGGAAATATTTCACCGACGAGAAGACCAATTTTATCAGATCAAAAGATCCGAATCTATTGAAAGAACTCAGAGTTGGCAAGGATTATAGGTCGCAGATTTATATTATACGAAAGTCGAATTTATTGGAGATGTTCCCAGGATTGAAAGAAGTGTTTCAGCAGGGGGATCCGAATGATGAAAATAGTGGTGCAGAGGAACTTGCTCTGAAAGTATATAACTTTCATCAACTGCAAGAAAGACATGAGGCTCTATCCGACCTTTTTAGGAAAGGAAATCCATATATAACTGAACCGGAAGAGATAGAGGACATTGCAGCTATGACCGAGATAAAATGTCTTGAGCTTATCAAAAAGTATAACACAAGAACAGAGAAGGAAAAGATCAATAGTACCGATATTTTTGCATCTGGATACTACGAATTTGCCAGATTCTGTGGAGGGATTTTTATACTGATGCCATATCTTAAGAAAGACCCCGTTGGTGTCAAAGAATTGCTAAACGAGTATTCCAGACATAGCCATGGATTTTCTCTTTCTACCTCCAAGGAAGAGCAAGAAATCGAACGAGTAGAAATGGAAAAGGCGAAGATGTTGGTGATAGGCAGGTTTAAGGAAGCGGTGAAGTTGGT
>JAJLSD010000031.1:0-130055 GCA_030567455.1 Komagataea norvegica
CTGTCTGATCCTTCAACTGATCACAAGACATGATCCTGTTACTGATACTCGCATGAGATTACGACTAAGATTCTGATTTATAATCCGAAGGTTTATGTTTCGGTGATTGGTATGTTCTTTGAGGAGACCCCCCAATTGTACTGAAGGGCGACGCAGTGTGATTCAGATACTAAATTGGAGCTACGGCCACAGATGATGCATCAATGATTGCTATTTACTTTGAGGACCACTCTCATGGTACTGAAGAGTGGTGCATTACTTTGATTCAGATCCATACTTTAGAGGAACATGCAGAACAGAACGCACATTGGACATTAATTACAGAGAGTTGATATTTTGAAGGATTCTTATGCACTTTGAGGACCTTTGAATACTTCAGAATATTTTTCTCTCAGATAGCTTACCCAGTGACTGGGATCCAAGATAGGACTTCCAGTAAGTGGTGGCTATCAACAGGGGCCTTTCAGGAGGCCCCTGCGGCGGCGGGAGCCTTCCGAGGTTCCTACCACCCAACCGGAGGGGACTCATGTCAAAATTTTGGAGTGAAGTTACCATGGTAATGAACCTCGTTACCTGGTTACCAGTACCGGTTCATGTAGTTACCATAAAGAGAGGGTGAATATTGAGCGAATCGTTCAAATGTTTTGGATGATACTGCCGAATTGTGGTTTGATTATGCTGTGTACTGAAGTGAGGAGCGGATTTGACCCACCAATTGGTTTATCTGGTGATTGGGGCACTATTTAGTTTTGATTCCTGCAGTTATGGATAGAGATAATAGGGCTATATGTTGAATGATCATATTGAAGAGTTCAAGATTAATCGAAGCTTTGTCTAGAGAGATTGAGCTCTGATTAAATGGTCAATGAGCTTCAGGATCGATTTCTGGGTATATTAGCCTTAGAAATCCCATGGATCATGACAGATTATAATAAGGCAGGGACCTTGACACATATAGTTTGATATTTCAAAGTGTATGTGAACACAATGATGCCTTCAAGGCGATCAGAATGGTGGTAATCTCAACGTAATGGCGCTTTTGGTTGATGAGATATGAGCCAGAATGATTTCTGGGTTGTGTGCCCTGAGTTGAAAATTCACCCTACAAAAATTCCGAGAGTTCCGAGGTTGGGCATAGGAACTTCCGACCTTCGCATGAACTGGAAACTATTACGCAGATGTCGAAGATGATAGTTTAGATTCAAATTGAGAGTATATAATATGAAGGCCCATTGGCTATTGCTCTCTATTCGTACACTGATATTGACCTCTCTAGTCGCAGACTGATAGTAACAGCTGATAACTCCTTGAAGCAATTGATTCATGTAGCACAGTACTAAACCTTTACACAATGCGTTGCTATTGGTTATTCTACTCTGTAAGGATTAGCCTGCGAATATCTATTACTATTCAGACACTACATACTACTTCAGCACAATAACTAGCACCAAGCAGGCCATTCAGCCGATAAGATTGTGTCGGACCTAAAAATAAAATAATCGCGGCATTTCTTTGGGACCACAGAAGCAGACAGTTTATCGAGAAGGGTTATTTTATCTGATACAACTAGCGTCCATCTCTGCAGGTACCAGGACAAGAGATCATCGATAATAATAGCCACACCTTACAGCATGACTGAAGTAGTGCCTCCATACACCCCAAAGAATACACCAGTGAAGACCACTGTGCCTTTCAATGGGGCAGAGTTCAAGACAACGTTTTGGGTATGTTGAAAGTTCCGCACGGCTACGCTTTGTCTGTCTCTCTTACTAACTTTAAAGTAGCCCGTTCCAGCAGATATTGACATCAAGGGCCGCATCTTGTTCGTCCATGGGTTCGCTGAGTATGATGCTGTATACGTCAGGCTGTTTGACGATTTGAGTGCTGCGGGGTATGAGGTGTTCTTCTTTGATCAGAGAGGTTCAGGTTTGACTTCACCTGGGAAGTTGAAGGGTAAGACTGACGAGTTCCATGTGTTTAACGATTTGGACTTCTTCCTTGAGAGAAATTTGAACGAGATCAAGGACACTGATAATAAGGAGATCTTTTTGCTTGGCCATTCAATGGGTGGTGGTATCTCTCTGAACTACGGTATTCACGGGAAATACAAGGACCAAATTAGAGGTATTATCGTATCTGGACCTCTTATCTTACTACACGTGAGTATTGTATTGACGCTTATTTTGTCACGGGAAACTACTAATGAGTCAACAGCCAGAGACTAAACCAGGTAAATTGTTATATTCGGTATCTGAATTCTTGTTGAAGTTTATTCCTAATTTCAGAATTGACACTGCTCTCAATCCAAAGTTCATCACCAATGATCCAGAATGGAGGAAATTTGCCACTACAAGTCCCCATATTGTCCCATTCTTGGGTTCGTTGAGACAATGTAATGATTTTATCGAAAGGTGAGTTTACTGTGATATTTCTCAAGTTGTGAAATACTAACGATTGAAAACAGAGGTAAGAAGTTAGTTGAACCAGATTATGCCAAGGACTTTACGCCTCCTTTGTTTATCATCCACGGGAAGGAGGACAAGATCAACGATCCTGCCTCTTCGAAGACGTTCATTGACTTGATTCCTATCGAGGATAAGAAGCTGTCTATTGTTGATGTGGCTCGTCATAGCGTGTTTATCGAAACTGAAGAGATCTATCAGTCAGTCTTGAAAGACACTCTGGAATGGCTCGAGAAACATTGAGATATATAGCTCTCGGGCAATCACCCATCTACTTTCCCTTTTTTTTTGATGTGATATATACAATATGGACTTTTCTTCGTTATAATATGGCACTAATTAAGAATAATTAAGGACTACCTCCCTTGTAAATATATTTGGCAGACGTGTCAAGTCAATCACTCCAACAGGATTTTCTCTAAAGTTATATCGTTACTCTCCCACCCAAGCATAGCACTCCCGACATCGTTGATCCTCAGGAGCCTTCTCATCACACTCACCTCTATCTGCCTCTTACTCTTCAATACCTTGATAAACTTGGAGCTAATCTCACTAGATCTAATATAAACTTCCTCGATCTCGCTCATTCCCAAGAACCGTAAGATTTGAGATCTCTCGACAATGGAAATCCGTAAGAAATAAGATTCATCTAGCTCATCTGCATTGGTAGTGAGATTCCCTCTCATGATTATCGTTATAGGGATCAATTGTGGTGGGGAGTTGATGTCTGACTTGATACAGAACTGGTTTAACAGTGGCTCTATCTCGACAATTGTCCCAATGACATTGAATACCTTACCGTCAACTTGTTCTATGGAGTTCAGTCTCCGGATATGACTTGCCAGGACACGCTGCTTCTTACGAGGACGACTCTCCTGCTGTGGCTGTACCTGTACCTGTCCCTGTGATACTGAGGCAGATAACTGGTCCATGAATGGGGATACCGTTTTGGTTGTCGAAGGTACAAAGTCAGATCTGTGCCTGGCATCAGATGGCAGTGAGGGTAGAGAGTGATGATTTATGCTTTGCAAAGTTGGGGTTGATGGCGTGGCAAAGTCGTGTGGAGTTGACAATACCTGTCTCGTTGCAATATTGGTAGTGTTGGTGGAGCTTGTGCTGTTGCTGTTGCTGCTGCTGTTGTTGAGCCATTGCGTCAAATAAAGCTCAGGCACAGTCAATGCGAAGTTCTTACGGAACTGTTTGACGAAATGCGGAGGGAGACCCTGGATAACATTTTTAAAGACTGGTTCTCTTGTGCTGAAGGTGGTATGATCCATTAGCGTGATGACTTGCGCTGCACCCTCGATGGCATGGTTGTACGTCTTGACGGCGACTTTACACTTGACGAATATGCCTAGTTCAGTGAGGTTAATGTTGTTCCCATCAAAAGCAGGATTGCAGTTTCTCTTCGTCTCTAACTCTTGCAGCAGCGGAGCGAGTCTTTGCGGGTATACTATGATTTGGAAGATCTTATTGCTGGGGAATTGCTCCTTTGTGAAGCCTATGTTCACGTTGGTGGGATAGTCTGAGACGATATCGTCATTGGCAGTGAGATCGGTGATGAAGATCCATGACGGTGTTCCCACGGTGATGGAGACCAGCAGACCGGTGATGTCGCGGAAGTACTTGCTCGTGGAGTGTGTGAGGTCCTGGATGGAGCAGGAGCTGTCCCGGAAGGCGTTCATTGGAGCAGGAGGTGTAAGTAAGTGCTGATGTTGACGAAGTTTAAGTTGTAATATGGTTCGGAAAATAAAGTATTGTATCGAAATGGAGCATTAAACCGCACCTTTAATAAACTTGGGAGAACACCAGTTGTTACCACTGCATACACACCATCCGTAGCATCATCCAGATACCACACTACTCTCCACTGCTCCACAACTACCCATGTTAGCATACTCTGAACATCTTGCACGTGACATATCCGATTTCGTGTTTGTTTCGCGTTTTCGTGTTTTCTGATTTTATTTTATTTTGTTTTCACTTTATTTCATTTTATTTTCATTTACTTTGTTTTATTTCATTTGTTACTTTCCATTGTCTTCATCTCCAGCAGGCTGTCTTACTCAATGATACCATGCACGCTCTGTACAACCTTGCCGACGTCAAGCAGCTGAGAATCGGCCACCCGCAGCAGATCCAGGTGCTCATGCTCGTCTACAGCATCATCACCAACGACAGCACCAACGAGACAGTGCTGGAGCTCACCGACTTCACATCGCCGTTCTTGACGCCCATTAGCAAGTTCACTGTTTTGCGGCGCTCAGATGCCGAATTAGCTGTCAAAGAGATCAAGGAAAAGTACGGTTCTGGTTCAATCTTGACTGAAGGTCATCTAGTGCTGGTCAACGTCATTGCGGAGGTATCGAACCACACATTTGATTTCAAGTACGTCGCCTCTAGGATCGAGATCGCCAACGATGCGGAAAGTATCGGTGAGTTGACAGGAGATGATAAATTACATGCTTTGAAGGTGAAAGATCTCGAACAAAGTTTAAAAACAAGAGGATTATGGGGGAAGGCTAGGAACATTACGGAACTGGATGCAATACTGAGAAGTATCGCAAAGCTAGATCCTGAGTCTCGAGAATTAGAGGAAGGTATCTCTCCAGTGACTAAGCCCATCAACCCCTTGTTCACAGCTCCTGCGGTTAATCATTCTCAGATACCTGAATATTCGCAGTTGGAGCTTCCTCATGATTCAATAGCAACCATGCCTCAAGAATTCGTTATCAGTAGTGGATCTGATGCAGAAACTGACGGAGATGAAGAAGCAGCTACAGCGCAGGAGGCGAATCCAATGGTTGAAAAAATGACGAACCAAATAGACTCGGTTATCAAAGAGGAGCTGTATAGCAATGATGATGATGACTCAAGCCCAAAAGAAATCGAGCAGGAGCAGCTGGTGGTAAAGGAGGTTGCTTCAGAGAATCATCAAATAATTGAAAGCCCGGTATTGGAAAGAAACATTCCTGGCAGTAATAAGGACAGTGAAGATGCGAATAACTCGTTGGTGATAACCAGCAGTGCAGAGGTGCCTAATGGCAGCAAGGAAACAAGTGTGTGCTCAGAGGAGCCAATACAAGACGAGGAAGAGGAGGAGGTGGAGGAAGAGACAGCTACCAATGAAGGAGATTCTGTAATTGATGACAATCCAAACGGGATATCTTCAGTGTTGTCAACGTACGATTTTGAATTGGGTGCAGTTATTATCTTTAAAGGGTACATTGTGGGAATAGAACCATTCAATGTCCTCCCGTTTGGCCAGTCGTTCAATTCGCTGCCCAATACAACTAGTTTCAGAATCTTGATATCTAATTTGAAACCAGTCAGAGATTTCGTGTATAGTGTGAACAAGAACTGTATTGCCCTAGAGTTCAGATCGAAGGTCAAGATCTTGAAGTTCTTTGGATACTATCAAATTGAGTCACTAGTGGAGGACAGGAGAGAGAATTTAGAGAAATGGAAGAGATTCGTTGCTGAGTCCCAAGGGAGACCGAAAATGTTTAAGATCGTGAAGAGGAAAATTGGGCTTAGTGTTGGATCCGAGATTGTTTGGGAATGCGAGAACTCCATTGATGAGTTGCTGGGTTAGAGGTGTATCCCTTGAAGAATATCAGAGGTTTCAATTCAAGAGCTATGTATAACTGGAATAAACGTCCCCGGAATTTGATGGTATTACTCTCGGAATTCGGAATTAGCCCACACAAAAAGCAAGAAAAAACAGATATGTGACTTGTCTTCTTGATAGGCCTCTCAACTAAAACAAGCGCTACAACAGTTATGAAAGTTTTACATCTATTAGCAGCAGCAGCAGCTGTCTCTGCCATCCCTATCAATGCGGTAAGTGTGTCACCATGATTTCCAGGCCTCCATTACAGACAGGAATACCTCTAAATGCTTCGCCCCCCTCCTTGTTTCAGAATGATACTAACTGCAATATCAGGACGTTTCTGTCTTTAAGATCGATTCCAATGGCAAACAACTAGTCAAACAAGTCGAAGGTGTCAACTTAGACCAATTCAAGAACTTTGATGAGTTGGTTGAAGCTTTGAAATTGAACGATTTCGATAACGAAGAATTGAAAGAGCAAAAGAAATCTTTACTAGAAGAAATCAAAAGCTTTGAAAACACGGAAGATGCATTGGACTATTTCAGAACATTGGTCACCGATACATTCAACCGCATTGATGGTTATTTCAAACCAGAAGATGTTGAGAAAGCTGAAGCTGTTCCTTCCAAAGAAGACGAATCAAAGAATGACGAGAAAATTGATTTCTCCAAATTTGGTGCCAGACCTCATGCTGTCAAAGTCTACCATCGTAAAGGACAACGTCACCATAAAGCTAGACCACATCATGACAAGGATTTCCTTAATGCTGTTGCTCATCGTGTTCATCATGATGAAGCATTCTTCAAAAATCATGGTTACAAACCTCATGGTGTCAGACCTCATGGTGTCAGACCTCACCATGGTGCCAGAACTAAAGGCTGTTCAGGTAAAGGTGAGACCTCCGCCAAATCATGGACAGATTCATTCAACGATGCTATTAACTACGTTAAAAGCTATGGTCAAAAACCTGAAGAAGTTGAAGATTCAAAGAGTTTCGCTGTAAACTCTGGTGATGACGTTCCATCTCCACATTACAGACACCGTAAATATCACAAAGGTGATTCCAGAAAGCATGCCTCT
The DNA here is from genome assembly GCA_030567455.1 of Komagataea norvegica. Taxonomy (NCBI): domain Eukaryota; kingdom Fungi; phylum Ascomycota; class Saccharomycetes; order Phaffomycetales; family Wickerhamomycetaceae; genus Komagataea; species Komagataea norvegica. The sequence goes on from JAJLSD010000031.1 coordinate 7,156, forward strand.
GAAGATGCTGAAAACTGTGGTGTTTTTGCTGGTTTCATTGGTGTCCTTGGTTTGGCATTGGTCGGTGGAGCTGTTGCCAAAAGAGTTCGTAACAAAAGAAGAGCTGCAAAAGCACTCAAATTAGAAGATGATGAAGAGGCTTTGCCACACTACGAATCTGAAGAGGAATCTGATGAAGTTTCAAACGAAAAGAATTAAAGTAAGGTTCTGTTCATGAAGCGTTGTTTCTTCAGTATTGGAAGCTAACGTTTTGTTACTCTCTGTTGATTCTTATCAATTTTTTTCTATGATTATGACTTTTTTATTAATTTCCCCTTATATGCGTGTTTTTTCTATGGGTTTTTGTTTTTACTTACAACGGTTGGTGTTTTTTTATGGAATTTTTACATTACAATACATGATTTTATAACTAGTTAATTTAGTAGAAAGTTTTCACGTTGATATACGTTTGGATATTTCATGTTTCATTCTTCCGCATATACACAAGAATGCTCTTAGGTTTATCTCTTATCCATACATCACTTCTTCAAACGATAACAATACCGTGATCAACGATACTTGGTTCATAATTAGACGGTTGAACAAGTCCCAGTTCTTCTCAAGGCATTAACAGAAGCTCTAATCTTTGCTTCTTTTAATGAAGATCCATCATGGCTTTCCGTCTGCTAGCTTATTTTTTCACCACTGAAAACACCAATGACAAACACTGTTACGTTTGGCAGTGCAGTAATCTGAAGCCGATCAGATTTCAATGAAGAATTCAACCTTTTTGGATTTTTTTCGACGGTTTCTGCCTGGCCTCCGCCTAGCGTCCCACCTAACTTAGGCAGAGACGTCTGCCTAGGATACCGTTATAAGGGGACCCCCTTTGATTTTGGTGATTTCGATGATTTTGATGATTTTGGTGACCTCAGTGGGTTTAGTGATTTTCAAGAGTATAGTAGGGTGCAATGAACAATTCATATCGTAGATTACTTCATAAGGGCCATTATTATCAGCAGCATCTTAATGTACCATCTGTCTGACATGAATAACGTCAAAATAAAAAATGTTTCCGCGAAATGTTTTGGATTAATAGTTAGTTACTACTGCATACTTCTCACTTAGTGGATTCGATATACGAGTAACCAAAGATGCCGCCAAAGAGTGAGTATGGACCTTTAAAGCCATAGACACAGGCGAAAAAAATGTTAACCAAGAGCAAGAACCAAGAATTCCAAATCATCTACTGAGGAAAATAAAATCAGTGAAACCACCAGCAACTATCAAGTCAGAGCCTGTTACGTATTCTGACTTTTTCGAACTTGGAATTGAGGAGGAAGAATCAGGAGATCGATGGATCATTTCAGATCTCTCTAAATCAGTCAGACACTATCATCGGGCAATTCAATACTATCAAAACTCGATCGATTTGAACCCTTCAGGGGAGTCAAATTTTGATGCGTGGTTCAATAAATGTCGATTGAATTTCCATATCTTTTCAACTTTGAAAGACGTTCATGTCGATGCTGAGTTACAAAACGTTTCTGAATGTGAAAGTGTTTTGAATATACGGTTGGATGATGTTAGGGTTGAACATGAGGATATCATTAGAGGATTCAATGATGACGAGAGGATTATAAATTGGGATTTCTATTACGATTACGGTCTCGTGCTGATAGAGCTTGTGGAATCTGGAGATCATGCGTTTGAGGAGTTGGAGACATTCATTACCAATGGTGCCCAGTTATTCAACAAGTTGCTTGACTTTTTGACGGCTGAGCTGGATCAATTCATACAGAGATTGAACGGGAGTGAGGAATTAATTCAGGATAACTCAGAACAGAGTGCAACTAGTGAGAATGAGAATGAACCAAAGGAGTATACTATGATTGAACAAGTGACACCCAAAGTTGTATTCGACTCAGTTTTGACAACTCTAAAGTTTATACAGGTTTCACTGGAGGCGTCTGAAAATCCCTATCAGGTGGAACACTACAAGAGAGCACTTACTGGACTTCTTAACAGAGCAATCGGCATAAAGCAGGTTCTCATTGAGAAATTCAATCCCCAAAATGACAACGTGAACGATCTGAATCTATCGCAAGAAGAAGTCTTTGAGTCAGAACTTACCCTTCATTCAATTAAAGGACTGTTTATCACTGATCTTTCAACTTTGACAGCGCATTGGGATGCTTTCGCATATAAAGAAAACCAGAGTGCCAGATATCTAGCAGAATCCGATAGCATTCAAAGTTTCACTGATCATTACTTTGATGAGTTGACAACTTCTGAAGTTCAGTGGGAAGCTTTGGGCTACATCAACAAATGCTTGAGAACAGCGCAAGATTTGATAAAAGTTGACTTGCAAGACCAAGTAAATAAGAAAAGTTCATTGATTTCCAACAGAGTTTCAAAAAGTGTCGAGATATTGATAAACAGGGCAGATAATGAATTGAGAAGATCTCAACTGAAATGTCAGAAAAGTGATGAGAACCGAGATGTACATAAACGGAACGTCATTGCCCTTTTGAAAAACGGTCTGACTTTAAGCGAGACAAACTGTGGGTTGCGGGAAATCATCCTTGATAGATTGAAGAGGGAGAAACTGAGACGCGAGTGTATTGTGCGGTTGGTTGTGTTCACAAACACTAGGTTCACGAAAGATGATCTGATTAGAAACCTGGGCATAAATTACTATTTGGATGAATATAAAGAGCTCGCAGAGGTTGAACCGTACAAAGAGCATGTGCTTAAATTTGCGGATCTCTGAGTTGAACATCTTATACTACCACCACTTAGACACTCTGTTGTTATTTCCATAGAAGAACAAAGTGTAATTAAAAACATGTAGTGTTTACTGTTTTAAAGTAGAAGACAAGGGTCTGTTCGTTAGTGACTAACAGCTGACAAACATTTCTCTAGTAGTACGCGCATGGTACTTCAACACTCTTAGATAAGTAAAAGCGGTAGCATGGTCCGAATCATTACGCGCTGCTACATTCTTCAATAATTTTGTTCTATTCATCAAAACTGTGTTGAAAGAAATCCGACATTGTTATCAAACAATACCCGCATTACTTTAAAAATTAAGATGGGTACCACCACCATCTATGAGTTGTTTACGGAAGAATAGAGGGTCATGTTACTGGGCTGTGAAGTGTATAGTTTGAACGATTATGGGCTATGTATATTATCTGGGAACAGTATGAGTGACCGAAGGCCAAGAGTTAAAATACCTCTACGAAAAAGACGGGGTATAGTTAAGAGCCATACATGTTTGATAGGTTTCGACTTCTTACAAGCGGGATAATGGATGACTTCGAGACAGTGGAGATCGAAAATGTCTGCTGATTGTTGCCATTGCCAGAGGAGATAACGTGGCTAGTGACTAACGTGTGGCTATAACTAACTAACATGGTGACGTTCAAAGTAGTTTCATGCGCCGAGATTTCCGTTTTGATACCAACACGAATATTCCACGACACAATCAACTAAGCGCAACCATAAAAATAGCAAGAATCTGCAACACGGATGAGGAGCGGGACTTAGGATGAAACAGGATGGAAAACATAAGCTAGCTAGCTACCCATGGACTCGCTCTGGACTCACTCTAGAATGCTCGTTTGGCAGAGTCTAATTTCAGCTGCGTAGCAACAGTTCCCGAACGATCCACATTGTAAAATGAACACGAACGTTGCTGTGTCGAGTGACAGGGAAAACCGGTACAAATACCAATACCACCACACGTAGTACTGAGACTGTAGACAGACTACCATCGGATATATATAGTTAACTCTTCCCGCTACTTTTTCAGGATGACACTCAGTCAGTCAGTCACACGTCACACTTAGTACCCTGAACTCAGCCTATCTCCCTCCACGGACCGCAAGCCGACCATCACTTTATACCGTATACTTCCTTCAGATCTGGGCCCCCTGGAAATTTCAAATCATTCCCCGGAAAACAGACGCATTTCTGCCCCTATTATCTATCTATCCACTCTGAGACACACTGACTGGGCAGGCTTTTTGATTGCATGCTAAGCACAGGGATCATCAATCACCACTTTCTGCACCACTCGAAATTCACATTCATCATATATACTAGCCTGGTTCTCAACAACAGCTTCATTTGCACCTTATAGTACCCTCCCTCCCACACACACACACAGATCACTATACTATACAGGATGGACGTGCTGGAATACCTCGAACGGGCTCCGGTCCCTCCACCCTCCTACCGCACTGCCCACCGCTCCAAGACGAGCGTGCGATATCCCATCTATGAGCAAGAGGAGACACACCAGTTGCCTGGCTACACGCCAGCTGTCTACGCTACCACCCTCGTGCTCCGGAAAACAGAATGGCTCTCCCCATACGAGCCCTCCCCATCCAGATCATGGAAGCCCCTCGTGATGGAGCTCAACTCCACACAGTTGAACTTCTACTCTGTTGATGATCTTCCGCTGATTGGCAAGAGCAGCAACCTCAGCAGGATAGCACGCAAGCAGCAGCAGAACCTCGTGCTCTTCAACGAGACGGAACACAGCCTGGTTGTTGAAGCTGTCAAGCGCTACCCAAAGCGCTACCTTTCAGCTGACAGCCTTGTCAGATCATACACGCTGCAGCACGCTAAAATGGGGCTTCCTGCTGATTATAAGAAGCGTAACTACTGCCTCCGGTTCCGTTTGGAGACTGAGCAGATACTCGTGCAGTTCTCGTGCCTCGATGAGATGATCCACTGGGCGAACATTATCTCGATGGGCGTCAATGTGTCGCTGGACCTGGAGACGCGCAGCCTGCCTACCGACAGAAGCGTTCCTAGACGGAGACGCGCGTCCCGGAGAAGTGCGTGGGGAAGAGCCTCCTCCAGCCGCGGCGGGAACAGAGTGAGAAGCTATTCCGACTCTGAGGTGATTCGCAGAGAACTGAGCCCACCGCTGGTGCTTGGTGCCATGGGTATGCCTTTGCCCAGAAGAGCTAGTGTCTCTGGCAGCACAGGTGGGATCATTGGCCGCATATTCGGCCGCAAGAGAGCTTCCAGTAATTTTGGCACCGTTGGCAATGCGAAGAGGGAAAAAGAGGCACGACTCGTGCAACATACCACTAACGACGATGATGATGATAATGATGAAGAAGAGGATGAAGAAGAAGAAGACGATGATGATGAAGGAAACGATTCAAATGTCACCGTTGATAATAATTTGAATGACGATGTTAACTATAACGATGATGAGATACCTGACAGTGAAATCAATTCCGTCCACCAACTCCATGAAGAATCCGATGATGACTCAATTAATGGCGAGAATGAGTACATGCAGGGTCTTTTCAACGAAGGGTTTTCGTTTGGGAATAACGATGAAAGTAATGATGATTCATATGAGCATATCAAATGGAAACCTGATGCTAAATCCGTCTCATCTAGAAAATTGTTGAAGGATGCAATTCGCTGCCTCAAAATACTCACGAATGACGAAACTTGGGTTGGGAAACCAATAATGGCCCCAGCGAGACCTCCTGTGTTTGCGACTTGCAATGGAATCAAGGGTAGTTCCGACTCTTCGTTGAGACGGAGAAACAAGTTTATAAGAGAATTCATTGTTGGTACCCAAGGACTAGTCGCTACCGTTTGCTCTAATTGAATCTTTTGTGATTCTTATTCTGTAAAAGTATGTCTCCTTTTTTAATGATAAACTATACACATTCTATTGCTTTGATTTAATGTAGAAGTCACTGGATAACCACATGTAGGTTTTCAAAAACGAACAAAAAAGAAAAGGGGACTTAACTATCATGCAGCACTTCGCCATTCTTATTTATGCTGATGCTGAATTCTAAATCATCATCTGTGGTCATATCCCAAAATTTATACAACATCATGTATGAAAACAAATTGCATAGACTTCCAAAGAAAAGGCCATCCAAGTAATGATTAACGCTTTCACATATCTGTCTGGACAATGCATAAACTAAGACTTGTCCTATGGTAAATGAAGCAACTGTTAGCCCAATAACACCAACTACCCAATAGTTCCTTAAAACGAACAATGCCAACATCACCTGAGACACAACATATGCAAACAAAAATATTGCGTTTAGTATATAAATGACAATGAATAACGCAATAGGGTTTGTACGGTCCAAAGTACCATTCTTGACCCAATCATGAAACGTTAAAATGGCAATGACAAATGATACTGCACCGATTAAAAATGACGATATTCTGATAAAGTACAATGATCTATTGGTACCATCCTCCCAAAATCTAAATCCGAGAAATCCACAAACCATCAAACACCAAGATGCAGCAGAACTTAAAGCTAATTGCACAGCAACAAAGTATGGATATGATGCACTCCCCGGTGGACTCACCCCACAGTCGACAATCAATGAACAAATAGTCAACGCCAATAAAATATGATAAAAGAACAACATCTCTAGTCTCCCAATAGCAGTATACTTAGATCTAATATTGTACACTATCACGATCAACACGATTAAGGCACCAATGTTAACAAACGCATTACCGACCTGAAACACAACTGTGTTTGCCAATTCAATTGGTCTCGCGTAGCATTTCGGTAGGATACCGTCATGGAGTTTCTGAAATATCATATCGGTTTCCGGTGAGACAACCTGGCATAATGGAAGGGATGTACCGTTACAGATCCCTCTAAAATCACCAAATCCCATGTTATTGTTGATGCAGGATGTATATGTGGGAAAAAGAAACGCGAATGTAGCTGTTTAGATGGGCTCGATTGATGGAAAGACTAACTGAATGCGTTTTTGATGTGGGTCGGGTGTTTGGGATAGTATGATATTTGATAGAGCAAGTGATGCGATGAATATCGTGAAGCGAGCGTATTTGTTAGCGGAGGGATTTCTGTTGAAGTGTTAATAATAATATCATTTTAAAGGCTTCTTCTGATTTCACACAAAATCAGCGAATTTGGTCTTTTTTTAGATTTCTGTTGAAAGGAGGGAGCCCTGTTCTCTGTCACGTGTTTTCAAAGGGGGCGCTGGAAGTGTCATTCATGAGGTGTGGGTGTCAAATAACAGTGTTGTCCCTTCCAATTCTTGGTTGAGAATCTGGCTGCGATTTTCTCTCGCAGTTTCGCAGCTCTAACCCGCGAATTCGATTCTGTGACCGGTGTTTGGATGTCGCGCAGTTTCGACTCTGTTGGTTTTTTCACAAAATATTGTTAATCTTCCAAATTGCAGACCGAGTATAGTTCAACACACCACAGAAACATTAGTCAAAATGGGTATGTCATGACACGATGACTGGAATACAATGTCAAATGCGATGGATTCATGAATAGACGAGCGCGAGCACAGTACAACACCACCGGAAGAATCAGTACCACAATATCATTATCTCTTCAGTTGAAAAATTATGGATGGACCATTCAAGATCATGCAATCCTATCAATCTCAAAGGCATAGAGAATTAAAGTGTGCTTGAGCTTATGGCAATCGAGCCAGTAGACTTCCCCACAGAGCTCAAGAGATTGAGAAACCACCCAACTGAAGCTAAGCTGAATCCATTTGCACTTTGCGTTTATAAATTCCATCAAGACAGACAAAGCATAACACAGTACTAACAATCCATCACAGTTAACGTTCCAAAAACCAGAAAAACCTACTGTAAAGGTAAAGAATGTCGTAAGCACACTCAACACAAAGTTACCCAATACAAAGCTGGTAAAGCCTCATTATTTGCCCAAGGTAAAAGACGTTATGACCGTAAACAATCCGGTTACGGTGGTCAAACCAAACCAGTCTTCCACAAAAAGGCTAAAACCACCAAGAAAGTTGTTTTACGTTTAGAATGTGTTGTCTGTAAGACCAAAGCTCAATTATCATTGAAACGTTGTAAACATTTTGAATTAGGTGGTGACAGAAAACAAAAAGGTCAAGCTTTACAATTTTAGGTTTACTAATACACTATTACCATCATTGTTATTGTTTTACCAGGGGGTTTGTATATCATTTAATCGTTATGTTATAAACTGATGAATTCTTACTATCTGTGTAGCTCTGAGCAAAAACTAGACTTAAAAATAAAAGGTTAGGGTAGACTGCGTTTCGAACCTGCGCGTTTCTCGACTTTTTAAGTTTCAAAAAAGAATTGAAAAATCAAAACAAGAACCAACTAGATCGAGCACAAGGTGATCTATCCTTTCTCCCTCAATTTGTCCTTGCTGATTGTAACTGGAAGTAAGAGAAAAGAAGTGGAATCCATTAAAGCACTTCTAGCGAAACAGCACAGTCTTCACGATGTTTAATCAAGACAGCTACCAACAGCAGCAGCAGCAACAACAACAACAACAACAACAACAAGAACAACAACAACAACAACAATATTCTTCCAATGGGCAGGGATTTGTTCAGCCTCCAGCTCAGTTTAGTTCAAATTATGCTAGACAACAGGGATCACAACAATCTTTACAAGAACAGTTGTATCAACAACAACAACAGCAACAACATGAATACTATCAACAACAAATGATCCAACAACAACAACAGCAGCATCAACAACAACAACAACAGCAACAACAAATGCAGCAACAGCAACAGCAACAGTTTATGAACATGAAAAATACCATGCCACCACCATCGACTCCTGTTAAGGTCCCAGAGACACCACCATCTGCTTACACATCACAGCTTTCTCGATCATCACCTGGCCAGTATCAAGCTCCTCATAGTCCACAACAGTATTACCCACCGCAAGTGCCTTCTTCTCCGTCTAGAAGTATCAGAAGTAACAATGCCTTGACTCCTGTATTGTCGAATAACTCATCCTTGGCGTCCAGATCAAACTTACAGACTTATGAAAATAACATTAAAGTGCAACCAATTCAGTTGAGTAGCAACACCACAGGTGCTAGTCAACAGAGTAGCAACTATGTTTATTTTGACAGAAGACCTGAAATATTCAAGAAACACACACAGGATAAAGCTGCAGCTGTCAAGTTACGTATTGAGAATTTTTTCCAGATCAGTGTCACCCATGCGGTGGAGAGAAATCAAAGAAGAGTTGATTTGGAACATAAATTGGCCACCGAGGAAGGTTCTGAAGAACGTAAGAATAGACAACTGCAGTCATTGGGTAGAAAAGAATCGCAGTTTTTGAGACTGAGAAGAACTAGACTATCTTTAGACGATTTTGAAACGGTGAAGGTTATTGGAAAGGGTGCCTTTGGTGAAGTTAGATTAGTTCAGAAGAGGGATACGGGTAAGATATATGCCATGAAGACTCTTTTGAAATCGGAAATGTACAAAAAGGATCAGTTGGCTCATGTGAAAGCAGAGAGAGATGTCCTTGCAGGGAGTGATTCTCCTTGGGTCGTTTCTTTGTATTATTCATTCCAGGATTCTCAATACCTGTATTTGATCATGGAGTTTTTACCAGGTGGTGATCTGATGACTATGTTGATCAGATGGCAGATTTTCACCGAGGATATAACTAGATTTTATATGGCTGAGTGTGTCTTGGCCATCGAGGCGATTCATAAGCTAGGTTTCATCCATAGAGATATAAAGCCCGATAATATCTTGATTGATATTAGAGGACATATCAAACTTTCAGATTTTGGTTTATCCACTGGGTTCCATAAGACCCATGATTCCAGTTATTACAAGAAGTTATTACAACAAGAGGACACCCAGGGAAAACTACAACAGCCTAGAACGTTAAACGAACCAGGTTCCAGAAATACAATGATGGTTGATGCGATCCATTTAACGATGTCCAATCGACAACAAATTCAAACTTGGAGAAAATCAAGAAGACTAATGGCTTATTCAACAGTCGGTACACCAGATTACATTGCTCCTGAAATCTTCATAAATCAAGGTTATGGCCAAGAATGTGATTGGTGGTCATTAGGTACTATCATGTTCGAATGTCTTGTTGGGTGGCCTCCATTCTGTTCTGAAACCCCCCAAGAGACCTATAGAAAGATCTTGAATTTCCAGCAGACTTTAGAGTTCCCTGATGATGTTCATTTAAGTCCTGAAGCTGAGAATCTGATAAGAAGATTGTTGACCTCTTCGGAATATAGACTAGGTAGACATGGAGGTGCGAATGAGATCAAGAGCCATCCTTTTTTCAAAGGCGTTGACTGGAACACCATTAGAAACGTTGATGCTCCGTTCATTCCTAAATTGAAGTCAATTACAGATACCAGATTTTTCCCAACTGACGAATTAGAGAATGTTCCTGAGAATCCTGCAATTTCAAGAGCTGAAAAGCAAAGAGAGAATGGGAACGGTCCAGCCAATGGCGACAGCAAAGAGGATTTGCCATTTATTGGTTATACTTATTCAAGATTTGACTACTTGACAAGAAAGAATGCGCTCTAGGCGTGTCTTTATGGTTTGAGTCTTGACTATCCTCTGCAAACAAAATGAACAATTAGAAATTTATATTTGTTGTAGAATTTTCCAAGAGTAAATAGTCTGTAACTGCACTATTTGAGAGAGTGCCAATTAAAAGGTAATAACAGCAAATATTTGACAGTATTACTCAAAGAAATTGGTATACCCGTCGCTTACATAAGAAATGTAAACAAGAAAATTTGCAGATTGTGAGCTAACATGATAAACTTATTTCGAAACTTGTACTTTCCAATTGCCCATAATATACTCCCAGACTTTTGTATAGAAAATGAGAGTTACACCAGAAGTTTTACTGAAATTACAGAAGGATCCTGAATGTATCAGAAATATCTGTATCCTAGCACATGTCGACCATGGGAAGACATCTCTAAGTGATTCTTTACTAGCCAGTAATGGGATCATTTCTCAAAGGCTAGCGGGTAAAGTGCGGTATCTGGACTCCAGACCAGATGAACAGTTAAGAGGTATTACCATGGAATCATCAGCTATCTCTTTGTATTTCAGGGTTTTGCATAAACAACCCGATGGCGAAGTGTTAGCGAAAGAACATTTGATAAATTTAATTGATTCCCCAGGTCATATTGATTTCTCATCAGAAGTTTCCACAGCTTCAAGATTATGTGACGGTGCCGTTGTCTTGGTCGATGTGGTGGAGGGTGTATGCTCTCAAACCGTTACTGTTCTAAGACAGTGTTGGATTGATAAATTGAAGCCAATCTTAGTGTTGAATAAGATCGATAGGTTGGTTACTGAATTGAGGTTATCACCAAGCGAGGCATACGCACATCTATCAAGGGTCATTGAACAGGTTAATTCTGTTATTGGTTCCTTTTATTCAGGTGAGAGAATGCAGGATGATTACAAATGGAGAGAAACCCAAGAAAAGAATGAAGGGGACAAACCTCAAGACGAATACCTTGAAAGAGACGATACTGACCTTTACTTCGATCCTGCACAAAATAATGTGATCTTTTCAAGTGCTGTCGATGGTTGGGGGTTCAATATTAGTCAGTTCTCAAGATTTTACGAAAACAAGCTAGGAATCAAGAGAGAAAACCTGCAGAAAGTTTTATGGGGTGATTTTTACCTTGATCCAAAAACGAAAAAGATTATTAACAGTAAAGGTTTGAAAGGCAGATCTTTGAAACCTTTGTTTGTCTCGTTGGTATTGGAGAATATCTGGAAGATTTATGAAAGCATAGTTCTTGAAAGAAATGCTGAAGTTTTAGAGAAAATTGTCAAGGCCTTGAACATCAAAGTCCTCCCAAGAGATTTAAGATCGAAGGACACGAAGGCACTACTCTCTCTGGTCATGGGTCAATGGCTCCCTGTTTCCTCTGCTGTGTTATTAACAGTTACAGAAAAATTACCTTCACCATTAGCCTCACAATCCGAAAGAATCCCAGCTATTCTGGAATCCGTTCCAAATCACGAGTTTCTCGACCCAGCTTTGAAAGAGGCAATGCTTAAATGTGACAATACCGGTCCCCTAAGTGCATACGTTTCCAAAATGCTGTCCATTCCAGAGAATGAATTACCAAAAAATTCAAAATCTTCAATGACGCAAGATGAAATGATTGAAAGAGGTAAAAAGGCAAGAGAACTAGCAGCGCTGGCAGCGGAGGAGTTAAAGGAAGAAGCAGGGCAACTAGCGGAGGGAATTAACAGCATTTCCATTTCAGCACCAAGTGCTGATCCTTATGACTTATTCGTGTATGAAGAAGAGGAGCAAGAACCCGAACATATTGATCTTATCAAGGAGGAATTAATCGGGTTTGCTAGAGTTTATAGTGGTACTTTGAAACTGGGCCAAGAAGTCACTGTTCTTGAACCTAAGTATGATCCGACCTCACCAAATGAACATATCCAAACCGCCACTATTTCGGAGTTATATCTACTGATGGGTAAAGAATTAGTCCCACTAGATGAAGTCCCATCAGGAAACATTGCAGCCATTGGTGGCCTGGCTGGTAAATTGCTGAAGAATGGTACGCTGGTTCAACCAGGTATCACTGGTGTCAATTTGGCTGGTGTTTCCTTATCTTCTACTCCAATTGTTAGAGTTGCATTAGAGCCTGTAAACCCAACTCAGATGGAGCAGTTAGAAAGGGGGTTGGAGTTGTTGAACAATGCTGACCCTTGTGTGCAGATATTTTTGGAAGACAGTGGTGAGCATATTTTGGCAACAGCTGGTGAATTACACTTAGAGCGTTGTTTGAACGATCTAAAAGAGAGATTTGCAGGTATTGAAATTCAGGTTTCTGAACCAGTTATTCCCTATAGGGAAACATTCATCAAGACGTCGAACATGAATCCTCCAAAGAACGCTGAATTAGGGAGAGGTGTCGTTGAATTTGAAATTGGTACAATTTCAGCTAAGTTCAGAGTGCTACCGTTACCTTTGAGCGTCACTGAATTTCTATCAGAAAACCAGCGTTCAATTCGTGAGTTTGTCAACCAGAGCAAAAAACGTGGATTTGCTGATGATGATGCTGAAGATCAGCAAGGACTTGACGATACTGCTGAAACGGCAAAGACAAACAAAATTTTGGATAGTGATACTTTCAAGACAAAGCTACAAGAATTGCTAGATGAGGATGATAAAGAAGCTTGGGCAGGTTTAGTTGATCGTATAAGTTCATTCGGTCCAAAACGTGTTGGTTCAAATATCTTATTTGATTCTGAATCCGGTTCAATCAGGAGACTATTCAAAGATTCAGATGTGAACATCTTCAAGTTCGAGAATAGTATTGTCAATGGTTTCCAGTTGAGTACGTCGAATGGTCCTTTGGCTCATGAACCTGTCCAGGGTCTTGCTGTTGTTCTTGAAGAAGTTTCTGAAAAGGAAGAAGGTGAAGATACCCAGACCGTTCCTAACCTGTTGGGTAGATTGATCACCACTACTAGAGACAACATCCAGCAAGGTTTTCTAGACTGGGCTCCACGTATCATGTTGGCTACGTACACGTGTGATATTCAAGCATCAGCTGAAGTTTTAGGTAAGGTGTATGCAGTTGTTCAAAGAAGACGTGGTCATATCATCAGTGAAGAGATGAAAGAAGGCACGCCATTTTTCGAGATCGTTTCAAAGATCCCCGTTGTTGAAGCGTTTGGATTCTCTGAAGATATCCGTAAGAAGACATCAGGTGCAGCTCAGCCACAATTAGTCTTTTCTGGATTTGAAGCAATTGATCAAGATCCATTCTGGGTACCAACTACAGAGGAGGAGATCGAACATTTAGGTGAATTTGCAGAACGTGAAAACATTGCAAGAAAGTACGTCAATGGTATTCGTAAGAGAAAAGGTTTGTTCGTCGACGAGAAGATTATCCAGGATGCAGAAAAACAAAGAACTTTGAAACATTGATTTGCATTATATTATATAGACAACAGTACATGCGATAGTATTCTTGGCCTCCATCGACAATATCCTTGAGCTTTCTTACATTGGTAGCCTGAAACTTATGGGGGTGGAGAGTCATTCCCTGTTTCTATTCAGCTAAATGCACGGCCTAAACGGAACAGGTAAGCTAAAGCGCAATTACTGAAGTTCGAACGCAGAGTAACGTATCCCTCGTGCAATAGCTGAAACCTCAAAGTTCAAACCTCACTACTGCTTATGCGATATTCATCCTGATCGGGGCAAAAAGATTGTCGGTTTCTTGTGTTTTCGCTCGGATTTGTCCAAATGCGGGAACTGCCAACTCGCCTACACACTTTTAGGGAGAGTGGTTACCAAGGTAATATTGCTTACTAAGCGATGGGCTTACTTACAGCAGTAATAACCAACCACCCGAGATGCATAATTAGGAACATATCTGAAGCCCAGCGAGACCTAGCTGCAGGGTGTGGTGAGCCAAACTTTACGATTTATAGTAAGATGGTGCTTAATTCGAGACGAGCCAGCCAGTTAGCGAACCATCATCGCATGGTTTGGGAGATGGTGCTGGTTCAAGGTGCTGCATGATGTATGTACGTGGTTCACTCGTTGAATACAGAGAGCAAAGGGAAGTCTATATTAAAGCAAGATACTCCGCCAATTAGTTTGAATATTATTTTATTTCAGTTCTTTCTTTGCCCATCCAATCCACTTTCAGAGCAGAAACACATCCGCGTCGCACTACTACTACTCTTCAAAGTTTTTAACCAACTTTAGTCATTCTTTTAACAAAAGCACTCTTAACTTCCAACTACTGTCTTTCACTTGTTAGGTGCTCACCAACTACTATTCATTCATTACTTTCAATATCATTGTTATTTATTGATACCATTGCAATCCACTGCTAATTCACCATCTCAATTTTCCAATCCAATCAAATCAACACTCAATTTATTCAAAGATGTTGTTCATTAAATCATTAGCCTATGTCGCTCTTTTATCCTTGGTTCAAGCCGTTCCATTACCTTTAAACAAACCAGAACCTAAGAACGTTTTCAACTACGATGTTATCAACGTTGATGGTTCCAACTTGCAACAGACCTCAAGCTTTATTGAGCTAGATAAGAGACAAACCTTCACTGAAACTGTTCCTTATACTTCAACTTCAACATCTATTGTTAAAGGTCAGAAGAAAACCGTATGGGTTACTGCTGGAGCCGCTAAGGCAACCACTTCTTCTGACTCTGAAACCACCGAGGCAACCACTACATCTGCCTCTGAAACCACCGAGGCAACCACTACATCTGCCTCTGAAAGCACTGAGGTAACTATCAACACTTCTGCCCTTCAAAACAAAGACGCTGATGTGGGATCATTAACTGTCATTGATGGTACTACATACAGGGCTTCCGTTGTTGTTAGCACTATTAGAACCGCAACCACTATCACTTACGAATCAACTTACACAAGTACAATAGATGGAGTTGTTCAAACTGGTGTTGAAACCGTTGTTAGTTCATCCACCGTTGCTGCACTAGCAACTACTGCTGAAGCATCAGAGATAGTTTCTTCAACTGCTCTAGAGACTTCTACTCTAACTCCAAGTTCATCAGCATCAGTATCACCATCACCATCAACAACATACACCCCAGTTACTTCAACTTTGTCCTCAAGCAGTTCCTCTAGTTCCAGCTCCTCAACTTCTTCCTCAAGCAGTTCCTCTAGCTCCAGTTCTTCAACTTCTTCCTCAAGCAGTTCCTCTAGCTCCAGTTCTTCAACTTCTACCTCAAGCAGTTCCACTAGCTCCCGTTCTTCAACCACTTCAGCTGCATCTTCCCAGATAACTGCCGCTCCAACCTACTCCACTTCTTCAGAATCAGGTACCCCATACACCACCATTACTACCGATGGTGTTTGTGAGGTCTATTACGATGATGGTGACAGTGATTCGATCTACTACGTGAGTGGTTCTGACGCAACAAGTGCTTCTTCAACTATTACCATTACCAGTTTAATCATTGAGACTGTCTCTTTGACTTAAAGTGATATATCTACTGCCGTTTTTGGTTAGTGCTCGTATGTTGGAGTACATTTTTTAATGAAGTTATGAAGAGCTTGGACAGTTGTGTTGGTTTTTTTATTAGTTATATTACATTGCTTGATTTTGAACAATGAAGCAGATAAAAGGTTATTCGATTCACTTGAGTGCACTGCAGCCAGCTTTGTATGATTGATGATTGTTTGTCTTTTAACTTGCCGGTTCTCTGATAGTGTTTTTTTCCCAGGGTTTGCATTCATTTATGCGAGGCTTTAATTGGCTCTTTCGTGTTATTTTTTTTGTTGAAACCCTGTTGATCAGTTTTGCTTTCTGCTTGATGATAGCTTATCTATAGAGCGACGATCCACCATGAATGGATGGATCCTAATTTTTTCTTTTTGTATATTTTGTTTTATCATACGTTAGAATTTAGAAACTTATAGTCACAGAAGTTTATAAAGCAATGGCTTACGCTGAAGAAGGACACAAACTCTATAATAATACCGGTTCTAACCAAATGACAGAAAAGAGGTGTCAATAAGAATCTGCCACTGTATCTTAACTGCTGAATTAAAGATCAGTAAAAAGCGCCAGTATTTAAAGTGTGATCGTCAAATCCTCTACTGTTCCCACTATTTTTCTTGTTTTCATGATCTCTTAACACCAAGGCCATACATGACAAAACCAAAGTTTCTTCAGAAACGTTTAAAATGCTATCGGCTTCCTCGCTGAGGGCTGTGCTTCTATTCTCAACAGGTCCCGTAACCCCCATATGACCTGCATCATATTGCTCACCATCATTATTAGTGCCAGCCTCAGAGATCCCATCATCACCATTAATGGTATCATGATGATTCGCAGTGTGTCGCGCCTCCATTACCTTAATGGTTCCATTCGATCTAAACATCAACTTCTGCGGGATCTTTTGCTTCATGGGGATATCATTCTTATTATTCCTATTACAAGTGTCACTAAATCTTGCAATTGGAGGAAAGCTAGACAACGAGGCGAGTAAGTCAGTTGAAATCATATGCATTGTCAAGGCAGAAGGAAGATGCCTGTCATCGTCAGTATCTGTGCCCTCCAGCAATGACCTGTGCATTCTTGACTCATGGTCTAACATACCTGGAGACTCATCGTTCATCACTAGAAGTCTGAAGAAGCCGGAACCTTGGAATGAGGACGGTGAGGTCGTTCCTACCCATCTCATTCGCGTGCCTTTGTAAATGGTGTCAACGAATGCAGTCTTTGTATTCATGATCAGAGTCACCTCGAAATCCTCAGGATCAGAGGACGTGGAGCTCGTGGTGGCCTCTGTGTTGTAGTCTGAATTGGATGGTTTCCCATTTGGTGTGAATTTTAAAGTGTATCGAACAGTTCCATTCCTGAAGAATTTGAGATACACTCTGCAGTACTCGATCTTTTGACTGTTAAAGTTCATGGGGTCGACAGTGTTGTTTCCCAGTTCATCTCCGGTGGGTAGCTCAGGGGTCTTGAATTTGTAGATGATCAAAATGGGGTAGTTTCTTTTAAACACCGACAATATGGGCGTGGTGCATTGCAGTAGAGGTAACGCGTACCCCTTCTGTCTTGCGCTGAGTTGTTCTGCCAGGTTCTGTTTCGACCTATGTGTTGATTTGAACAAGTCTAGGGAATTCTGTGATGGGAAGACATAGGTACCCTTTTGGAAGAGCATTGATAGCACAGGTAATGATCTGATATTCGTAAACTCATTGAACGAATGGCCCATCACGAGATCGACAGCAGTTGAGTCCGATGTGGTGGACAGGACAGAGTGAGACCGGAGCAGCATGGGTACAGTGGCACGGCGTGGAGCAAGAACAGCCTGAGCCGGTTGCTGCTCATCGGACCTGCCGGTGACTAGCGTCTCTTCACTGTACGTCCGGGGCACGTTGTGAGGTTGCTGTGATGGTGATCTTGAAGTGGTGGCCAAAGCTGGCGTGTGCTCTTCCTCATTGCTGGGTGCAGAGAGTCTTCGAGGTATCCTCCTCAGCAGCTGCATATGGATGGTGTGGTCTGTGTATCGTGGGATCAAAGCGGCCAGAGCAGAAGGTGCCATAATATTGACATGGCAGTTGTTCAGCAGATAAGATGGGTGTTCTGTCACGTGACGTATTTGTTTACCGTGCTGAGTCATCAATGCTGAGTCAGCCGCCTGTTTAGTTTTCATTTTCTTTGTTTTTGTTTTTGTTTTTGTTTTTGTTTTTGTTGTTATGGTTAGTTTGTATTATATTGTTAGTTCATATTGTTAGTTGTTAGTTAGTTGTTGTCTGCTGATACTGATACCGATAGTGATACTACTGATACTATGACCGAGACAGAGCAGGGCACTGCCACCGCTCTTCCCCACGAACCAGCCGTTGAACCCGCTGTTGAACCACTCACTGTTGAACCAGCTGCTGCGGACACTGAGCACATTGATAACTACGACGAACCTTCCGATGCCTCCATAGTAAAGACCGAACAGGAGATAATAACGGACCAGCAGATAGACGAGCTGCTCGAGCAGGTGGAACAGATCAGACAGTCGAGTCCTGTCAAGGTGAAGGAAGTGAAGGAAGTGACTCCAGACGACGCGTCAACGCTCAGCGATCTGGGCCATGACTCTTTGGAGACTCTTGCGAAAGCAGATGGTGCTACGTCTGTTGAAGGTGAAAGTGAAGGCACACCAAAGTCCAACATTCCTAAATCTGTGTCACAGGCGTTGTTTGGCGGCGGATTGAAGGTGACTAAAGTCCGGGACCAACGACCAGAGTTGAAGTTTATTGGCCTTAAGAAGGAGAACATAGCGTCAGACAAGAAAGTCAAGGCTCTCCAGTTGAAACTCGTGGAGATCAACCAGAAAATATCCAAACTAAACAGAGAGATTAGTTATCTGAACAACCTGATCGACACAGCCGCTATATCCTCCGATCTGACGGAGTTGAAGAAGCTGAGGTTTGCCATTCAAAGACTAGAGGAATTCCTAGATGAGAAACAGAAGGAGAAGTACGAGATCGGTATGGTGTTGACGAGAGCCATGCGTAGGAGAATCGACAGTGGTGAAAGTGGTGAGTTTTGGGTGAATTAACCGCACTTGATCGTGGATATTATATCATTATCATCATCAATCTATTATTATTACTATTATTACTATTGTTATTATTATTAATGCTAATATTGATGTTATTTCTGTACAGCGCTGTTAATCTCTCCATTGATGCTATAAAAACTCGAAGTATCCACCACCTTCACGACTCCATTAGAGTCATAGGTTGAAGCCGAGGCATATCCAGGCACGTATAAGTGCAGAGTGACAACGACTTCACTGGACTTGTTCTCCATCTTATGTACTCCGATGTTATCAGTAATATACGTCACTGCGTCACAGGGAACTTCAATCTGTCTCGTCAATTCAAGTTGATTCGAATCTGCAGCTTGATGGTACTGGTTCTCATGGAGCGTTCCTTTCAAGACCTTTACAAAACAGTTTGAATTCGGATGATTATGAACTTTGGATGATTTACCTGGTTCCCAAACCAACACCAGTAGATCTGAGATCGGAGATGTCTGCGCCACGTAGTTTCTCGTGTATGCCCTCTGAGGGTCTCTCAATGCGTATCTCGCCCACTGTGACTCGTCTGACCGATAGAGGCGCAATAGATTCATAGTCATCTTGATATCAACGTCATCCTGGGTTTTTATGGGTGCTAACAAGCTTTGGAGATCAGCCACAAGGCTTTCGAAGTGGTTCTTGTGGAAGAGGGTGAAGTTGTTGTTGTTCGTCGAGTAGTAGCACCGCACACTTCTGCGCAGTGAGTTGCGAAACATCCAGAGAGTATTGGCACTGTCCACTGACCACAAGAGAAATAAAGAAGTGACACCAATATGATAAGATCAGGATGAAGCGTAGAAGCCAGAAATTTCCCAAAAGGGAACAACATGCTTAGAATACCGTTCGTTAACTGTGGACCAACACCAACTCGAGCAGATAAGAAAAATTGACACAAAGCTGATGGCTAGAAGAGCATTGGTGTCCTCACTCACAATTGACTTCTATCCAAGCTTCACTTCGCATCTACCACTTCCACCTCCACCGGTGCATGGTGTATGGTGTCTGAACACGGCCAGTCGTCGCTTCCCAGCCGGCAAAAAAAAACCCTGATAAATCCCCGATACGGCAATGCACCCGATACGGCAACTATCGCGGAACATTCTCGAATTTACTGGAATTTTGTTTAAAACAAATCAACTCGTCTTCAAATCACACTGTTAACAGCTCGTTGTACTTGTGGGATTATTGAGAAGCTGCTGATAGAGATCCCCTGATGGCGCATTCACACACGCTCTCACATTTGGCCGCTCTGCGCCAGTACGTCATGAAACTGGGCCCAAGACAAGGACAGCCTATCAAGAGATGCCTGTATACGCGCGCTCAAAGACCAACTATCATTAGACCAAAGAGAGTGCAATCGCATGGTAGAGCCGCCGCCGCCCCTTTCCATTCATCAGCACAACTGCGTGTCGCTGATCCATATGCTACCCTAGGTGTTGGTAAGGATGCCTCGGCCTCTGATATCAAGAAGACGTATTACAAACTAGCGAAAAAGTACCATCCTGATATCAATAAAGAAGATGGCGCCGAGGAGAAGTTCCATGATATCCAGGGTGCTTATGAGATCCTGTCTGATCCAGAGAAGAAACAGCAGTATGATCAATTTGGATCTGCTGCATTTGATCAGAATGGAGAGGCTGCACATGGCGGGTTTGGCGGGTTTGGTGGAGGTAGTCCATTCGGTCAAGGAGGTCCATTTGGTGGTGGTTTCAGTTCAGGTGGGTTTAATGTCAATTTTGAAGATCTTTTCGGTTCAGCTTTCAGAGGTGCTGGTCAGCAATCATATGCTACTGAGTTCAGAGGTTCAAATATCGAGCTCTTGAAGACGATCACGTTAAAAGAAGCGGTCTTTGGTATCAAGAATTTGAAAGTTGATTACAGTGCCCTGGATGCCTGTAACACATGTAATGCAACCGGGTTGAAAAAGGGGAAGAAGAAGTCGTCATGTTCTACATGTGGAGGTACCGGTTCTCAGGTCCATTACAGTCATGCTGGTTATCAAATGGCATCGACATGTAGCGCATGTGATGGTAGTGGGGTCACTATAAACAAGGCAGACGCTTGTGGCTCATGTCATGGTGAAGGTGTATCAGAGAGCTCTAAATCCACAGAGATTGACCTGCCACCTGGTTTGTTGGATGGACAGGCTTTGAGATTGTCAGGATATGGTGATTCTCCAAGAGTTACATCAGGTCCTGGGGTTCATCTAAGAAAAGGTGATTTGAATGTCAGAATTAGAATAAAACAAGATCCAAGATATACCATTAAGGGATCTGACATCATTTATAACGCTGAAATTCCATATACCACAGCTGCATTAGGTGGTGTCGTGGAGATCCCAACCATTGATGGTCCTTCTGTCAGAATAAGAGTCAGTGCCGGTACAGAGACTGGTAAGACTGCTTCTATTTCAGGCAAGGGGTTCCCAATCCGTAACACTGTGGAGAATCGTGGTGATTTGATTGTTACTTTCAAAGTGAAGATTCCTAGACCTGGCTCCGATGCGCAAATTGCGTTGTTGGAGGCATTGGCTGAACAGTTGAATGACAGTACTGCTAAGATAACTGGCAACTGGCGTACTAGTTCAAGTGATGCCAAAAAAAACAGTGGGTCTGTAGAGGAGGAATCAAAAGATCATCCATCAAGCTTGAAAAAATTTGAGAATTTCGTCAGTGATGCATTCAAGAAGATTGTTAATAAGAACGATGATAAGTAAATAAATCGGTTTGTATAAAATATCTGTACATAGGGGTTTGAATTTAATTTAATGTGAATAAGAAAATTTCCTTTAGTCGAAGTATTAATGTTATTATCGGGCGCAGCTATTAGCGCTATGCTTTGCAGGAACTCTGTTAATTATAGTAGTTTTTTCTTTTCTTTGAGTTGATCGTATATTACAGCTTTTACATTCTCTTTGGGTATATCGACAAGTTTTTTGAAATCATCACTATAGACTTTCTTTCGCTTTATCTAGAGAATTCAAAAGGTTTGTTCCATCTTCTGCAGTCTTGACAGTGGCCAAATATGTCTCGATCTTACCAGCTTCCACAGCTGGGATCTTCACTAGATTTCCCTTGTTGCCAATCTTCTCATACTTAAAGTCCGCCAAGATTGGGATGTTTAAGATCACTCTATTCGACCCGTCTGCTCTCACTAATATTCTTGCCTTCTTTGTTGAATTGTTCACAAGGATTCTCAACTCTCCTAATCCCTTTGATTCGTAACTCTTCGTCTCCTTGTCGAATTTTTGAATTTTGGAACGTTTAGTATAAACTAGGTCCTCCTCTTCTTCACCTGTGGTTTCATTCACCTTCTCGTCTTGTAATTTCGCAACTGGTTTGAACTTAACATCTGCTTCTTCCTCTTCTACGATGTTATCATTCCCTTTATCCCCAGAATTACTACCTTCAGCAGGAGGCGTGGTAGCAGAAGGTTTAGAAAAGTTGAAATTGAAACTAGATGCACCTCCAAACGTAGAAGTAGGGTTGGCGGCAGTGCTGTTTCCGCCAAAGTTGAAACTTGGTGCTGCTGTGTTACTAGTTCCAGTGGAGCTTGAACCAAAGGAGAATGCAGGCTTGTCTGAAGCATTGGTGGAAGCACTAGATCCAAAATTCAAATCAAATTTAGGTTTGGACTCAGTGGTGGAATCTCCATTGGATGGTTGTGGTGTTGGCTTGAAATTGAAGTTGAATGCAGAGCTTGGAGCATTGTGGGATTCTGTAGTAGCTTGATTAGTTTGGAATGAAAATCCTGAAGTTTGTGGTTTGGATACTTCCTCTTGTTTATTAGCATTAGAAGCAGTCTTGTCTGAGTCGGTCTTATTCCATGTGAAACTGCTTGTTGCAGCTGGTGGTTTGTCTTGTTCTGCATTCTCTTTTTCCTTTGTTTCTCCAATGACAGGTTTAGTTAATTTGAATGGATTGTCAAATTTCTTATCACCGCCAGAGAAGGTAAAGCTTGGACCCGTTGCATTAGTTGAGCCAGAAGTAGTCACATCTTTTGAAAGCTTAAATACAGAATCAGTTGAAGTTGGTGGTTTCGCCAATGTGAATGTTGGACCTTCAACTTTAATTTCATCGTCACTATCTGAATCATCATCAACATCAATCACTTCAGCAGATGATCCCTTCTCTTGTGGAACAGGTTCTTGTTCCTTAGGGGTATCATTAGTCTTTGATCCAAAACTGAAACTTGGAAAAGAAGAGCTGTTCGAAGTCGCAGTAGTCTGGCCAAACGAGAAACTTGGTTTTGAACCACCGAAGGAATTGATTGGTTCAGAGCTAGGTAACAGCTTCTGTGCTTTTTCTTCTTTTTCTTCTTCATCGTCATTACCACCTTTGTGCTGCTCAATCTGTTTTGGCTCTTCTGGTGCGTCTTCCACAATAGTGTCATTCTCAATCTGTTCGTAGTAATCGATATATTTACGTAGCAATGGGGTGAAGTTTGACACTGGATCCACACTTCTCTGCTGTGATAACTTGTCATATAAACTATCATTCAATGCCTTAATCTTGCTTGGCTTATCTGATTTTTTAGAGCTTGATGAAGTATCGGAACTAGCTGATACCAACGAACTCGAAGGCTGTCCAAACGAAAAGGCTGGTTTTGAAGTAGTAATGCTGGAAGTGGCATTAGTATTATTTTGAGATCCGAAGATCGCAAACGGATTTGCCTTAGGCTTCTCTTCATGGTTTCCATTGTTATTATCACCTGAAGTAGTAGTATTAGCACCACCAAAACCAGCAAATGGGTTTGGTTTCGAATTGTCATCTGTTGTTGTAGTCTTAGAAGTTGCAGCAATCGGTTGGAAATTGAAGCCAAAGTTCGAAGCTGGTTGAGGAGCTGTGGTCGCGGTTGTTCTGCCAGCAAGTCTAGATCTTGGCTTCAGTATCTTTCTCTTTGCCAGAACTTCAGATGATGCTCTTGCTTGTTGCTGGGGTTCATCATCATCATCATAGCCATTTTCAAACAGATGAACGTTGTAGCTATCTATCTGCTCCTCAGCAGTACGCTTCCCGGACATTTTATAGTGATTTTACGAAGACTATTAGCGGGAAATAGGAGACAAGAAGAATGTTTCAGGTTAATTAGACCATGTTTTGGTTATTTTGTTTTCCCATTGAAAGTGTCTCATGGGAGAGGAGCCCTAGAATGGTTATTGTCATCTGATCAGGCGCAGGGCTTGCAAAAGAACCGAAGAAAATCCAAAAAACGACAAATGAAAAACACCCACACCCACATTGACAGGCCACTCATTTTTCGCGGATATCGTCCAAAATGCCAGTCACAGCTTTGGCTGTTGAGTCTGGTTCTGCGCGACTTTACAAAAATCTTTGAAAATTGAACTTTTCAACTGTTTTCACGTTTTGGTTTGGCACAGCAAAAGGTCAGATTATCAAAGAGTATGTTAGCAGATACCACATGAGAACGATGTCGAGTCATACAGAGAGGATACATATAATTCACACTTCATTCACCGCAAGTTCCCAGCCTCATTAAGCCCACTTGGTCCATGTACTAGCTTTATCATCCAATAATGAAGAGTTTCTGCACTCAAGGATACCAAAAACTATCAACGGCAATTGAATGTGAACAGGGAATAAAACGAGCCAGAAGAAACATAGAGAAGAAACATGGTCCATTCTGTAATATCACTGGAAGTGGCCTAATATTAAAATCACGCAAATTCAATAGGAGAGCCTAGTTTATTTTTAACATCTCGAGGGCATTTATGACTTGACACTTCTCTTTAGACACAGACAGAACTAATACTAACGTTATTCACAGTGGCTCCAAAAGTTCAACAATCCAAAGCTGCCAAAGCTGCCGCAGCCATGGCTGGTGGTAAGAAATCCAAGAAGAAGTGGTCCAAAGGTAGAGTTAAAGACAAAGCTAAACATGATGTTATCTTAGATCAAGACAAATACGACAGAATCATCAAGGAAGTCCCAGGTTTCAAATACATTTCCGTTTCTGTCTTAGTTGACAGATTGAAAGTTGGTGGTTCAATTGCTCGTATTGCTATCAAACAATTGGAACGTGAAGGTGCCATTAAAGTCATCTCAAGTCACTCTACCCAACAAATCTACACCCGTGCCACTGCTTCTGATTAGATGAAAGGCTCTTCATTAGGTTTTACTCTTGATTAATGTACATTGTATAACGAATTTTGATGTAGTTTTGAAGATTGGATCTTGTTATTCAGTGCTTTTTCTGTGGTACTTTTACAGATTTTCTAGAGATTTATGATCTTGCGATCGCCCCGTTATTTGCTAGTTTTGAACTTCAGAAAACCATCCCACATTATTACTCAGATGTAGATGTGTTTCTGGTGCCCTAACTTTGGTTCGCATAGGTTACCCGCAGCAGATTTTTCGAAATGTTCTCGAATCTGTATTTTACTTGAATTTTTTTCGTTTCTTTCCAACTTTCTTTTTGGAACTCAATAAATTTGGAAGGAAACAGCGCAGCACAACTGTTATAGAAAGGTATGCCCACATAATAATAGTTTAAGATGACTCCGACCCCGTGGGATGCCTAGATGATTATAACCATTTTTTTATTCTTTCTGAGGAAGTATATGCAGGACAAAATAATATTTAGGAATTCTTCGTTTATGATTTATGGTTATATCATGAGGTGGGAGTTAACAGTGGAACAATCTTAATTTAGTGGATAAAAAACTAACTGAGTTGTACTAGTATGTTTTAAACAATCTAGTCTTATTTAATTGCAGCTCACGGCTTGTATTGATGATTTCTTACACAATCTATCCCGGTGAACCAATCGTGTGCCATGGATAAAACATGCATCACCATCTGAACTTTTTGTCGTGAGATCAGCTTTTTGAATGGCTTTATAGCCTTTAGTGAATTAGTCAACTAACTGTCAGTTTAAGTGAGAGACAAATAGTGATTTGTTTTGTGTTTCGGAGTTTAAGCATTTGTGGAATTTGTAAGTTTATATGACATTACCTTTATGAGATGCTGTTTTCCTTTGTGTTGATTGTTATTATGATGATAAAAAAAATTCAGTTCTGCTTCTGAGAATGCATGAAGATAATCAATTTTACCAAACCTTCTGACATACAATCAAACATTTGTGGAAAAGAGTGTCTTGTGGAAGTGCTATTGTGACTAAGTTCAATTCACTAACTTTCTTTTTAGTTTAGAGTGACAATCCTTTTATAGTCTATTAAATTTACAGTCCCTTCAACTTCCTTCCGTGAGTAGAACTACATGAACGAATCTCGTTAATTTATTGAATGAATCAATAAAATTGAACTAACGTTACATAACCCGTAGGATTACCATTACTAATAACCTTTGTTCGTTGCATTTGCAGTATGGTGCCATCTACTGTTGTTCTTCATTCACCCTAGGCATAACAACTGATGATTCATTAATCTGCTCTAGACCATCCTCCGCAATAATGCCATTTCTCTTATTGGCGTCGGATGACTCGCGAGTAGATTCCAGACCAGCTTTAGCACCATAATTATAGGCACCTGCACTGACACCTGCACCTGCCGCTGATGTAGCAGCCAATACACCTGCTTCGAAGTTTTGTTGATATGTAGCATCTTCACTTTTAGCTATTCCTGCCGGAGCCTTTGAATTTTCTTTGAATACATCTGAGCCTTTTCTTTCAACATGGATTCCTGGCTGCGCACCTTCTCTTACTTTTCCATCAGGTGTAGCTTGACCGACCAATTGGTTGTTCTCAGTTTTTCCAATAACTTTCTTATCCTTTGGTTCATTGGTAGAGATTGGTGGGATTGGTGGCTCTTCACGTAAATCTTCCGTAATAATCTGCTTGGTTTGCGATCTTCTGAATTCGACGAATTCTGTGAGTTTCCTCCATTTAGCTTGGATCTCAGGTTTTTGCTTGCTGATGATCTTGTCATCAATTGTCTGAACAATTCTCAAGATGTAGACTTGTGTGTAAGGAGAAAAGTTAACTCTCAGCCAGTAGAAACCCAAATAGAAGATCAAAGCAAACCCTGAACCTACTCTAAATAATAAAGTCTCAAAGAATAGGGAAAAGAAAATCAAAATTTCACTGAAAGCAATTATATCACTCAATGGTGTCTGATACTTCAATAACACAGCGACATCGAAAAACGATGAAAGTTGCAATAGAGACACAATGTAGTATGGAAACAGCTTGAACGGAGAAGGCCTTGATAAAAGCCAAACGCCAGCCAAAAGCAAGTTCTGGAAGTTTTCAGTGGCCAGTAGTGTGAAATAGTTTGGTAGATTTGATCCAAATGTCGTAATTGTAGTTATTGAGTAACTTACCACAGCACCGATAAAACTCAATCTGTAGTTGATTCTCGGGATATAATAGTAATCTGGAAACCACCATCTAAAGAAGTAAAACAAAAAGTATATAAGACCAAAAAATAACGTCAATCCATGGCCTGCCAACCAGGCGTATTTCTTGACCGGAAATGGAGGCTTCACCTTCTTGACGAGTACTTTTCTGGTTCTTCTGGCACCCTCTCTTGCCGGCTGTGCACCAGCAGAAGCAGGATCCAATGGAGCAGCAAGAGCCATGTCTATATTAGGGGTATTTAACGTTCAATTGACAGATAGCAGGCAGGAATAGAGAGTTCCGCAAGTGAAGTTGAACTCTGTTGTTTTCTTGCTACTCAAGTTTCAGGTTTGTTGCCCTGCAGTCATCTCAAAGGCGACAGGGCACCCAACTTACCCCTTACTGACTAAGCAGACGCGGTCGCATATATCGCAACCTTGCCTATTAAAGATATATGCCTCATTCGGATATTTCCAGCCGCAGTTGGGCCAAAGGGGAGGGAGATTCCGATTTTGTTGGCAAACAACGGTATGCGCCGCAATGGGCCCCACGATGACATCAGGAAGACGACTTGTAGCTGCCACTTGACAATCGCAGCAGCACAGATACAGTGGATGATCTGAACAGATGGTACCAGTGAGGTCCCATAGGAGGCCCTAACAACAGAATACGTAGTCACTTACACATCCTTGCAATACCCACTACCTGTCACTAAGACCGCCGAGCTGGCGCCATCGCTTACTAAGCTCCAACAAAAGCTGCCCAACATAAAATTTCGCGTGCCCAAAAGGTTTGCTGCACTGGTGCCGATGAGCCGCTACCAACAGCCTCGAGCCAGTATCACCAACAAGACAAAAATTTACAACTCCAACAAAATTCTCTTTGGTTCCTATATCTCACTTCAGTTCGCACTCTCATTGTCCTCGATTACTCTTTTAACTGCATTGTTCCTATTTGCTGCTGCTCATTGTCTCAACACCACACCACAAACTCAGACACTGATCCATCACATTTCGAAACAAAACACTTCCATACAAGATGTCCGGTGCCTCCACTCCCAGACACAGCAACTCCTCGCTGAGACCATTGACTTTAGTGCATGGTTCTCTCGAATACACTCTAATGGTCTCCACTGACCTACTCTTCGTTGCTTCTGATCTCAAGGAACAATTCGAAAAATCTCTACCTGAAGTCACGGAAGGTTTTGCCGGTGAGGATGAACCAAGTTCCCCAGCTGAATTGCTATCCAAATTCTTAGGATTCATTGCCGGTTTGATTGATCCTAACTTATCCGGAAAATTCAACCAAGTCCTTGGTCTTGTCTTTGCAGAATTCGAAGGCACCTTCTTGAAGGGTAATGACGTTCACGCGTTCGCTTCAAATTTATTAAACAGCGAAGACTATCCAACTACTCTAGATAAAGCGAAAAACTTGATCAAAGAATACTTCAGTGCTCACATCATTTCCGAAAAGAAATCAACGAAATATAACTCTGCTCTTTTGAGATCTGTCTCTAACGATGAGGCTAAATTAGTGGCCATCTTTGGTGGTCAGGGAAACACTGATGACTATTTTGAAGAATTGAGAGACTTGTACAAGATCTATAACGGTTTAGTCGCTGATGTCATCAAAGCCGCTGCTGATAAGTTGAGCGAATTGGTCAGATCTACTCCAGACACCGAAAAAATCTATACTCAAGGTTTTGATTTGATCTCATGGTTGGAAAATGAAGATAAGACTCCATCAACTGAATACTTATTATCTATCCCAGTTTCATGTCCATTGATTTGTGTCATCCAATTAGCTCATTATGCTGTCACTTCCAGAGTCTTAGGCTTAACCCCAGGTGAGTTCAGAGATCATTTATCAGGTTCTACTGGTCATTCTCAAGGTTTACCAACTGCTTTAGCTGTTGCTGAATCAGATTCTTGGGATTCATTCTTCGCTTCTGTAAAGAAAACAGTTACCTTCTTATTTTACATTGGTGTTAGATGTTCTCAGGTTTACCCAAACACCGCTTTACCACCATCTATCTTACAAGACTCAATTGAAAACTCTGAAGGTCAACCATACCCAATGTTGTCAGTTAGAGACTTATCAATCAAGCAAGTTCAAACTTTCATTGATCAAACTAATGCACATTTACCAAAGGAGAAGCACATTGCTATCTCTTTGATCAATGGTGCCAGAAACTTGGTTGTTTCAGGTCCACCACAATCCTTATATGGTTTGAACTTGCAATTAAGAAAGGCTAAGGCTCCAGCTGGTTTAGACCAAGCAAGAATTCCATTCTCAGAAAGAAAGTTGAAATTCTCAAACAGATTTTTACCAATCACTTCACCATTCCATTCCCATTTATTAAATGAAGCATATGAACTAATTAAAGAAGATATGATCAACCTTGGCTTGGAATACAACCAATCAGATTTGAAAATTCCAGTCTATGACACTTATGATGGTCAAGATTTGAGAACATTCGATGGTTCAGTTATTGAAAGATTGAACAAGTTGATTTGTACCTTACCTGTCAACTGGGAAGAAGCTACTCAATTCTCAGCTACCCATATCTTAGATTTCGGTCCAGGAGGTGCATCCGGTCTAGGTGTCTTAACTCACCGTAACAAAGATGGTACCGGTGTCAGAGTTATTATCGCTGGTGCCTTGGATAATTCTAATGATGATGAATTTGGTTTCAAACAAGAAATCTTTGATATCAATTCCGACAATGTTAAATTCGCTCAGAATTGGTTGGAAGAATACAGACCAAAATTAGTCAAAAACAAATCTGGTAAAGTTTACGTTGATACCAAATTCTCTAGATTACTGGGTAAAGCTCCAATCTTTGTTCCAGGTATGACTCCAACTACTGTTCATCCAGACTTTGTTGCTAGTACTTTGAATTCTGGATACCACATTGAAATTGCCGGTGGTGGTTACTTTGACCCAAAGAGTTTCACTCAGGCTCTAGACAGAGTTGTCGAACAAATTGAACCAGGTACCGGTATTGGTATTAACTTCATTTATGTCAATCCAAGAATGTTACAATGGGGTATTCCATTGATCAAAGAATTGAGAGACAAGGGCTATCCAATCCAAGCATTGACTATCGGTGCTGGTGTTCCTTCATTAGAAGTTGCCACAGAATACATTGAAACTTTAGGTTTGACCCATTTAGGTTTGAAACCAGGTTCAATTGATTCTATCTCTCAAGTTATTTCAATTGCTAAAGCTCATCCAACATTCCCAATTGTTTTACAATGGACTGGTGGTCGTGGTGGTGGTCATCACTCTTTTGAAGATTTCCATCAACCAATCTTGCAAATGTATTCTAAATTGAGAAGATATCCAAACATTTCCTTGCTTGCCGGTTCTGGATTTGGTTCCGCTGAGGATTCTTATCCTTACTTGACTGGTGAATGGTCAACGAAGTTCAACTACCCTCCAATGCCATTCGATGGTGTTTTCGTTGGTTCAAGAGTCATGGTTGCCAAAGAAGCCTTCACTTCTCCAGCTGCTAAACAAGCAATCGCTGATGCTGCTGGTGTCCCAGATTCTCAATGGGAACAAACTTATAAGAAACCAACTGGTGGTATTATCACTGTCAGATCTGAAATGGGTGAACCAATTCATAAATTGGCTACTAGAGGTGTCATGCTATGGAAAGAGTTAGATGATACTATCTTCAACTTACCAAAGAACAAACTACAAGAAGCTTTGGATAAGAAGAAGGATTACATCATTCAAAAATTAAATGCTGATTTCCAAAAACCTTGGTTTGCTACTATTGATGGTAAAGTTTATGATCTACAAGATCTAACCTATGAACAAATCGCCAAGAGATTGGTTGAATTGTTGTATGTTAGAGGTTCTAAGAGATGGATTGATGTTTCTTTGAGAAACTTCGTTGGTGCGTTCTTAAGACGTGTTGAAGAACGTTTCACTGAGGCTGCTACTTCCTCTGTCATTGCAAATTTCCAAGAATTGGAATCCCCTGATGAGGTTATTGAGAAAGTCTTCAATGCTTACCTAGATGCTAAAACTCAATTGATCAACCAACAAGATATTGATTACTTCTTAATCTTGTGTCAATCACCGGCTCAAAAACCAGTTCCATTTGTTCCTGTCTTGGATTCCAAATTAGAATTCTACTTCAAGAAAGATTCCTTGTGGCAATCCGAAGATTTAGAAGCTGTTGTTGATCAAGACGTTCAAAGAACATGTATCTTACATGGTCCAGTTGCTGCTCAATTCACTAACAAAGTTGATGAACCAATTGGTGAAATCTTGGATGGTATCCATGATGGCCATATTTCTAAATTGTTGACTGATCAATACAATTCAGATGAATCGTCTATTCCTGTCGTTGAATATTTCGGTGGTGAAGATCCAGTTGATATCAAATACGACTTGGTTGAATCTGAACACAAAGTTGTTTATCAATCCTCTGATGAAACAAACGAGGATGAATGGTTCAAATTGTTAGCCGGACCAAAACGCTCCTGGAGACATGCTTTCATTTCTACTAGACGTGTTGTTCAAGGTTCAAGCTTCGTCTCTAACCCAGCAAGACAAGTCTTAGCTCCAGGTAAGAACGTTGAAATTGAAATTGAATATCCAAATGATCCATCAAAGACCGTGTTGACTGTTTATGAACCAATTCAAGGTAAACGTTTACCTGTTGTTCAATTGAAATCTATCGATGAATCCACTATTGAATTGTCATTGATTGAACACAGAAACATTGTCAAGAAACCAGTCGCTTTGCAATTATTGTATAAATTCAGTCCAAAGGATGGTTTTGCTCCAATCTTGGAAGTTACTGAAAACAGAAACCAAAGAATCAAAGAATTTTACTGGAAAGTTTGGTTCACTGAAGATTTCAACTTGGATATTGATGTCCATAAACCAATCAAAGGTGATGAATTGACCATCACTAGTCAAGATATCTCTGAATTCACTCATGCCATTGGTAACAAGTGTGAAGATTTCTTCCCAAGATCCGGTAGAAAACAATTAGCACCAATGGATTTCGCTATTGTTGTTGGCTGGAAGGCTATCATTAAAGCCATCTTCCCAAAGACTGTTGATGGTGATCTATTGAGATTAGTTCATTTGTCCAATGGTTACAAGATGATTCCAGGTGCTGCACCATTAGCTAAAGATGACGTTGTTTCATCAACTGCTGAAATCAGATCTGTTTTAAACCAAGATTCAGGTAAGGTTGTTGAAGTTGTTGGTCTAGTCTCCAGAGATGGTAAACCAGTTTTGGAAGTTTCATCTTCATTCTTCTACAGAGGTGAATACAATGACTTCGAAAACACCTTCACTAAAGTTAAAGAAACATTATACCAATTGCATTTGAACTCTGCTAAAGACATTGCCGTTTTGAAATCAAAGGAATGGTTCCAATTAGACAAAGAAATTGAATTGTTGAATGAAACTTTGACTTTCGAAATTGAAACTGAATTGACATATAAGAACAAGACCGTTTTCAGCTCTGTCAAATCAGAGGGTAAAATCCTAGTTGAGTTACCAACAAAGGAAGTTATTCAGGTTGGTACTGTCGAATACGAAGCTGGTGAATCTCATGGTAACCCAGTCATTGATTACTTGAAGAGAAATGGTTCTTCAATTGAAGAAAAAGTTCCATTTGAAAACAATATTCCAATTGCTACTTTAGAAACTAAAGCACCAGGTACCAATGAACCATATGCTGTTGTCTCTGGAGATTTCAATCCAATCCATGTTTCCAGAGTCTTCTCCAAATATGCCAACTTGCCAGGTACTATCACTCATGGTATGTACTCCAGTGCTGCTGTCCGTGGTTTAGTTGAAAGTTGGGCTGCCAACTCAGTTTCATCAAGAGTCCGTGCCTTCTCTGTTCAGTTCATCGGTATGGTCTTACCAAATGATACCCTATCCACTAAACTGGAACATGTTGGTATGATTAATGGTCGTAAGATCATTAAAGTTGAGACTCGTAATGAACACGATGTTGTTGTCCTTTCTGGTGAAGCTGAAATTGATCAACCAGTTTCTACTTTCGTCTTTACTGGACAAGGTTCCCAAGAACAAGGTATGGGTATGGACTTGTACGAAAAATCAGCAGTTGCTAAAGAAGTATGGGACAGAGCTGATAACCATTTCTTGAGAACTTATGGTTTCTCAATCATCGACATTGTTAAGAACAATCCAAGTGACTTGACTGTTCACTTCGGTGGTGAAAAGGGTAGAAAGATTAGGGAAAATTACTCTCAGATGACTTTCGAAACTATTGTTGATGGTAAGGTTATTTCTGAAAAGATTTTCAAGGAAATTGATGACAAGACATTATCATACACATTTAAAAACCCAGGTGGTTTAATCTCTGCTACTCAATTCACACAACCAGCTTTAACTTTAATGGAGAAAGCTTCATTCGAAGACTTGAAAACTAAAGGTTTGATTCCTGCTGATTGTATCTTTGCTGGTCACTCCTTAGGTGAATATGCTTCATTGGCCTCATTAGCTGAAGTTATGTCTATTGAATCATTAGTAGAAATTGTTTTCTACAGAGGTATGACTATGCAAGTCGCTGTTCCAAGAGATGAATTAGGAAGATCCAATTATGGTATGATTGCTGTTAACCCAAGTAGAGTTTCACCAACCTTCACCCAAGATGCATTGCAATTTGTTGTTGAAAGTGTTGGTAAGAGAACTACATGGTTATGTGAGATTGTCAATTACAATGTTGAAAACCAACAGTACGTTACTGCTGGTGATTTAAGAGCATTAGATACTTTGGGCAATGTTCTAAACTTTATCAAATTACAAAAACTTGATATTGTTAAATTGCAAGAACAACTATCCTTGGAGAAGGTTGAAGAGCACTTGAATGAAATCATTGATGAAGTTTCTAAGAAATCATTAGTTAAACCACAACCAATTGATCTAGAGAGAGGTTTCGCTACTATTCCATTGAAGGGTATTTCAGTTCCATTCCATTCTTCATACTTGAGAAATGGTGTCAAACCATTCAAGGCATTCTTGGAAAAAAACATCTTGAAAGAAAACGTCAAGGCTGATAAATTGATCGGTAAATATATTCCTAACTTGACTGCCAAACCATTTGAAGTCACTAAGGAGTACTTCCAAGATGTCTATGAATTGACTCACTCTGATAAAATTAAAGACGTTTTGGACAACTGGGAAAAATACCAATAATTGTTAGTGAAAGGTTTTTCGAGATCATGATTATCTTGTTTCAAATAGAGATGTATTAGTGTGGTGTTAATACGTTCTGTATATAATTTGAACGATGGGTCCTCTGTTTTCAGGTTTGATGTTTTTACTTGCTTTTGTTCCTCAGTTGGGTTTGCTGATAGAAAATTTTAGTTGTCTAATTATTAGAGTTGTTTTGCTATGATATTGACATCTTTATCTTATAATTTATTCGTATATTTAATATGTTCCATTTTAATCAATATTTGTTATTTAACTTGATATGTAGACACTTTTAGTCTTGTTGAGTGCAACTTTTCTAGAACGAAGTTTTTTTTTACAGCTTAACAAGTGCGATATTATCTATTTTACGCAAGTCTATGAAATGCTAAATCTGTGAATGAATTGTTCCATTCACCTTCCTCGTCCTTTTTAAAGCTAACAATGCTGATGCTTGAAAAGTAAGATGCTACTGAAGAATAATCCAACGAAGGTTCGACATATTTGTGTTTCGATTTCCTGCTTTTCCTCTTCGATACAACTGGTTGGAAATCATCCTCGGTGTTCTTTCTTCGTTCAACGGTTGAATCTTTTAGATCTTTTTCTAACAAGTGAACCAGTTTGGACAGTAGTGGATACTTGTTATACAACTCTAATTTTCCTAGTCTTTCGGTATGTGTTGAGATATTATTGGCAAGTAGTAGTGATGGTCTTGATGAACTAATCACAATATCAGTAAGCTTCAGCGGTGCGTGCGGAAGAAAAAACAGCGTACTGGGTACTTCATTACTTTCGTATTCTTCTTCGACAATATACCCTTTCTCAGAGAAGATCTTCTTGTCTAGTTTAGTGAAGACTGGGTCATAAAGAGAAACATATTTGGTCTGTACACCAAACTGTTCTATCAGTAGATGCAGTAATGCTAGCTGGTACAGTGCAGGTGTTTCCAGACTTGGTGATCCCAATGCCAGACACCGTATCTTGGTGATTTTGAGATCATTATCTTTGAAGCTCTTGAATATCGACTCTACCAACTCTGACTTCTTTAATATCCCAACTTTGGACTGCAACAGCTCCTCCAGCTTGGCCACGTTGTCCAGGCTATCTATCTCCGGATCCTGGATCCCCTGTATCGTCCGCCTTCCCTTCGTCTTGATAAACTCAGTAGTCATCCCACAGCAAAGTCGTCTCCGAGAAAGATAAGTCTAAAGCCGGTGGACTTAAGTTGATATTACATACATACATCTCGGAGGATCCTCCTGGTTCGCGCCACACCTCATCGCCGGCTCAGAGGAGAAGTCAGGTGCACATTTCGCCGGGATTTTTTGGCCAAAGCAAAAAAATTTACATCTGGAAAAGCGATGAGTCTGCAGAAGGAACTCTTTGCAAGAAGCTCCCCCCATCTGCTCCCTCCTCACAGGCCTAACCAGTCCCCAGTTTCCACTCTCCGATTCTCTGGACCGTCGAATAACTCCAGGGTACTCTTCCAGATCAGAATACGCTAGTTCTATAGCTGTTTAATCGCATTTCCAGAAGCGTTATCAGAAGCTATTGATTTAGTCCTGTTATCGTTTCGCCTATAAAAAACCAGTCATCGTGTCTTTCAATCAACGATCACCTGCCACTGAAGTGGACTCCAATTCATTTGACTCCAACGAAACAATCTTTAAGATGCGCAAGTGTAAGGTATTTGTCGGGAACTCTCATCCTGAGCTAGGTGAATTAATCTGCTCGAAATTAGGCGTTGAGCCTGCCCCATGCACTTTGAAAAAATTCTCCAATGGTGAAACGTCGGTGCAAATCGGTGTCTCTATCAGAGACGAAGACGTGTATGTTATCCAGAGTGGATCTGGAGATATTAATGATCATATCATGGAGTTGTTAATCTTGGTGTCTGCCTGTAAAGGTGGTTCTGCTAAGAAAATCACTGCTGTTATTCCTCAGTTCCCATATTCGAAACAGTCTAAGATGAAGAAGCATAGAGGTGCAATCACTGCTAGGATGTTGGCCAACCTGTTAATCATGGCAGGTGCTGACCATATCATTTCCATGGATTTACACGCCTCTCAAATGCAAGGGTTTTTTTCAAAGCCTGTGGATAACTTGTACGGTGCGCCAAGTTTAGCCAAATGGATCAAACAAAACGTTGATGATTGCGCTAATGCCGTTGTTGTGTCGAAGAATCCAGGTGGTACTAAGAGAGTCACCGCATTGGCTGATTCTTTAAAGATTAACTTTGCAATGATTCACACTGATCGTCGTCGTACTGCTGATGTCTACTCTCAAAAGAGAGCCCAGGCGTTAGCCAGCAGACAGAGAAGACAAAGTAGCGTATTGGCAAGAAGAAGATCAAGTGCCAAGAAGGATGAAGGCGAAGAGGGTGAGGAGTTGATTCTTGCAAATGGGTTGCAGACTGCAAGAGTTGTTCAAGGTCATGTTGTTGATGATGACTACATTTCAGAATCACTAGAGAATGAATCCGTTATTTCTGATGAGCCAATCGCAAACGATCATACCTCATATGCTTTAGGTGGTACTTATGATGCTGCGGACTCTGATGAAGATGAACCAACTGCTTACTCTCAAGAGAAGTTGATCACTTTGGTCGGTGACGTTAAGGATCGTTCTGTTATTATCCTGGATGATATGATCGATAGACCAGGTTCATTCATTGCTGCAGCTGAGCATTGTCGTTTGAATTGTGGTGCCAAGAAGGTTTACGTCGTGGCAACCCATGGTTTGTTCATTGATGACTGTTTGCAAGAGCTCGATGAATGTAAATTCATTGATCAGATTGTTGTAACTAACACCTATCCATTGACTGAAGAGAAGAAGCAGATTAAGAAACTGGTTAGTATTGATGTGTCTCCAATCTTTGCCGAATGTATCCGTCGTGATCATTATGGTGAGAGTATATCTGTTCTATTTGATTCAATCTCTACTCTATAGATGAACGAAAAGGAATAGTTGTCATTTGCCTTTTTCTCTGCATTTGTTTTGATTTTTTCTATGTTAGCCATTCGTTGGATTTTATCCAAATCTTATCCAAAAACCTATACAAATTTATGTTCGATTATAATTTCTTACAAAGTGATGTAATAAAAATAGCGTATAAATAGCATCTAAAAAATAAACAACTCCCAATTGAACTGAACTTATTTTTGTGGTTCTGATAATGGGGAAGAAATGTTCACAGCGGTGAACTTCTTTGGCAAGCTGACCTTCTTGAATTTTGACTTCAACTTTTGTGAAACTAAATCAAAGTCTAGATGTTTGGTCAAACTGATTTTAGGAATACAGGAGATGTAATGCTTTTCATCTAGTTCAACGTCTAATGGATCTTGTGTATGACAACCTGGGGAGATTTTGAATCTAATGGAATGGTTCTTCCTGGAGCTGTCTTCATAGATCTCAAAGATAATCTGCGACAAGTAATCCAACTCTGGAAGGTCATTT
The DNA here is from genome assembly GCA_030567455.1 of Komagataea norvegica. Lineage (NCBI taxonomy): Eukaryota > Fungi > Ascomycota > Saccharomycetes > Phaffomycetales > Wickerhamomycetaceae > Komagataea > Komagataea norvegica. The sequence goes on from JAJLSD010000031.1 coordinate 45,054, forward strand.
CTATTGATATGCAATTGTATGTTACTTTCATATAGGATGTTCAATAGTGTGTACATATGACTCTCCTTGGTGAAGTATGCAACTAGACCAGGCTGATCATTCTCAACCATGGCGTTCAAATCAGACAAGATCTTTTTAGCTAGTGGGATTGAAGTCAATAAACCAATCTCTAATTTCTCACTTTGAGTGATACCGTATTCTTGAGGACATATGAAATCAAACAAAACTTGAGATAATTTGTACAACTCTCTTAAATATTTGAAGATCTCGTCATCGAACAAGAAATGGTTCTGATTGGTGTTTGGAGTGTGGCCATTCTTTCTAAACAGTTTCAAATGTTCAGGATATTCGTCAATCAATAGCGAATCTGAAGGTTTTGGAATATCATCATTTGGCTTAAAGATGTTCTCTAAAAATTCTCTGTTGTGTAAGGCATCGAATTTCATCGTGTCATACAATTCTGAAATCTTTGAAGGATCAACTTTTTCTAATGTAGTGAATTCTTTGAACAGTTTATTCCATCTTTCAATGAATAAATCAGGATCTTCACCGGAGCACCACTTGATTCCAAGATTCTTTGCAGTAGGATAATTTTGCTTCATGATCTTTTGGTGATAATTCATCAATTCCACAACTCTCTTAATGACAATAAATGGTTCTGGCATCTTTTGAGGCCATGTGAACTGTGGTGGAGCTTCCTTACCTTCCCTCAACAGTGGTTTCAATTGTTTCTTGACTTTATCCATGAGATCCTTAGCGGCGTTACTATCATCTAACAAATCCTTACGAATTTCAATATAGTTTTCACCCTTATTGGAATCAAAAATTGAGTTTGCCCACAAGTTGGCAGTCAATAGCACTCTTCTTTCTGATGATGAGAAGACTTGAACGTTGTCAAGGATATCCTTGTTCAAGAGACTCAAATCCTGTCTTGACATCTCCCCTAAATCAGTGGCTTGATATCTTGCAGAATGTGTTGCCTCACCACCCCATTTCAAAATAAATTGAACCTTCTCAACGTCATTATTTTCATCCAAGACGGGCTTCAATTGAATCTTGGTACCTGGAAATTTCAATTTCTTCTCCAGTGTATTTGCCAAGATCTTCAATTTATTTGCATCCTCCAATTTTTGCTCTTGTGCTATTTTGATTGCCTTTAGGACAATTTCTAAATCAGAAACTTCACGAATGATAACCTCTTCCTTGTAACCTTTTAATAGTGATATGAAAATCTCTGATCTGAAAGAATATTTGAACTTTTGCTTTGGCGTTCTATCAGCATGTCTAACAACGGTAACCATCCCTTTTAAGACCCATTTCTGTGATTTCTCCTCTGATGGGGCCTCATGTGTCGTCAGTTTACGCAAGTCGCTGGCCTTTTTAGCATTGTAAAACATATCTCTTAATATCTTGGCACAACTATTATAATATAGGTCATTGTCCTTAACAAAAGAAAATCCATTAACATCAATGACATAACTTTTACCACCAACTCTCAATAAATCAAACCCACAAATGGTTTGTTTAAAGATGTTGGATACAGCAGTTGCTATACCTTTCTCCTCAGGAGACAACTCCGTGATATATCTGATTTCCTTGCCGTGTGTGTTTCGTCTAACAATCCCATCAACGACTGGGGACTTTCTTGTTTCAGCATGGCAGAAGGTTGGACCAACTGTATAGGCTTTGACATCTTCAAAGTTGTTGGTATCCATGAATTTCTCATAAATGTACGATCCAGATGTTCTTGGTGTTGACAATGTTGGGTCGAATTCTGATGATTTGTTTCCAACTTTTCTAAATAATCTTCTACCACCACCGCCATCTCTAGTTGGATAATAGATGTACACGTTATGATTTTCACCATCAACAGGTTTCTCCACAAATGGTTTACTCAATCTTTTACCGTTGACTTCAATAGTATCTTCATCGATCATTGTCCAAGATGGTTCCTGGATTTTCTCGATATAAACACCTTGTTCGGCCAACTTCTCTTTTAACTCGTCATTGACTCGAGGACCACCATCTCTTGAAATCTCTAATCTATCTGGAGTTGGAACCCCAGCGGAATCTAATAACCATAAACACAGTCTTCTATCCCACAGGGCCTTTTGCATAACAAGATCATTGATGATGTATGGTTTACGTAATTTAACATAGGAAATGGCCTTATCTAATGGGAAACCCTGCGAGAAGAAACTGATCAAGAAATCACACGTTGGCCAATTCTCAACAGCCTCATCCAGTATGACCTTATCACCAAATATGACTGTTTCGAATTCCCCGTTCTCGATCAATCTTTGCAAGATATGTCTGCATGGTTTACTCAACACTTTAGCATCCATGGCACAAACACCAATCTTCCCAATCTTGGGCAGCTGGAGCCTTGTCATCGAGATCGACTGCTTCCGAGGGGGACTAGCAACACCAATGGACGATTTAGTGTCGCCTGTAGCCTGTGGCGGCAGATGGACCTGACTGTTGTTCTCACTAGATGACGTCTTTGGAGTGAAACCCTCCAAGATTGGAGCGATGGACGCCATGGCCTTCTTCGTGTCCTCTCCACCGGAGGCAGAGCCCGGTCCAGAGCCCGCAGAGCTGAGTTCTAGTGGCGACATGGGTGCCAGAGTGCTTGAACGCTTTGGCTTGTCGATGTCGATTGGTTTGGACATGGTTTCGAGGGGGTGGGAGGGTGTGATACTTTGCAACGTGGGTTCCCTTTAAACGAAGAGCGACTGGAGTCAAAAGCCAGAAAATGGAGGCCGGCACCAAATCAGTGGTCTTCGCGCGCTTATTTCCTATCCTGGACATCCATGTTGGTTACCCGGTCTTTGTGCGGTCCGAGACAAAAAAAAATTTATTGGAAGCGATGAGCTCTTATTTACTGTGTGTGTGTAGTTGTTAGATAGTACTCGTCCATCAATCAATCAATCAATCAATCAATCATACTGCAATGACGACTGCAGAGGGTGCTAAACGAAGAAAACAGAACACAGACCCGCTGGCGAAGAAGGCTGCTGCCCGCGCCTCCCGTATCTACTCACCTTTCAGAGTCATAGGGAACGTTTCTAACGACGTGCCATTCGCTGTTGGGACACTAGGTGCAACTTTCTACATCGTTACCAGTGTCGGTCGCTCGTTCCAGATCTACGATGCAAACACGCTACATCTGCTGTTCGTGTCCCAGACTCAAACAGACTCGAAGATCACTTCCTTGACTGCTCATTTCCACTGGGTTTATGCCACATATGGGAACAAGATCGGCATCTTCAAAAGAGGTAAGCTCGAGCATACTTTGGAAGTTGATGATCCAAGTGAGACTTTGAAGAAGGTGATTATCTTTGGTGACTATCTTGTTGCTGCCTCGAAGAGATCCATCTATGTTTTCAAAAAGGCCAATGGTTTGAAAGTTGCAACTGAGTTCTACACCACTTTGAAAATCTCTGAATTGGATGGTGATATTGTCGATTTGACCCATCCGCCAACTTATTTAAACAAAGTTGCCATTGCTACCACTACTTCAGTGGTGATTGCCAATGTTCATTCTGGGAAATTCCTTTTCAGCTCTCCGGAATTCTCACATCAATTAACCACTATTGAATTCGCACCTGTCTTGGACGTTGTTGCGTTAGGTACTGTTAAAGGTGAGGTTCATTTGTTCAATTTGAAAAAAGGGAGAGTCCTCCGTACAATTAACACAAGTGAAGAGGACAGTGTCTCCTCGGTTTCATTCAGAACTGACGGCTCTTCACATCTAGTTACAGGTTTAAGCAACGGTGATCTAATCTTCCATGATCTAGACCGTAACTCTAAACTTCACACATTGAGAAGAGTTCATAAAGAATCACTAGGTGGTATCATCAAGGCCCAGTTCCTGAACGGCCAACCGATTGTGGTTAGTAACGGTGGTGATAACCAATTGAAGGAATACGTGTTTGATCCATCATTGTCTTCAAACGACGCTATTGTTTCTGCCCCAAGACATTTAAGATCAAGAGGTGGTCATTCTGCACCACCATCGACGATCAGGTTCGCTGACGGACAGTCTCACTTCATCCTTTCCGGTTCCAGGGATGAAACATTCTGGAGTTTCTCCCTGCGCAAAGACGCACAATCGCAAGAGATGTCGCAGCGTCCATTGAAGAAGACAATTGATGGTAAAAGATTAGGCGGTTCCACTATCCGTGAAAACTTCGCCGAGATCCTCGACATTGCAATTGAGAACCAAAGAGAAGGCGAGTGGGATAACGTGTTGACTGCTCATAAGGATGAACTGTTTGCAAGAACATGGGACTCTAAAAACAAAAGAGTCGGTAAGCATCATTTGAAAACCATTGATCAAGGATTAGTGAAGAGTGTCGCCATCTCTCAATGTGGTAACTTTGGGTTTGTTGGTTCTTCCAGCGGTGGTATTGGTGTTTACAATTTACAATCTGGTATTCTTAGAAAACGATACCAATTGCATAAGAAGACAGTGACAGGTATTGCTATCGATGGTATGAACAGAAAGATGGTTTCTTGTGGTCTCGATGGGATTGTTGGGTTTTATGACTTCACGCAGTCTAAATACTTGGGTAAACTTCAACTATCCGCGCCAATAACATCATTAGTATATCATAGATCATCAGACTTGTTTGCCCTTGCATTAGATGATTTGAGCATTGCTGTTGTCGACTCAGTGACTCAGAAAGTTGTCCGTATTCTATATGGACACACGAACAGAATCACATCGATGGATTTCAGTCCAGATGGTCGTTGGATCGTATCTGCTGCGTTGGACTCTACGTTACGTACCTGGGATTTACCAACTGGTGGTTGTATCGATGGTGTCAAAGTTGCAAGTGTTGTTACGAATTTGAAATTTTCTCCAACTGGGGAGTTCTTAGCAACTTGTCATGTTTCTCAAGTTGGTATTAGTCTATGGACAAACAGATCTCAATTCGTGCCTGTTTCTACAAGACATGTTGAGGAGGAAGAATTCAAAGAGATTATTTTACCAAACTCATCTGGTGAAGGTGGTTCTTCAATCTTGGAAGGCGCTATTCAACAAGATGATGATGATAATGAGGATGATGCTAAATTCGAGAATCACTATAATTCTCTGGAGCAAATAGATAAAGAGTTGATAACTTTATCATTGGGACCAAGATCTAAATTCAACACATTGTTGAACTTGGATTTGATCAAGCAACGTAATAAACCAAAAGAGGCACCAAAGAAACCTGAAAATGCTCCATTTTTCCTTCAGTTGTCAGGTGCTAAAGTTGGTGATGATGCTGTTGTTAGAGAGCTGGGTGAGAGTTCAATCTTGTCAGAGAAGAGACAGGACGAGTTTGATCAGGCTACAGGATTGCAATTGAAACCTAATGCAAACAACGTTTCATTTGAGTCAACATTCACTAGATTGTTGAGAGAGTCGTCGGATTCTGGAAACTACACTGAATTCTTAAAATTCTTATCAAGTGCGTCGCCATCTGTCACTGATCTAGAGATCAAATCCATCAACACTACTGAGTTGACAGAGTTGAGCAATCTCATAAAGGCGTTGACGGAGGGGTATCAGTCAAATCAAGACATTGAGTTGATCGAGGCATGGATGAACATGTTGATGAAGAATCACGGGGATGTTATCCTTGCTGGGAAAACCGATGCTGTGTTGAATGAAGCCCTGGAGAAATGGTATCTTGCACATGAGAATAAGACACAGAAATTCGATGATTTGGTCAAGTTCTGCTCTGGAGTGATCAACCTGTTGACATCTGTTTGAAAAAAAAGGAAAAAAATTCTCTACAGAATATAAAATCATTATATGTAATTATTTATGTAGATCGATGATACAGCAGCGGCAGTGCATTGATATCAATTGGAAGTCGTCGCGACAAAATCTCCTAGTTTTATAACTTTCATCTTTCTTCTTCCACGACGCTGGTTGGAACTCTGCGTGAATTCCCCGAGACATCCAAAATGCACAATTTTGTATCGAATGCTCTCGTCTCGTTTGCTCAAGAATACATTTTCTATGTCATCAAGTGCTCTGAATCGATCAGAAGACACTGTAATTTGGGTAGGTTTTTTCTTCACTGGCATCACAGCAGCATGTGTCGATGATGGTGGAGGTGGTGGAGTGTCGTTGTAGTTTTCAGGAATGCAGTAAATGACGCCTCCATTGGACAGATACTTGCCACAAATAAAGCACTTCGTTTCGTTCTCCACGATTTTGAATTTGTTCAAGTTCAGGAATTGATCTTGGAATTTAATCGATGTGATGTATTTCAAATTGTTGGTGAGTTGTAATTGCTTGTTCAACTTTGTCGTTTTGTTGATGCTGGAAATGAGAAAATCTCGCAGTTCGTGGATCTTGAAAGACAATTTTTCGCTCTTGGTTAATAGTTCCAGCACTTTAACATGGGATATTCCATCGGTTAGTTTCGTAGTTGAGAGCAGGATAAGGATCGGTTCCTTTCTCTTGACATTTTCAAAGAATGCGATAGTCTTGAGGAACAGTTCCTCATACTTTTGCATTGCCTCTCTATCCTGAGTATTACTTAGCTGATCGTGTAATTTGAACAAGTAATTGATACTTGAATCAGGATCCTGTAAATCATAAACGAATATTTTCAATGACTCCTCATGTTTCCCCAATCTAAAATATATTAAAGTCTTCAAGATCAACAAAGACCTCTGTCCACTGTGATGCTTCAGAAGCGCATCGAGTTTCCTGATAACTTCCTCATAGTTCAACAACGCCCTTTTCAAAACCTGATTCAGCCTATCAAAGTCTCTAGACTCTGTGTCAAACTGACTCTGAACCAGACGCTCCAAATAAATGACCACCAATCTGAGATTCAACACTTTAGAAAACTCCCAGTTCTGTAACTCAACAATGACAAATTCCAAGTATTTCAACTCCACTGATTTAGAAACACCATACAAGAACCTCTGGACTTTAAACCTGCTCAACTTTGTAGCATTCACCGAATCGATAAAGATCCTTTCTCCATTCACTTCATCTTTCTCAATCGCGACGCTGGCATACTTGAAGATCAACTCGATATCATCATTGTCTAACCTCTGAAGGTACCGTACCAACAACTCCACGTCGCCTGTCTCTTGACATGTTTCCTTCAACTTATGCAGCGCCTTCTCATGCATTCCCTTCTTGTAGTAAAAATCCACCAGCTCGTCGAGCATCCCACTAGACGTCAGTTTCTCGACAACAGTCGACTCCTGCAGGTGGTTATCCAGCCGCAGTAATGATCCCAACAATCCTCGGTTCCTTTCAAAATATATGTTGAACAAGGTTGTTTCCAAGAGTTGAAAGATCTCATCCACGGTATGCTGCTCCTGCTGCTGCCCCTGTTGGTCCTGTGTGAAGAACTGCAATGATATCTCGCCGTCTTTATACCGTAGTGATGATTTTTCAGAGATTAACGACGACGAAATCAGTTTTGTCAATTTACGGCGCTGGTCAGTGATGTAGTGTGTCAGTTGTGTGACGGCCTCTTCAGGAATTTCAGCTGGGGTAATGTCTGTGTCTGTGTTTGTGTCTGTGTCTTTTGATGTATCTTTGGATGTGTCTTTGGAGGTGTCTTTGGAGGTGTCTTTGGATGTGTCTGCGGCTGTATCTCTGGATGATGTTTCAGGGAGACCGGTGAGACGGTGCGGGAAGAGTGATATTATTTGGAATGGAGGAGCAATGTATTCGATAAACATGTTGAATGCAAGATGGTACTGACCTTTTGAGAACAGAGCGAGTCCGGATTCGATGTTCAAGCGACGCAGTTTGTTGAATTTATCCGGGTACTGTGCAGTTGATAGCTGTTCCAGGAAGTGGATTGATAAAGACAAGTCAGGGATTGACTCGATGATTGTTTCGAATGGGTTGAATTTGAAGAGTTGGGAAGAAGTGGCAGTTGCTATGAGAAGGTGTGTCTCGTGTACGGAGAGTGCCTGGATGGATGCAATGTCTAGCTTCTGGAGGGTTTGAAAGTTTGTGAGTGTTTTGATGTATAGATGGTTGGCAGTGGTTAGAAACAGGAACGGGTGGTGCTTGATGATGGAGGATTGCGGGTAGTTCTCCCATTGGAAGTGTGCGACCTGTTTGTCTGTTCGTATCAGTGAGGCGTCCTTGCCTCTAGACACCAGCGTCAAAGTGTCCTTTTCCTTGTTGTCCTTGTCATCGTCCAGTACGACAATGTTGATGAATTGGCTGTTGTTGAATATGGAGTACTTGGAGCTGCTCATCAAGGGCAAAGCTATGGATTCGTCTCTCGAGACAATATATCTGAAGAACTGGGACCCATTACTCCACACCACCTCGTCCAAATGGACACACTCAAACTTCATCACCTTATCAGCGAGCTTGTACTGTGCCACCATCTCGAGTTCGCCGTTGTTGATCCATTCCCATGCGACAATCATCCTCTTTGTCGATACCAACAAGCGATGGGCATACACTGTGAGATGAGTGACGGCTTTAAACGGGAGTATCTCCACCACTTGGAGGCCTGAATCAAGGACAGTCACCTCGCCATCTGCACTGAGGACTGCCACGCCGTTGCCAAAGGTCAGTATTGAAACGAGTGCAGCAGCAGCGCTCTTCTTGCCTTGACCCAATTGGACCTGTTGTTTCTTTTTGAGAGTAGTGTTTGTGTTGGTGGTGTCCAGCACCAGGAGCATGCCATTCTTGCAGCCGACTAGGGCCTCCTGAGCACCCAGCAGGACGCTCGTTGGCCTTTCCGTGGTGGCATTGGCTGTACCCTGGAGCGTGACAATGGGGATGTCAGCCATTGTTTGTTGTTGTGACTTGTTAAAAGGTAATGTAAAGTAATGTAAGTATTAAAGTATTAAAGTAATGTAAGCAAGTAAGTAATATGTTTCTTTCCAACTAAAGCTACTGAACATACTAAAGCTACAACAACAACAACAACAACAACAGGACAAAGCAGAAGCACCATCAATCAATACACAAATATGGCAGCGGCACAGACAGCGCTGGCACAGCTGCTGAACTCGCCCAACGCATGCACCGTTGCGCTGGCACAGATCAAGCGGTCGGACATGATCCTGACCAACCAGCTCAACAACCTGCGGCAGGCGCAGGCGGAGGCGTCCAAGTTGGAATCACAGTACAACAAGCTGCTGGACAGCAATAACAATAACTCTTCTCTATCATCACCAGCAATGGATGGGAAACTACAACGTGTGCAGCCACTGGCGGAGCAACTCGACAGACAGCTGCGGGTGCTGGAGAAGACCGTGGCGATACTGGAGGAGAACAAGCAGTACAAGTAATACAAGTAGCAGTACAAGCAGCAGCGTGTATTATTCGTTTTCTCATTAGAAGTTAGTTAGTTAGTTAGTTAATTAGTGTGATTGATTGATTGATTGATTGATTGATTGATTGTAGTAGTAGCTAATTGTAGTAGGTGATAGTAGGTGATAGTAATAACGGGAACTATGCCAGGCCCTGGGTGGCCCTCTCCCACTTGCCAGTGTTGACCCAGCCGGCGTTGATCAACTTGACGGCATCACGCAGGTTGAGGGGTCTCTTGAGCGTCTTCTGCTTGTCCACGAGGTTATGGTACACGACGGCATAGCAGTCCTTCGGCACCGTTGACAGCACGCTCTCGCTCGCCTTGTGCTTAGCAGCGAGCTTCTCCTGTGACGTGGCGTTGAGCCAGGCATCACGACGCCGCTGCCAGACCTGCTCGCCGCCAGTAAACGGGGTGTCTTCTTGGACTTGGTCTCCATGAGCATGACCATGTTGTTGGTGTTGTTGTTGTTGTTGTTGGTGTCTCAGGGCGTCTGCCTCAGCGACAGCGTCGAAGTCGCGGAAGGCGGGCACCGAGCCCATGGTCTTTAACGTGGTGTTAGTGTTGGAGTTGGAGTTCGAGTTGGAGTTGGAGTTGGAGCTGAGCTGCTGGTGCAGGTCGTTCTTCATGGCGTCTGGATGGTCCGTGTTCTCGAGCAGCGAGGCGTCGACTGAGGAGGAGGAGGTGACGAGGAAGAGCTCGTTGACTACTTCGTCCGACGAGAGCACTTCGTCAGCGAAGGATCGCAGCTTTGCAGCAGCAATAGACAGGTTGAGCGACGCCTTGAGGAAGCAGCCACGGATCGTCTTGAGCAGTGTGTTGCGTCTCCCTTCTTTGGAGTTCTTCTTTGGTGGTTGTTCGGTCATGTAGGTGGTGTCTCTTGTCTTGTTCTTGTCACCGTTTGGATAGTGCTCTTGTTGCTCTTCTTCTTGCTGGCTGTTCGGTGGATGGTTGGCTGGTTGGTTGGAACAGGACTTCGCGAATGGGCGGTTGTTCTTTCTGTTAACCGCTGTCTGTTTGTTGTCTGTTTAGTGTTTAGTGTAAGTGTTTGTTGCTGATAGTTACTTGTACTGTTTATTTGTTGCTCCTGTATTTGTCATTGTCGCTGTTATCATCGCTATTTGTCTTGTCTTCCCCATACACACACACACCACTTACTTACTTACTTACTTATTGACTTACTTGATATTATTACTAGTATTAAAACACATGTCATCTACTTACTACACTCCCTCCCTCGCCTTCTTCCACGCCTTGTAGCTCAGCTTCCACCCTCCTCCTCCTGTCTCTCCTATCTCGCCATCCCCAGCACTCCCGCCCAGCTCCAGCACCTCCCGCAGCTTCGCCCGCCTCACCGCTCCACTGTTCACGCTCTCCACAGCACTGTTCTTCTCGCCGTATCTCACCCCATACAGCGCAATACTCGCCCCGTCGTGGCCAGTCCGCCACGTCCGCGTGTTCAGCCCGTGCCTGTACATCCCCTGATACTTCGCCAACGCAGGCAGCACCACGAGATCAACATGGATATCACCGCCGATAATGTTGATGAACTGTCTGAAGTTCTTCACCGTCTGCGTGATGTTCTGCGGATTACTGCTGTTCCCTGGTGTCTGCTTCGTCGTCTGCTTCGTCTCCTCCATTTCTGAATCCCCATTCCCACCACCACCTGCTGCTGCTGCTGCTGATGCTGATTCTGATGGCAGTTCCAAATCCTCGTCAATCACGGGCAGGAACCCATTGTGCTTCAGGATAAGCAACACGTCGGAATCGTCAGTGTACACGTCAGTGCCCCAGATCGACCGTTTCCGATAATGCGGGTTGTTTCCGATATCTGCCAGTTGATATGATGGGATCCGCACAGTGATGATCGAATTGATGTGGTTCCCCAACTCAGGCAGCAATGGGACAATCTCACCACTGCGTCTTTCCTCAGTGACTTCATCATCACCACCACCACCACCACCTTGGTAAAACGACAACCCGTTGTAACTTCCCCTGGTAGCGTATGGCGTATACAGCACGGATCCTAGATGTCTTCTAGGGAACTTCGACGCAATAGACAACACTTCCTCGTTGTTGATGATCACCTCCCTCTTCACGAACTTTCTTCTTTGCTGTTGTGCTTGGTATTCCTCCTCCTCCTCGTGGGATTGTTGTTGTTGTTGCTGTTGTTGCTGTTGTTCAGGGCTTGGTCTCTTTTGATTTGACTCTGCAGCGGTCGTCGACTTTGACTTGTCCTCCGCCTGCGTCTGCGTCTGCGTCTGGATCGTCTCGGGTCTCTTGGTGGGAGGCACCGCATTCAACCTCTTGATGATCGAATAGCATAAGAACGGCTTGTAGTTTGCATTCTTCAGAGACTCGAGTCGGGATCTCTTCTCATGCTGTAATATGTCGTGCTTCTCCTCCTCTGTGAAATCAGCAATCTCATACTTGTCAGAGTAATACTTGATTATTTCATCGTCGGAAGGAGGTGGAGCAGTGTATGATTGAAATGGAGGGATCTGACTCTTTTCTGTAATATCAGTGGTGGATTGAGCCACGGGTTGGATCTGGCCTAGTGACTGGGACTGTGACTGAGACTGGGATTGAGGTCGTTGATCTCCAGAGAGTAAATCGTTGAGGAATGGTGCCCTCGGTTTGAACTTGTCAATTGAGCTCTTGTCATTCAAGTAGTCACTACTACTGGACCCTAATCCAGGAGAAGGAAGCACTTGTGAGTGCGATGATGATGATGATTGTAATCCTTTATTATCCTCACTGGACACACCTGGCAGGTTTTTCAAGATTGACTGGATCGGCGAGTGCCCTGCCCCGCCGTCATTGTTGTTGTTGTTGTTGTTGTTACTGTTATCATTATTGTTGTTGTTATTGTTATTGTTGTTATTATTATCATTTATATTATTGTTATTGTTTTGGAGTTGAGGTAAGTTCGATAGGAATGAGATGGGTGGGAGTCTGATTCCCTGACCGCTGCCACTGCTGGACAGATCGGGTTTCGGCTGCTGCTGCTGCTGCTGCTGCTCGCCTAGATTTGGAGGCGGCGGGTTTGCCTGGTTTGACTGGTCTGACATGGCTGTTAACGTCCTGAAGTGCCTACTTTCAAGGGACTGACTGTCTCCGTCTCCAGATAAAGTAACTAAGTAAGACTTTCTCGAGAACCCGCGAATCCGCAAATCTAAGAGCCCTAAGACGGGGTGCCCGCTCATACAACTCACGTGACTTTTCTGAAATAGCCCTCTACGGTAGCCCTACTCACCCACACACCCAGCACTAGAAGACAGAATTTTTCACCCGCGAATTCTGCCGCGTTTTGCAAAAAAGTCTCGTCTCGTGAAAAAGTTTCGAATCCACTCGAGTCTTTCTCTATTACCATCATTATCATCATCATCCATCTCAAAAATGTCCACCAACAGATCTGCTTTGAAAGACGTTGTCACCCGTGAATACACCATCAACTTACACAAAAGATTACACGGTGTCTCTTTCAAAAAGAGAGCTCCAACCGCTGTCAAAGAAATCAAAAAATTCGCCAAATTACACTTGGGTACTTCTGATGTTAGATTAGACCCAAAATTAAACCAAGAAATCTGGAAAAGAGGTATCAAAGGTGTTCCATTCAGATTAAGAATCAGAATCTCAAGAAAACGTAACGAAGAAGAAGATGCTCAAGAAAAATTGTTCTCTTACGTTGAACCTGTCTTAGTTGCAACTGTCAAAGGTTTAAACACCGTTGTCGTTGAAGATGAAGATGAAGCTTAAATGTCTTGATTTCACTGGATTTTGGGGAACTCTCTTTCTTACTGTATAAATATATATAAAAGGAAATTTGGTCATTTAATGATTGTTACGTGGTTTTTTTGGTCTTTTACGGGATAGTTGTTTGTCTTTGGACTTTCAATGAGTGAACCCTTATTCATTAGTAGTTAACTGTATTGAAATCGTTTTTTTTTTATGTTTCTGTCTAACGTAACAGCTATCTCAATGCATCTTTCTTTCTCTCATGCTAGATATTAGTAATATCATATCTAGCATTATTAGAATTTGCAAGTATTACTGCAGATACTAGTGCTAATACTGAGATCTATCTACTATACTACTCTACTACTGATGACATCTGAAGTATTTTCATTCATCATGAACGAAACACAACAACAATATCAAACTATCTACAGGGTTATTAAAAACAACAGACTTGTATAAATTAGCAATTAACAGCTATAACAGCTATAACAATCTATAATAAAAGGTTAGTAAATCAACCCATACAGATCAAAAAACAAACACTCGTCAAATCTCTAAAGCTTGTCCTATCCTAATCACCAAAGCGGCAAAAAAACACAATCTGTTCAGTCAATCAGTGTAACTATGACATAACGAACCGGTCATTACAAAAAACAAATCAAAACGATTCATTGTAAACTTCTGTTCAAGGTGGTTCAAATAAAAATAAAAGTTCTTCATCCTCTGAACAAAACAGATGTGTGTGTAGAATCTCAGGACAAGCTTGTCGACTAGAGATCATTCACCAATGTACCATCACAACTGGGATACATACCGTTATACCGCCTCCAATTGAGTTGTCTATTTCTTCAACTAAAGTATGCAAAAACAGAAGAAGAAAGCCATTATTTTTTTTGTAGTTTTTTTTTAGGGCTAGGAAAATATGAGGGGTTACCCTGTTGTTGTCTCTAACCTTCTCTATGCTGTTGGGCTCTGACCTTGAGGGCCCCGTTTGAGAAGATGAATGAATGGGAAGTCTCTATGCATAACAACAGAATAAACTACGTAGATAACCCATACCCATGAATCTTATTATTAAACCTATATGTGAACCTCTCTCTGTTGTTTATATGGAATCTCAACAGATTTCCCAAATCCTTCCTCTCCTGATCTCTTCAGTATGAAATTGTTATCAAAATAATCAATCATCTGTGCTAAACTTTTACAATCCATCAGCTCTTTGTATAGCGATTTAGAAAGTTGTGAATCCAACATACATGAGAAATGATGTTGGATGAGTCTGAAAGGTAACCCATATGCTGTCGAGTACTCCCAAAACTTCTCGATACAACCCCATGGCGCCTTCTCAAAACCGGCAAATAACGCAGGGTTAGCCAACACACCACGAACTGACATAACTCCGTCAACTTTGGTATATTTTTGAATCTTGTATGCATCTTCTAATGAGAAGCAATCACCATTAGCAATGACTGGAACACTCACTGCTTCCTTAACGAGTCTTATAGCATCGAAATTAGCAGGCTGTGAAGATCTTGTGCTTTTAGTACGACCATGAACAGTTATGAAATCAACACCAGCAGCCTCAACTTTCTTAACAAACTCAACAGTCTTATCTAGATCCTTATGAATTCTGATCTTTGTTTCGAAAGTGACTTTATCACCATATTTATCCTTCACCGCTTTCACCATCGATGCAACCAAGTCTGCCTCTTCCATCAGCGCAGCACCAATACCTTCTTGAACTTGCTCCTTCACAGGACACCCACAGTTCAACCCAATACCGTCAACATATGGATGGATCATATCTATAAATCTAAGCAAATCCGTAACGTTATTCGTACCGACTTGAACAATCAGTGGTGTGTCATAGTTATTCGTGGAGAAGTCACTTAATCTAGCAATATCATTTCTGACAAACTCTCTCGCTAGTATCATTGGCGAATAAACAATATCACAGTTGTACTCTCTAACTAATGCTCTGAATGGCAGCTTTGAGTATCGAACCATGGGACCAGCGATAAACACCGGTCTATTCGACTCTTGACATCTCTTGATTATCGCAAGTGGGTTGTTCTTTGGATCTCTCTCTGTAATTATACTCATGCTTTTTCCTGTTCTTGATAAATGGCTATAAATCTGCAGAAACCTCTTGATCATTCAACCAACAGAATGAATGAATGAGTGAGTGAGGAAAGTATAATATCAGTTTATATTTGCAGAAAAGGCCACAAATCAATAATACTGAATATGCAAGAAATCTAGCAATCTTTTATAGAATATGCCAAAACTCTTCAAAGATTCTCAAAATCGAACCGTAACTTTTGACACTATCTGGTTGGTGGGAAGAATTGATAACAGTTATGCGATGCCCAAAGAAAAAAATAAAGAAATAGTGAAGGCCGCACCCCGGAACTTGCCTATTTAGGTAACTCTATCCCGCTATGTTAACGCCATACTTCCGGGATCATCATCGCTTTAATGACATTCTACATGTTTTACTCCAACATGTCATTCGCCTCCGCGCCTTGGATTGAAGCTCTTCTTCTTATCAAACTTTTGTTGTCTTGAATCGTCCTTCTTCACTTACCGGTGCGATTCTCCTTCCGCCTTTCCTGAGAGTTTTCCGTAAGATGCTCCCTTAAAATACATAAAATGATAGTAACATTGTCAATACTCCTCTAATTTAAATATATAACCTAGCTCATATGATCGCCCCTGATTATATCCATGGATTGTACCCCTTTAAATAGCAAGATTCCTCTGGAAAATGGCAAACATCGAGGATTTTCTAATGAGCTTTTCCCGGCCACGTTGGACCATCTTCGGAACCTTCTTTTCATACAAAGCATCTTTGGCCGAGTGGTCTAAGGCGTCCGACTCAAGATCGGATTTCGTAAGAAGCAGGAGTTCGAACCTCCTAGGATGCACCATTATTTTTTTCCTCTTAAAAGCCAGGTTTCGGTACGGACACGGCAGCTTGAAAATTTATAAGATATCTTTTGCTCATCGCATAAATGTAACCAAAGAAGTGATCTCGATTAAAGCATAATCTGAGATCAGTAATGACTGCTGATTTAAAGAGACCTGGGTCACCTAGTTCTGATGCTGCTGCAGACTTGAAGAAGGTCAAGACTGATGATGTGAGTGAACCAGTTGTTGAGCGTCAGAAGGGTATTGCGTATATCAAGAAAGAATACATTGTTGATGCAAAGCCAGTTGCTCAATATGATGACGATTCTGCAGAGACTGCAGGTGATAGAGATGATTCCAACAGTAAGGGAAAGGGAAAGAAAAGAAGAGGTCAAAATAAGAATAGAGAGGTTAAGCAAACCTATGAAGAAACTAGACTGTGTCCTTCTTTGATAAATCCAGATTCTGGTGTCGTTTGTACTTATGGTCCAGAAAAATGTAGATTTACTCATGATCTTGATGCTTATTTAGCTAAGAAGGAAAAGGACATTGAAGGTGTTTGTCCAGTCTTTAATGCGTTGGGTTATTGTCCTACAGGCTTCAAGTGTCGTTTCTTGCATTCTCATTTATCTGAAGATAAGAAATCTTTAGTCAAGGACTTAGAGAAGTTTGAGCAAGCTAAATTAGATAATTATGAGGTGAACCTTACATCTATTGCGGATAGACTTTCTTTAACCAAGAAGCAGTTTGATTTTGTTAAGGCTGATGAAGTCACTAAGATCTATGACGCTCTTCAATCTGATGCCAGAAAATTAGATGAAGACAAGAGAAGAAAGAAGCATGGACTTGAAGTTGAAGAGACAGTAACACCAGAGAAGGAGTCTACCAATGGAGAAGACGTCAAAGACTCATACAACTCATACGTTGAATCTAGATTCTATGCTTCAGAGAAAAAGAAACTGGATCTAGTTGGTAAGAAAATCTTATCACCATTGACAACTGTTGGTAACTTACCTTATAGAAGACTTATGAAAACGTTAGGTGCCGATATAACATACAGTGAAATGGCATTTTCATTACCGTTAGTTCAAGGTACCAAGGCAGAATGGGCGTTACCAAAGGCTCATATATCAGAATTTCCAGGGTTTGGTGTACAAATTGCCGCAGCAAAACATTGGCAAGCATCAAAAGCTGCAGAGGCCATCTCAAGATTCTGTCCAAACATCAGCTCAATTGATTTGAACAGTGGTTGTCCTGTTGATTTGTTATACAGACAAGGTTGTGGTGCTGCATTATTAGATCAACCACCAAGATTGATAAGAGTTTTGAACTCGATGAATTACTGTTCTGGTGAAATCCCAACAACCATCAAGATTAGAATGGGTATCAAGGATAATCATCCAATTGCACAAAGTTTAGTTAAAAGAATCGTTACTGAAACTCAAACTGCTGCTATTACACTACATGGTAGATCTAGACAACAACGTTATACAAAAGAGGCCAACTGGGATTACATTAGTGAAACAGGTAAGGTTATCAGAGAAACTGAACATGAATTAGAAGAGGATAAAGAACGTAAAGATTTCCAAAGGGTTAACTTTGTCGGTAATGGAGATTGTTTCAACTGGATAGATTTCGTCAAGGCTGTGGAGGATCCGTATATTGATTCCGTTATGGTTGGTAGAGGTGCTTTAATCAAGCCATGGATCTTTGAAGAAGTTGACGCACAGCAATATTTGGATAAATCAGCTACTGAAAGATTAGAGATCATTAGAAAATACGCTAACTTTGCCCTGGAACATTGGGGTGCAGATGAATATGGTATTGCCAGTGCAAGAAGATTCATGTGTGAATTCTTATCATTCACTTACAGATACACGCCATACGGTATTCTTGAGAGATATCCAATCAAACTGAATGAAAGACCGCAGTATTGGAAGGGTAGAAACGAATTAGAAACGTTGTTGGGTAGTGGTGATTACAAAGATTGGATTAAGATTACAGAAATGTTTCTAGGACCAGTTGGTGATAATTTCAACTTTACGCCAAAGCATAAAAGTAACTCTTATGATCATTGAACACATGTATAATAATAATAATAATAATTGGTACATAGTTAAAGGAAATAAAAAAACGTACCGCTGGTTCATTGATGATAATTCACGTTTTCAAATGAAAAAAAAAACTGTAGTAAGTAGTAGTAATATCGACACAGCCTAATCGGATTTTTTATCAGAAATTGGTTCAACTGTATCCTTCCCACTTAGTTGCTCTTCAGACAATTGATCATAATCTCTACGTAGGCTCTCAGCTTGCTTTTTCAAAATCTCCAAGTTTTCAGTCTTTTCAGTCAACTCAGCCTTCAATTTGGTAACTTCTTCATTTGAAGTAGAATGAGCTCCATTTGATCTAACTTCATCCTTCAAATTCAACAATTCATAGACTAAATTGTAAGTTCTTGTAACAATCAACGTTTGGAAAAGTGTGAACCCTGTCAAATACAGGTTTCTTTGAGCATAGAATTTTCTAGCTTGAATTTCAGAACGATCAGTGATCAAGGAGGCTGATTGCGCAGATGCACCAGTGGCATTTTGGCTAAATCCTCTCAATTCTTCATTGATTGCATTGACTCTGTTCACTGAATCAACGAAAAGGATCAAGATGAATATCAATATACACTTTATCGCAATTGATACCTCCTTTTGTTGGAATGGTTTAGCAATTCCATGAATCAAAGGTCTTCTAATTTTTGAAGGCAATGGAAGTGACAACACCGTGAAAAGGGCAACTTCGACAACGAGCAACCCAAATACTAAATTGTAATATAATGCCATCTTCTATCTTATGTTTTTCTCAGTTAAATCGATTTGATATCTGTTATTCAACTGAATGAGTTAGTTGTTGAAATATGTTAATGGGTTTAAAATAGTAGCAACCTTTCTTTTTGTGCCTGGAAAGAATTCTGTCAAATTTCATTGTGACGCGTATTTTTCCGTATTTTGTTTCGAGATTACCAAATCGATTGCTAACTGCTTGCTACCTTAATCATCATCACAGTGTATATTTATCGAGATACAGTATCATATATAAATCCCAAATAAACCATCTGTGAGCTTTTGGATAATAAAAAATTGGCTCTCAAAATTCCAACAAAAATAAGACTTTAATAAGGACGCAATAACATACAGAATAAAAAAAACACCGAAACAATAACTTTCTAGTTTTAAAAACATCACTTTGTGGTGTTATCTAGCAGCACTGATCTAACCCAAATGACACCATCATTAGCGTTAGGATAGTATCTGAAAACAAGCAACACCGTCAAAAGGAGTTCATGGCAGCTATAAGTGGAATTCTGATCTCGCTCTATATAGATTAGTCGGAAACAAAACCTGATATCAGCACCATCGCAAGCCCAAGCGACGCAAGATGAACAACCCTGTAGCTAATTTTATTTTTAACTGACTGGAATCAATAGTATTAGGACCACATTGGAAAGCCACCTGTCTCCGGCAAGTCAAGTCAAGTCAAGTCATCTCTTTTTTTCTAGACTTTGATTCAGCTCATATGCTCGACATTTAAACGACACAACAATACAAAAAACTAATATAACCAGAACCTGGGACCACTAGCCAATGAATTTTTTTTTGGGGAGTGAGTGAGACAAATATCGCCAAGTATCAGAGTTATAAAACCTTGAGTAAATAGAACGTATACTCAATGAGTTGAATGACCACGATGATACTTCAACCCGTTCAAATTCTTGTAACGCTTACCGCAAACTTCACATCGATATGGTTTATCTTGCTCCATTCCGTTTCCGTCATTTGGATCAACGACAGAATACGTACCATCTGGATTCAAATGTAATTTCTGGTTCTGATGTCCATGCAATCTATGATATTTCAACCCGTTTTGATTCTTGTAGTTTTTATTACATCCAATTACAGGACAAGTGAATGGCTTTTCGGATCCTTGGGCAACGTATAAATTACGTGATGGATCATCTATGTAGCCTTCATCCATCTCTTCGTCCAACTCCATTGCTGAGTCGTCGTTTGATAGAGACATAGGAAATGGAGCAGAGTGTTGGTTTGAAGAAGTGTTGTTGTTGTTGTTCGCCTGCGATTGGTTGGTTTGCTGTTGAGAAGTAGAATTTTGTTGTAAATTGTTGAAATCGGACGAGTTTTGTAATTGGTTGAATTGGAATTGGGCGTTAGACTGATGCGGTATGGTTGAATTTGTGGAGTTCAAGTTCCCGTTTGAACTGGTTTGAGCAAACTGGTTACGCAGTTGTTGATGAATGGATTGATTTGGGTTTTGTTGTTGAATCTGTGATTGTAAATTTTGCTGTTGAGTGTGGAAAGGAGACTGTGCAAATCCAAATCCACTATCTGATCTTCCCTGTTGTTGGTGTTGTTGTTGATGTTGTTGCAACTGTTGTTGATGTTGAAGTTGCTGTTGTTGCTGTTGTTGTAAATTATTGTTATTAGAGTTGATGAAAACGTCAGTGGTGGAAACAGTTTCAAAGTTTTGGATCGGTTTTGGTTGATGAGTTGGCGGAGTTGGTGAAATATGCGACTCTTCGTAATGCTTTAACAGATCGTGCAACGTTGGAAGCAGCTGTCCACAACAACTGTAGTCCTTACAATAGTTTGCCTCCAGATCTGGTAGATATGAGGATTGCATAGAGGGCGATAACGACGTCTGATGGTGGGAGGCATTAGTGTAGTTGTTCAAGTTGTTGTGCATCATCACCTCATCTTTCAACCATGAACCGATGGTCAAGGACCCCCAACTGATACCTCCGACACCTTGAGAGTGAGCAATTGATTCCCTTCTGAGGCGCTGATGGTTATTGATATTGATGGAGTTTGACCGGTTGCCGTTATGTTGATTGACGCTGGAATGTAGGTGGTGCTGTTGGCTGTGGAAAATCGAGCCAGACCTTTGGCTGCCAATGTCGATGGGTTGGGACAAGGCCGCCTCCTTACTGGCGGGTATCCCGATGGCAGACGCCTGGTTGACAAAGCTGTTGCTATTCATGGCAAGTTGATGGTGGGTCTCTATCTATCTCTTTCTTTCTCTCTCTCTCTCCTTTCGGGGGACCAAAATGCTTATAAATTGAAGCCGGTTTGAACAGGACCAAACGCTGATGAAGCTGCTGGCGTGAGTACTTTCGGGCTGTGTGGATATGTCTCTGGCAGTTCAGCAGCAGAGAGTCAGTGGTTTCGATTATAGCAGTGGGCCTCCTCGCTGTGTTATAACGTGGTGGTGGTGGTCGGCTTGGAAATGAAATCTGGTTTAAAGTTCGCCCATCACATAAAATCCAAAATTAATAAATTACGTTGTGATTTGAATTGGAATTGAACGATTACTGGGCGGCAAACAGACGGGTTCTGCCCAGGCCAGGGCCTAACTCCAGGGGGGCCGGGCAGCAGGCCAGGCGGAGTCCCCGCCCACCGCCGAGGATCCAGGCCCCTGTGCTGAAGAGAGTTCCCATTTCCGACCGGCAAAGCGCACTCGTATGCGGTCACCTGCGGTTATCTGCCGCTGGCTGCGGTTGGCTGCGGTGGCGAATCGCCAGGCCGCTTGTTCCGGGCGGCGACTCCCGCAGTTAAGCAGCACTTGCGACGATCCGCACGTGACCGGCCTTTAATAACGTGCATGAGTGGGCGATCAGGAGCAAGCGCTGGCCAATCAGCGGGCACCAGGGCCGGACCATAACTCGAAATTCCATGTAGTGGGTATGACCGTTTTGGATTCCGCATGCGAATCGTAATTTCTTTTTCTGCACGAGTTGGGAACTGACGAGCCAAAGAACGAAGGAAGGAAGCCTGGTGATGGATATGTTTACAAAGAAGTTGTGTTTTACTACTCGTTACTAAATGGTACCTTGTGCTAGCGGAGAAATGCAACTTCTAGATTGCTCTCTTGCTGTCCTTATCTTATCCAAGGATCCCCGGTGCTCCTGCTGCCCATATGCAGTCGCTTTGTCGTAGACCTAGGTGTCAAACTGCATCATCACGAAGCAGATCCCTCAAAGTTTGCTCAATCAGAAACCATTAGGCTCTGATGAGGTTAGAAGAAGGGTATATACTTGCGGACTGTCCCAGACGCCGAGATTACGAATCACAAAGCCCATTGGCGACGTCGCGGAGTTGCGAGCACTGAGGCTGTCACTGTCCCTGTCACTGTCGCTTTCACTGTCACGTGAGGGGAAGAAGTCACGTGCCTGCTGACCAAAGAGCTTTATAATCAATAACATTATATAGTTAAGTACCTCACTCAGTACTAAGTACACCAGGCCCCAATATCCAAATCCCTTTCAACTATCAACAGTACCACAGACAGACATCCACAATGTCGAAAGCTGACAGGAAACCTATATACCTCGACATCCGAATTCCTTTGATCACAGTACGGATTGTCTTAGTATCAACTGTGCTGTCCTTCATCTCACTAGGTATCCTCTTTCCCTCAGCATTTTTGGCGTTCAACTACCTCTATAATCAACTCATACCCACACCCACCATTGATCTGCCCCTCAATGACTATGTTTTAAACTATGATTTCGAAAACGCGCCGCCATTCGTTGCAATTGGCTCCTGTCTGGACCCACTGTATGCCAACCAACCTGATCGGAAAGAATCTCATCAGGAGTTGTTCAAGACGTTTGACTTCAACCTGCATTACGATTTCAACCTGAATTTGGACGCGTACTGCAAAGATAACCGCAGGTCAAACTATGAGCCAATCATGTACAAGATCTCCATCGTGTCAAACCAACTGATTGGTCAATTGAGTCCATACGGTGTCAAGCCATATATTCCCAAGAGATTTAACCTATGGCCTATAACTAACAACATTCATCAGTTGGAGAACCCTCAGGTGTTGGTATCGTCGATGAACACAATCATGCTTGATTGCGATAATGCAAGGGTGGAGAAATACGATAAAGGGATGCTGAAGATAGGTGACTTGTTCTCGCCAGTTTTGTCCTCTTGGTTCATTCCTCCATTTATCAACAACTACAATACACTTGCAGTGAAGTCTCGAGAACCGATGTATAAGATCCCTCTGTTCAAAGATTTGAAATTCAACTCGTATCTGAACTCATTGAACGCGAGATTTTTT
This sequence comes from Komagataea norvegica, assembly GCA_030567455.1. Taxonomy (NCBI): domain Eukaryota; kingdom Fungi; phylum Ascomycota; class Saccharomycetes; order Phaffomycetales; family Wickerhamomycetaceae; genus Komagataea; species Komagataea norvegica. The sequence continues at coordinate 68,156 of JAJLSD010000031.1, forward strand.
GCAGATGATGAGTTTACCATCCTGTTGGAGTTCAATAAGCATAGTGTGGTTATTGACCCAGCAAATTCGGAGATTGTTATAAATATCTCATGGAAGGGCCTCAGGTACTACTTGTTCAACTATAGAATCTTGAGTTATATTGGTGGTGTTTCAACATTGTGGCTCTCTTCTACTTTTGTATTAGTGTCAACTGTTGGTCTAGTTGGGTGGTTTGATGCAGCTGGTAGAACGCCTGATGATGATTTTGAACCAGAAGTTGATAACGATGACTATTTCAACGAGAGTCCAAGAAATGGCTTTGTGAAAAATGAATACGCCGTTAAAGAACAATTCGTGAAGCCTGAGTCAACAGATCGGGCTATTCCGCCATCTGAAACAGAACCTCTCGGTTAGTCTACTGCGCTCTGTTACTAGTCTTGTAGAATATGAATAACGTATATATATATGAATATAAACCAGTTTTAATGACTTATATCGTAATGCAATGAATGTACGAGTCACTAGATTCAATAAGGTAAATGTGATGATTTTGACAAGTTTCGGATCGGAAGTGACTTTCAGTTCTTTTCCCCAAACATATTCTTCGTTGGAGGGATATCACACACGAGCATAGGATCACTGAACCACTGATAAAAATCTTCGTTTTTCAACTCAGTCTTCTCATCATTGGCTAAAACTTCAAGATATTTCTCATACTCTTCAACAATCAAATCCCATTCGTTCATCACCTTCCCTAAGATCGTCCAGTTCTTATCAAGATTAGAAACATCTTGGTAAAGATCAATCATGACGTCTTTGTGGTGTGACATTGATGAGTCCAGTGATGATGCAGATGATCTAGTTGATGGCGTAGACAATAACCAATCTGGCAACTTAGAATCACGTATCTTAAGTAATTCCTCCCCGTTCTTGCCACCTTCATCACCACCAAGGCGATCTTCTTCTTCTTCATCTTCACTTAATGACATGTTAGACATTAATTCAATATCCGTCGTGTTCGGACGGATATCCAAAGGTAATCTAGGCTTAGGTGGGACTATCTCGTCAGCGTTATCAACGATCTCATCCATCCTGAAAAACAGCTGTCTCTTCTCCTTCTCCGGCTCATCATCATCCTCATCATCATAGTTTTTGATGACAGGATAGGTGAGTGTTTTTTTCGCTGACGGCTCATTAGCTATCTTATTCTGATAGAATGCGTTTTGAAACGAATCGTTTGAAAAGATTAGTTGATATTTATACTTGAACGACTTTGAAGGTGGGATTTTGATGAACAGTTCAGGTGGCGGTGGAACAGATTCCATAGTATTAAGGCTGTTTGAAGTCTTGGGATTATTGTTCGTCAGTGATGTCGTTGTTGCTGGTGTATTTGAGTTTTGGGACATCACGGATATCAAAGATGTGGCAGATGAGACTCGACTAGAAGATAATGATTGCTGTTGTGGGAATTCATGTCTGGAATTGAGTGACAGTGCTGCTGCATGTGATGACCTGCTGAAGTTATGATCATTGAAGTGATTGTCAGCGTTATAGCTATCATCATCTGACACTTCAGAATTTGAAGTTGGAGTCGATGGTGCTGAAACTTTTGGACTTTCGAAATATCTGCCAGATGGCAAATTTGGTGATATTCTAGATGGAATTATTGATGGGCTCTTCAACAAATTATCGGATAAATCTGTGCTCTCTGGTGATCTGCTCTCATTGCTGATTGAGCTGTTAACTTTTTTGAAGAAGCTTAAAGCTGAACTTATAATTGGAACTTTCTTTAATGTTGAGCTGGATGATGATCTTGAAATACCGTTACTCGGTGATGTAGGATTAGATTCTCGTCTTGCAGCAGATGGTAATGAGATGATTGAGCTTCTGGAGAACACGCTGGATGTGTTTGACTTGTTATTTTCAACGTTCAGAGATGGCGACCTAGATGAACTCTGTTGGGAAGAATATGGAGAACCACAGTATAAACTAGAATAAAAGGCATCATCGAATATGTCATATGAATAGATCCTTTTGGTGTTGATAGTTGGAGGAACAATCAAAGTGGAACTTGAGTAGCTGTTTTTGATTGCTGATGAAGAAGTCAGTTCTTTTCTAAATTTCTCCAAGACATCAACATAAGATTTGTTTCTCTTGTTTACCTGTAACGTTGAAGTTGATGAATGCTTTTGTATTGGAGATGCTGAAGCTGATTGATCACTTATCAAATAAGTAATGATTAGTTTCTTGTTGAAAATTGGCATCGACGGCAACATTTCAAATTTCAGTAGACTAGAATTATAGTCCTTGTTCTCTTTATAAAACATCAAAAAAAGGTCATAGGTCGCATTCAGTTTTCTCTTGACAATCTTACTGAATACTTCATTCTCATTGCTACAACCAACGATTTTAAAAGCCAATAATCTCATGTAAAAATGCCTAATGAGTGGCTGCCAGTGAATGAATAACTTCTCCCAAACAGAATCTGAAATTAAAAACATAGACAAATTGTATGACATCGAATATTTCCTATCAATAATCCAATCAAGCTCTTTCGAAATATCAGTGATTGACTCACTAAAGGGATCTAATGATTGGTTATCAAAATAACAACCAACTGGTATTATTTCCCATAAGTTGAACAAAGATGACAATGATTTGGCAATACAAACCATATTCTCGGTGTTAACCATCTGAATCAATCCAATGATCCAAAATTCCCAATTCATATGAGTTAACAAATCATTATTAGAAATTATTAGTCCAATATTGGAATAAAACGGTTTCTTTGAGTTATGGTTCAACCTCAAGCAGAACTGTAGCAGTATATCGTATATCACTTCACAGCTTTCTGGATCAAATGGAGAGGTCTCCTTGGCCCTCAACAACAATATAGATTCGAAATATTTGATCATCAAGCTGATATCGATGTAAGTTGACGAATAGATCAACGTCTCTAACACCTTGGCAAATTTCAAGAAGGGGATTCCCGAGAGGTAATTCTGATAATTCTTGCCAGTGTTATTTTTAATGTTTGAAGAGTAAAACGCAACCATCTCATTATTTGTATTAGGATTGGAGCTTTCTTTAAATTGACATCTTTTAAAATTTTTCAACATCCTGCAATTTGAATCAAATATCTGAAGAATATGGGAGTGGATTATAATACCACCTGGTTGATTTTCAATAAATTTGGAAAGCTTACCTTGATCTTTGCTGTTTAAATCAATTTGTGACTGTTGGTAATACAGCGATACTTCCAAGTAATGCTTCAAGAAAGTGGTAAAGATGTCACTTTCAAATCCAGCCCATCTTTTGACCCAGTTTGTGTCTTTTAAGTCAATAAGCAGCTCTTCGTGTTGTTCTAACACCTCGGTAAAATCTGTCTCAAATTTATCGTCAACGGACTGAATAAGAAACGTTTTCACTTTTGGAGGCATAATGCAGTTGTTTGATGACAATTTTGGATCAGTTGTAGCCAAATCATAATCACCTTTATAGTTGATTAAATGTGTCAAATGCTGAGGATATGTGGAGCTTTTCTCGGAATCTATGCCCGAGGCAATGTTTGTAAAATGTTGAACTGAACGATTCTTGACAAACAATAAAAAGAGTAGTATATGGGCAAATTTCGGCACATAGAAGAATGCATAACAGAATGTCTTACCAATAAATGCGTTTAGACTGATGGATAGCGTTTTTAAATTGAAAAGTCTTTTGAATATTAAGTTCATCGTCAGGATCAACAAATCTCTATAAATAGAACCATCTTGATAATGTATCCATTCTTTCCGAGACATGAGCCTTGAGATGCATTCTAAGTAACAGGTTTTATCGACAAATGAGACGCTGTTCCAGTTCTTGAAAAGCTCTGCCAATAAAGCGAGCCAGTATTTAGTGAAAACTTTGATGCCCTGAGAGATGCACTGTCTTACTTTTGGAACTGTATCAGCTGGTAAGTTGTCTAAATCTGGCGGCAAGGATAGTTGTGTCTCTGATCGCAGAAACTTTAGTAGAGTGAGTCTGATATGGTTACAACGGGTAGCTGGGCCGGACTTATTGTGGTATTTCACCAGCTGTGCCGTTAGCTTTTTCTGTTCTTGTGCTAAAGACTGTATCCTTGAAAAGTGATCTTGTATCGAATGGTGCTGCTCTTGTGATTCGGCCCGCTCGACAGGGAACTGCAGAGACACTAGTTTCTCTGGGAAGATGCTGAGTCTCTCAGTGGATGAGTTCCTGGAGGACAGGGTATCTCTTGTGAGTGCCACGTTCGGCTTGGGGAGTGTGTGGATTTCCATGTGTTATTGCTCACTGAAGGTGTCACTTTTCCATAATCTGCACCCAGCACGAGGGTTGAGCAGAAGTAACAAGGAGCGGTTTCAGAAAAGGGCTGGGCACGGTAAGGCGGTAAACGAGTGTGGAGTGATCGCAGAGCGATGGTACTATGGTGCTATTTATCCGTTATTGCACTTTCCAGCGTTTGCTTCGCCACATTACAGAGTCAAATTAGATTAATTCCAATTATGTCGTTCCAAGTGAGAATTCCATGATTTAGCCACGTAGAGCCATGGCCAGACCAACGGAAAAAAAGGTGCTTGTAGCCGCTTCCCTGACTCTAGTTCTACGAAATGAGAGGTGGTTACAAGCCTCATACGGGAAGCTACAGCTAAGGTAAAAACCTTCCACTTATCTAGCAGCAGTCAGCACTAGTATCACTGCAACAGCTCTGCTCACCAGCTGGTTCTTTCTAAAAACCCATTTCTACCTCGTCTTTCTCACGTGAAAACCCACGTGATGTTTTTTGTTCGTTCGCGAAAGTACGGGAATTCCGGGACAGCTTTTTTGCCTTTTCCCCTCGGAAATCGCGACTTCAAAATCTTTCTGAATTGAAAAAAAACCCAGTTGAACACTTCCTCTGTTGATTGATTAATAACTTCATCAGAGAGTATAAAAGGTTCGGTTTTTGCGCTCGTGTTGGTGTATTGGGATCACGCGCTCCAAATGTCTGATAAACGAGGTATTGAGGCTGCGGAACGCAGTCCGGCCACTGACAACAAACGTCAGAAGCTTGATGAGTTATCAGAATCTGGACCATTGACTCAAAGGGACGTTGTTTATTTCCAAAAGGAAGCCATATATAGACAAATGGTTCAGTATAAGGCCAAGTCTAGCTTGCTCGAGAAGGAGGTGCTTCAGTATTCAAAGGACTACGAGTCATATAAGGCTAAAGTGTTGATATTGAATGGTTGGACGGATCAAGTCATATCTTACTTGAAGAGCTTGTCTTCCGATGAGCAGGGGTCTGAAGGTGCCGATATTTTAGCTGAAGGTCAACTACTGGATGTGGATGAGACTGACGACCAACTGAATGCTAGCTTAAACGAGAAGAGAAGTATATTGAACTCTCTTTTAGGTAAACTAACCTCAAGTTTACCAACAGATGTTTCTGAAAGTTTGAACAGCTTGACTAAAGAAAGAGGCGAGCTAAAGATATCACAGAAGAATCTCCTGGCCAAGAATGATCTCCTTCAACGGAACTATGAAGACGTTAACGAAAAATACTTGCAAATCTTGAAGCAAAGTGAAAGACTAAACAGCTCTACGATTGAAAGAATCAATGAGATCAGACAAAACAAAAGTGAAAATAAAGAGGAATCCCCAATTGAAAACAAAGGTAAGAATGAGAACAACTTGACTGCAAATCAATCTAGTGAAATCGAATCATTGACATTGGAAATATCACAGCAAAAATCCTTTATTCAGACACAGGAAAACATCATCAATGATCAAATTTCCAAGATAAGTAAAATACAAGATGAGTTGAGCCATTTGACCAAAACGCACAGCGTTAATTCAACTGATGTCAAGTCTTCTGCTGATTATCAACACCTTTTCAAAGATTATGAATTATTGAAGAATCAACATGCTGAGCATTCCAATAAATATGATGCATTGTTAGACAATTTTCAAAGCTTGGAGAAAGACTCAAACCATTTGAAGGATGTCTTCAATGAGAATTTTAGTGAGGAGAAAGCCAAGATCATCAATCAATTTGGAACTCTGGAGAAGGATCTTATTAGAATTAGAACAGCTAGAGACGAGCTTTTGACTAAGGTTTCCATTTTGGAAGTTGAAAAGTCACAATCCTCTACAATCTCTGAGTTGCAAAAACATCTGGACTCGCAGGCCGGTATACTGGAATCATTGGACTTTAAAGACATAAAAGCAGAGCCTGTCGAATCAAACAATATAGAATCATTACAGAGAACGAATTCGATACTGACTCAAGAATTGCAAAGTCTAGAAAACGCTTTCAAATCAATAACATCTACTAATATCAAAAAATTTACGAACTTCTTGGAACTAGAACAAAGTTTGAACAAGTATAAAATTGAAAAGCAGAAGGCTGACCAGAAATATTTTGCAGCAATGAGATCCAAAGACTCGCTATTACTCCAATTGAAAAATATGAAAGATTTAATTAAAAATTATGAGATAAAGATATCTAACTTGCAGGATTTGAAAACTGTTTCACAGGATGAGATCAGTACGCTGAGTTCAAACTTGGCTAATTCCAATAAGTTGGTTGAACTCAAACAGAGGGAGATTGATCAGCTAACCAAAAGATCGTCATCTTTAGAATCCAAGATGAAAGAAACGTTAGCTAAATTAGACTCTTTACAATCAAAATACGACCAAATATCAAAGGAAAAGTCATCATTAGGGTCAACTGAAACCTCTTTAAAACTTGCCAATCAAAAACTCCTCAATCAGACCGAGTCATTATCAAAGCAATTGGATCGTTACAAATCACAAAGTTCGGAAGCTCTAAACTCTGAAGAACTAGAACAGTACAGATCGTTGATCTACTGTTCGTTATGTTCCAAAAACTGGAAGAGTACAGCCATCACGCAGTGTGGCCATGTTTTCTGTGACGCGTGTACGAAGGAAAGATTGGATGCCAGAATGAGAAAGTGTCCAACTTGCAATAAACCTTTCAGTTATAATGATTTACTGACTGTTCATTTATGAGTGTTGTTAATGAGGCTTCTGTATTATATTTATGTGTGTACTAAAAGAAAAATAGAATGATAATGATAACGTTGCTGTGTAGAGAGACAGTAGTGTAGTGAGTGTGGGTTAGTCGGGTCTCGGAACATGTATGATAAGCCAGACGCGTCCAGGAGATTTCGAGACGTGCCTTACCATGCTGTTTTAGGCAACGAAAATCCAAAGTTTGGCATCTAATAGTGAAAAACGATGCAAAACTGCTGACCCAAGATGGAGAAAGATAGGCCCGAGTCTTACTTCTCCAACCCTCAAATCGAGCCCAGAGAAACTGATAATGTGGAAATGGATCACTGGCTTCTACACTGGAGTTCTCCGGTACCTCCCCTGCAAGTTCACGTCCTTCTCTCTGCCTCCAAACCAGCGTATCCTGGAGTTTTCCACAACTAGTTACCGCAGTTACGGGTTTTTCGCGTGTCGGGTCTTTTGTCGCTTTTCGCAATTTCTCGGTGGCAAAAAAGTTTGTAACGTTGCGTTGTCATTTTTTTGGTATTTAAATAGTGCGTTTCCCACAAAACTGAAAAAACAACAAAAACAAAACATTTCCGGAATTTGCTTGTGAAAAGCGTGGAACGTTACGTCAGATATCCTGTTTGGGACACACATCCACCACTTGACTTGACCACTTGACAAGGTTTCACAAGGTTCGAACATGGATGCCTCTGAGCTTAACGAGTCGGTATCCACCCCTATTCACACACCTACCGCCACCAAGCACGTGGAGGCGCCAGCCAGCTCGACGATAGACGAGAAACAGGACACTCCACAACCCGTGTCGACGTCTGCCAGCCAACCGATCTCTCCGCCAATACCATCACCCACCACTGCAAAGCATGACTTGGAAGATAAGATAGAAGAGTCCGACTCTAAGCGAGTGAAGACCGATGAGGTCTCTGTCGCTGACGAGCTACCAAAGGAAGAGTCCGCTGATGCCCAGCCACAACCACAACCACAACCACAAGAAAAAGAAAAAGTAACAGAGGCGCCAGCGGCTTCCCAGTTGACACCGGCTCCGAAACCTCCTTCTGAACCAGACATGAATAACCTACCAGACACACCACTACCAAAGCATCAGCAACAGTACGCTTTAAAGATATTAAAGATCATCAAAAGGATGAAAGATGCCAAACCATTCCTACAGCCTGTTGACATTGTCAAGCTAAATATTCCTCTGTACTATAATTTCATTCCAAGACCAATGGACTTGAGCACCATTGAAAGAAAGTTGAATGCAAACGCATATGATGAAGTTTCAAAGTTTGCCGATGATTTCAATTTGATTGTGCAAAACTGTATAAAGTTCAACGGTGCTGATAGTGCTATTGCTCAGATGGGTAGAAATATTCAAGCCAGCTTTGAGAAACATTTGCTGAATATGCCAGGGAAAGAATCACCTGTGAGTAATAAAGCTACTACTGCCTCTGGTAGAAGAAAACCTAGCACACCTGCCCAGGGAGAATTGAACGCTGAAGGTGTTCCAACTATTAGAAGGGATTCAACAGCTACACTTAATGGCAGACCAAAGCGAGAAATCCATCCACCAAAACCAAAAGATATGCCTTATGATATAAGACCAAGAAAAAAGAAGTTCGTTGCCGAATTAAGATTTTCTCAACAAGTGTTGAAAGAACTAGCTTCAAAGAAATACGAATCGTTCAATTATCCATTTTTAGAACCGGTTGACCCGGTTGCTTTGAACTGTCCAACTTACTTCGATTATATCAAGGAGCCAATGGACTTTGCAACCATACAAAATAAGTTGAACAACAATCAATATGAAAATGCAGATCAATTCGAACATGATATTCGTCTTGTTTTCCAGAATTGTTATACTTTTAACCCAGAGGGTACTGCTGTTAATATGATGGGCCATAGGCTAGAGGCCATTTTCGATAAGAAATGGGTAGATAGACCTCAAACGCCATTGACTCCAAATCAATCTGAAGACGAATACACTAGTGAAGAGGAATCTGAAGTGGAGGCTATTGATGAAAGTCAAATCACTAATCCTGCTATTCAATTTTTGGAAGACCAATTAGAAAGAATGAAACAAGAACTAGCAAAGTTGAAAAAAGCTGAGGTTGAAAAAATCAGAAAAGAAAGACAGTCTAAAAAGAAACCCAAGAAGGTTAAAAAGAAAAGAAGAACTGACGTATCGACCGTTATTACCTATGATATGAAAAAGGAATTGAGTGAACGTATAAATGAATTGCCAGAAAAGAAACTGAACCAAGTTTTAACGATTATTAGCGAAAGTTTGAACCTCAATAACCAAAACGGTGAAGAGATTGAATTGGATATGGATCAATTAGATAATGCAACTCTATTAAAACTATATAACTTGGTCGTTAAGAAGAAATCATCCACTTCAAAACGCCCATCCTCTTCATTGAATGGTTCTAAAAAATCCAAGAAATCCAAAAACTTGTCAGAAGCTGAACAATCGAGACAGATTGAGAACTTGAAGAAGAAGATTGAGTTGTTTGAACAACCAAATTCTGCTTCTACTACCTTTGGTAGTTCTCTAGGTAATGATTCTGATGACTCTGATGACGATGCAAGCTCTGAATCTTCTGAAGAAGAATAATAATGATTTCTCTTATATATAAGCTTCAAATTAATGACTATTGTGTACTATATAACATACAAGAATGTAGAGAGAACCTCATAATTGCAAATTGTGTTTATTAACTAGAAAAAATATGAATTATAGGGTAGCTGAACGGATAAGGAAAAATATAGATTGACTGTGAATTGCTTTCAAATAAATGCTAAAGGGGATGCTGGAATGTAAAGGGCTGAAAAGGGAGTAAGAATAAATATAAAGGTCGTAAAAGTGCTCGTTCAAAAGTGCTTTGTAAAAAGCGGGTTCAAATAAAATAAAAAAAAAAAAACGCTAAAAGAAGAAATCAATAATTCTATTGACCAATGGTCCATTCTTGAGCAGCTCTGCATCTCTCTTGTTTTCCAATTCCAAAAATTCTATATCCTTATCTTCCGATTCTCTATCTAAATCAACTTCATCTGCAGATATGTAAGGAAAGACTAATATGTCTCTTCTTTTGATTATCAAGTAAATTTTATGACCACTGTAGAACAGTAAAAAGGAAATCATACCTAAATAGTTTTGAAACAAAGAAGCAATATCTGCATTTCCCTCTCCACCAATCGGAAACAAAGAGACCCAAAATTGTGCACCTAGAATAAAAATATTCAAAGCAATGGCATAGTATGAGCTGAAAACACCAGTAGGAACTTTGAATCCTAATTGAGAAACTGATCTACCTTGAGCTTTCAAAGCTGATCTGAATCTGATATGACTGATACAAATTGTAGACCAGGTGAAAATGGTTGATAACCCAGATAATGACAATAACCAAGTAAAGATATACTCTTGATCTTTATAAGCGGCAATAAAACTGAACAACCCACAGATGATAGAAACCATCATGGCCCTGATTGGTCTATTTTCTCTGTCAACGTAATCAAACCATTTTGGAGCAAAGCCTTGTTTGGCCAAGGAATAGAAAGTTCTTGAAGATGAGTATAGAGCAGAGTTACCCACTGATAGCACTGCAATCAAAATAACTGCATTAATCACGTGTGGGATGACTTTGATACCATAAGATTCAACGGCAAGAACATAAGGAGAGACAGGAGCTCCATTATTTTGTCCTGAACCCATCAAATGTGGAGAATTGTAAGGAACTAATAGACCAACCACAATAATAGATAGGATATAAAAAAATATCAACCTGTAAAAGACTTGTTTTGTGGCAGCAGGGATGGCCTTACCTGGATTCTTTTGATCAGCAGCGGTCAAAGCCATGAACTCAGTACCTCCTAATGAGAATGCAGAAGTGACGAAAACTGCACAGACACCTTTGAAACCATTGGCAAACAACCCTGGATCCTTGAAGAATCTATCACCAATGTAACCTCCGTTACCAACGGTTCCTGTATCAATGAGTAAACCCAAGATGATGAAACCTGAAAGCATCAATACTTTAGCGAGATTAAACCAGAATTCAGCTTCTGCGTAACCTTTTGCACCAAACAAATTAACAACAACGATAAAAGTAAAGAAAATAGCGACAAACACATCTGGATTAACAGTAGTACACCAAAACTTAATAGTCATTGAAGCGGTAACCATTTCTAATGGTAAAACAGTAAACCAATTAATGGCATAATTCCAAGCAACTGCAAAGCCTAATGAAGGATCAACCAACTTAGCAGCATATGCGTTAAATCCACCAGTAATGGAAGAGTATTCAACGGCTAATTCACCAGCTGCTAAAATGGTGGAGAACAACATAGATCCCACGATAATATAAGCGATGATTAAACCTAATGGACCACCCATAGTCAAGGCCTTACCGTTACCTACTAGCAAACCGGTACCTAATCCACCAGCCATTGCAATCAAGGCAACGTGACGTGCTTTCAACCCTTTCCCGGGTTGTGATGATTCCCTTGTTTGTCCTTCTAAATCATCGATGCTTTCTTTGGATTGGCCATCATCACCTTCCAATCTTTTGAAAGAATTGATGAATTTATTAAAGTATGTTCCATTTTGACTGAAGCTGAGAATGTCACCTGTTTCAAGTGTAGTTGAGTTGCTGGCTTTCAATTCGTCTGAGGCAGATGAACTACTTGGCTCATGCGAGAGCGTTCTTAGTTGATGATCACTTTTCTTTTTATCCGAACCACTATATACCATAGCTGGGAGATATTGAGGAATGTTTGGGTATCTGATTTTGAAAATTTCTCATGGGAAGTGGTCCTCTTTATAGCAGATTGAAACCCTGCGTTTCTCTCACGTTTATTCTGTTTGATCTGAGAACAGAAATTTGTTGAGAGACAGAAGCGTTCACCAGAGAAGCTCTCACTCATGTTATCGGTCTTCTCCTGTTTGTGGGCTCAGCAACAGGGACAGTATTACCTTTTTCCCTCTGGTTAGACCATTTCCGTGTAAAGTTCACACGGTAGCAAGTCATCTTGCCCACTCTGCAGGTGTCTAAATCTTCTCATTCTCGAGACGGTGATGCACAAAGCTCGATTTTCCCGTCAAGCGACAATGTCGGAATGTGTCAATTAGAGTTTGCATCGGATATCCAGAGCCCGGGCCGGCGAAGACCCTCGCAATTCCCCTTTCGGAAGCTTGCCTATTCCGGATGTTCTAGAAGATTTCGCCGCGAATCCGCGAAATTCTGCAAAGAAAATTTTTTTTCGCAACGAGAAAAGAAACAAAAAAAGAGGCGAATAAAAGGAAGCTCTTTTCATTCTTTCCAACAAACTCACTACAATTAGTACATATATTACAATCATGACTGATCAGATTTCAAACGGTTTACAAAATTTAAACATCACCAATGGTGCCCCTCAAGCTCAACAGCAAGGTGCCGGCGGTCGTTCTTCCTACCTCCCACCTCACCTAAGATCACGCGGTGGTAACTCCAACTTTGGCGGTAACAGCGCTGGGTTCGACCAAGGCCAAGGTGGCTTCAATGCAGGTTCCCAAGGCGGTTACAGTAATGGCGGTGGCTATGGTGCACGCAGATCAGGAGGCTCCGGTGGCTTCAGCAGAGGTGGCGGCCGTGGTGGCGCTTCCAGAGGCCAAGGTACCTTCTCTAACGGTAAACATAACCCAGCACCAAAGAATCCAGCTTTAGAAAAGGAATTATTTGGTGAAGCTGACGATTCCAGTTTCCAATCATCTGGTATCAACTTCGATAACTATGATGACATTCCAGTTGAAGCTTCAGGTGAAGGTGTCCCAGAACCAATCTCAACTTTCACTTCTCCACCATTAGAAGAATTGCTATTGGAAAATATCAAAGCTGCAAGATTCACTAAGCCAACTCCAGTCCAAAAATACTCTGTTCCAATTGTTGCAGCAGGTAGAGATTTAATGGCTTGTGCCCAAACTGGTTCAGGTAAGACTGGTGGTTTCTTATTCCCAATCTTGTCAGAATCTTTCATGACCGGTCCATCTGCTATTCCAGATGCCACTTCATCACCATTTGCTAGAAGAAAAGTCTATCCAACCGCTTTAGTCTTGGCTCCAACCAGAGAATTAGTTTCCCAAATTTACGAAGAAGCTAAAAAATTCACATACAGATCATGGGTTAAACCAGCAGTCGTTTACGGTGGTGCTGATATCCGTCAACAAATGAGAGACATCGAAAGAGGTTGTGACTTGTTAGTTGCCACTCCAGGTCGTCTAAATGATCTTTTAGAACGTGGTAACATCTCTTTAAGAAACATCAAATATTTGGTTTTAGATGAAGCTGATAGAATGTTAGATATGGGTTTCGAACCTCAAATCAGACACATTGTTCAAGATTGTGACATGCCACAAGTTAACGAGCGTCAAACTCTTATGTTTTCAGCCACTTTCCCAACTGATATCCAAATGTTGGCCCGTGATTTCTTGAAAGAGTACATTTTCTTGTCTGTCGGTAAAGTTGGTTCAACTTCCGAAAACATCACTCAAAAAGTCATTTACGTTGAAGACAACGAAAAGAGATCCGTTTTGTTGGATATCTTATCCGCTGATGAAAACGGATTAACTTTGATCTTCGTCGAAACCAAGAGAATGGCTGATTATTTATCAGATTTCTTAATCAGTCAAAACTTACCAGCTACCTCAATTCATGGTGATCGTTCCCAAAGTGAACGTGAACGTGCTTTAGAATACTTCAAGAGTGGTAGAGCTCCAATTTTGGTTGCTACCGCCGTTGCTGCTAGAGGTTTGGATATTCCAAACGTTACACATGTTATCAACTACGATTTACCATCTGATATTGATGATTATGTCCATCGTATTGGTCGTACTGGTCGTGCTGGTAATACCGGTGTTGCTACTGCTTTCTTTAACAGAAACAACAAGAACATTGTTAAAGAATTCGTTGACATTCTATCTGAAGCTAACCAAGAGGTTCCACAATTCTTAACTTCTATTGCTAAAGAATCATCATTCGGTGGTAGTGGTAGAGGTGGCCGTGGAAGAGGTGGAAGCACCCGTCAAAACAGAGATATGCGTCGTTCTGGCAGTGGATTTGGCGGTTCTGGCAGCTCTTATGGTAACAACGCCTCATCTTTTGGTGGCAGTTATGGTAACCAACGTTCCACTGGTGCATTTTCATCAAGTCAAGCACCATCAGCCGGTGGTTCTGCTAACTCATGGTGGTAAGCTTCAGGCTGGCTATCCCTGAGTTTAGTTTTTTTGATTTGATTTTTTTTATTATTTGTTTTTTGTTGTTTTATGTTGTTGTTTTAGCTATTATTTGCACGGTTCACATGTCTCAATCATAAATGATCTGTTAGAGATTGTTATTTTTTGTTATGTCATTTAAATATTCATTGGGAAAAGTTTTGTCTTTTTTTTCGTCGTTGTCTTTTCTATTATTAGAATACAAAGATTGAAGGAGTTCTTAATATTGCATCGTTAATATTTTTGTTTGCTCCTTTTTGGTGTTAGAAAAAGTTTTTTTGTTGTTTGGGTATTTCAATATTTATCTTATTCATCTTAGGATGAATAAAAAGGAAAGGAAAGAAAGAAAGATAGAGAGAATGTGTTTTTTTCTCAATTATGTTTTATTTTTGTTGTTGGGTTTACAAGCTACTTTTCTATTAAGTGTTTATATTTTCAATTTGTGTTTCAACTTTGATTTTGTTTGATTGTTGTTGTTAATTGGGTATGTTTTTTTAAACGGGTAATTTCACTTTGAAAGTGTGTTTTTGATTGATATATTGATATACTCTCAAAGAATTGGTGTTTTCAAAATTATTATTATAGAGAAGAGTTAGTTTGTGTTGTTTTTAGGATTTAGACATTGAGTAGTGCATCATCTATTTCATATTAATATATAGTTAAGTTATATTTGAAAGAAAGAAACGAAGCGTAGTTAGTGTGTCTCAAAGACTGTCGGGTGTAGCAAATTATATAAGAATGATATTAACTTAAGGTAGCGTGAACAATTGAAAAGCTACAGCCCAGTACTTCAACTTAACATCATGATTCTTGGCCGTTGTAATCTTCTGATACTGCACTGAGATAAACGCCCATCACCTTAAAAGCCAATTTTAAAGTTTGAGAAAAGTCTATCTCCTCTATCAATCCAACTACAGACTCATTTGATGGATTTGACTTCTTATCGATAGCTGTTTATTGATACTTCGTGACAGGGATAAGTCGGAGTCACTCTTGTAACATCAAATTTCAATCTGGTTCCATTGGGATTCATGCAACAGATGAAACTTTAAGGTTCCGTATAAAGTTTCTGTGTAGATACTTCTTGCCTCAGTCCGAGTCGAATTCCGGATGCACCCCCTGAGTGAGCCGTTTAACTGAGTTTATTATGTGCAGCTAACATAGACTCGTATCTGTCGGAAGTTGGAAGCCTTTACTCAACACTCATGTTGTTAGAGGGAACACAGGCATCAGTCTGCTTACATCTTTGGTTGAATAAAATGGATCAAAAAGCAACAAGAGATACAATATCATGGCTCAAAACTAGAACTCCACAATAGTTTAACAGGAGCAGGTATAGGTATAGCAATAGTATTTGCATGGATCCAATCCAAGGATAACTCTACAACTCTAGCTTGGACTTACGGGCGACATTCGAGTCTCGACCCCCATCCGGGTCCAGACGCAAATGTTAAAGAAGACTGACTCGTGACTTGTATTTAACTGACCGCTGTGACTCGTAGCAAATAATGTGGGTGAAAGCCGCATGGTGTGCCCATTGCCTTTGGGAAACGGGGCCGGGCTGGAAACTATAGCATTTTGAGAATATTTCCTGTCAAGCCACTGTAATAAAGCCAATATACGAGCTTCCCGTCTTGATATGCGGTGCATCAACCACTATATCTCTGCCAGATAAACAACACCGAATGAAGCAACTATAGTTAACAGGTACATAAGATTTAATATATAAAAAATAGTACTGGGCGGGCCAGGAGCTAGATAATGCGTGCATAAGATCATAGTTTTGCCTATTGTACGTTTTAAACTATGTGTGTGCTAAAACAGCCGGTATGGGCCCATAAAAGCGAAACGGTTTTCTGTAATTCTAGATCAGGGCTAAAACTCAACCGAAAAAGAAACAAAGTCACACAAGCCACCCACTCTTTTCAATTTAAGGTTTGCTGTCTTCAACTCTAAACTAACTCACAAGAGCCGATGATAGCAGTTTGTGAATCATGGCCATCGACCACCGCTTTATCTAATCTACAGATGCAGCAAGATGGTTCGAATTACAATTGACAGCGAAAAGTAATCCAAGAGAGAAAAACAGTTAGTGAGTGCCCTGCTAATACTTTTAGTGGCAGAGCCAACTCTCAGCGTCCTACCTTTTCGGTCTATGTAGCAGAGAGTCTACCCTTACCGCCTTTTGGGGTTTGATGAATGGACGGGAGATAAAATAATAAAGCTCAGCCAGACGTTTAGGTATAAGGTTTAAATGGGGTAAGCCGTTCTAGTTAAAATACTGAGGTTACAATGTTGAGGTACAATCTAATATCCCCTTTTGGGCCTAATTTAACCGATTAGAAAGACATTCCTCATTTTGTCTAGCTACTTTTTTTGAAGTTTGCTACTGACAAAAGGCGTTCCAAGCCAAATTACGACAGCGGACTATGCAGGATGAATATGCAAGTTCATGTATGTTGGCTCAAATCAGAGAATTAAAGCCATAATGGGCACTTAAAAGTTTAGTCGCTCTCCTCTCCAAAACCATATATAAGTAGAAATATCGACAAGAAAGAATGTGTATAAAGATTTTGTGAGTCAGATGCTGAAGGTGTATGCTATGTGTACAAGATCGCAACATCTTTCTGTTTCACCATTTGATTACGTCGCACCAGAGGACGATTTCGGGACGTTAAAGTCGACGATGGGTGACTTGATTAGAAAGGATAAGAGCATTTTTGAGAGGCTATCTGACTATAGATTTCCAAAAACTCAAGCTGTATCCACACCAACTACTCCAGCTACGTTGGATAGTAATAAGGCTCCAACAACTCCTGAGTCTCCTCGATCAGTTGGTTTCCAAGTGAATCTTCCATCTCAGGGATTTTCCAGTCCAATAAGAAGAAGATTGTCACATAGAAGATCTGCTGCCGTCAGTTCATCGAGTACAGAGTCCATTTTTGAAAATACTAATCAAGCTCCAAATGGTACTTTGAACTCCAATAAATTTGCATATGATGAAGAGGTGAAACTCCGAAAGGGCTCTGAGCATTTCCCACCACAGTTCCAACTAGATCAATCAAAACCACTTGAGAAGAGAGCCAAAAGAGTTGAGCCACTTATTGATTTGGATGTTGCCTCGAAGCCACTTACCCCAAATCTCGGCTCTGGTCTCTCTGATTTTGGACACCTTGGATCAGCACAGTTAAAAATTGATGAAGAATCTGATGAGTTGGAAAACAGTGAAAATAATAGCGAAGGCGAAATCAGCTTAGTTGACTTTCTAAGGGAGAGTGTCAGTGATAGTGCAATGAGTGACAATAATGAAAATAATCCATTTGAACACATCGATACAGATGCCGGTTTATGGTTCGACCCTTCTGAATTCTGCACAGGGAGAGCAACGTTCTAGTCATGAACAATTATATATTAATGTCCACCATTCTGGAATGGTGGAATCCTTGTTTGAGGTTTCTTTTGCCCTTGATAATTACATAGATTTGTCTGAGGATTATTGAATGTAGTGATTTGGCCAAGTTTTTGAATTTTAGGTATGTCCATCTTGCTTTTCCTCATTACACTTGAGGGTTCTTCCCAAAACACCAAGGTATGTGAGGTGGCATATACTTTTCAGGTTGTATCTACTGACGCCCATATGCTCGATAATCTACAAGCAAGCTCTCAAAAAAGACTTGAGATTAGCTTCCTGTCAAACTATACTATTGAACTCTAACGGAAGATGCGGCGTTTTATTTACCCCGGTTGTACTCAACTGTCAAAGCTACGGCAAAAAGCCGCTCCCCAGATAAATTCCGCTCAGGCGCATCCGTCTCCAACGAAATACGTCATCGAGAATTTGTGAGTGACGAACTACATATGGGGCTCAACTATACAACTGTGCAAATGTATCGTCTGCCTACTTCGTTGATCAAATGAAAGGCTCGCTGCCTTAGTTCTTTCTGCATAGAAATTTTTGTCGATGCATTTTAGTGAGTGCAATATTTACGTCAGTTTAGCTAGCTAACAGAGCCTAGAAGCTGCTGGTTGCTGCGGGAAAGTCGGGACAGGGTACTAGTGAAGATCAATATAAGAAAAAATTGTGCGCCATGTGATGCATGTATTGATGCAAGGTGCGGCAAGCGGCAAAAAAGACGAGAAATGATACCGGATTAGGAATCTTTAAGTACCGTCGGCAGGTAAACCGCCGGAGTTTTTAATGTAGTACACCATTTCAGTATTCAATTGAATGAATGATAAGGAAGATGCTCTTTTTCAGGGTCAGTATAGTTAAGAAATATTGGGGCCGTCTGCTGCGGTGGCGGTCAGGGCTAATAATGTGATTATCCATATATGTACTTAAGTGTAGTTACGATATTTAATCATTAAAATGGCTGTTATATTTGCGATCAGCGAAATGAATCAGCTGTTATGATTATATTCAGCAGGTGCTGCTGGGTTTATCGGGTCCAAGCGTGCTATTTTCCTTCAATCAACGTCGCACGAAAGGGGGCAGTAAATACCTTATTTCTAGTGCTGATCCTGATCTAGATCAGCTATCTTATAGAAGCAATGCCAATAAAGTTGAAGTGGCTGAAGGTATGACAACAAAAGATAACTAACTACATATCAATCAAATACAAATACAAATACAAAGACAAAGACGTCCAAAACAGAATGTAAAAACAAGAATAAATTAAAACCAAAATAAACTGAAAAAGTCAAGTCCGAAATAATGAACCGCTAATCATTTCCTGATTCCTCCTTAAACATCGGTGCTCCATATGCCATTTATCTTCCTAAGGACAAACAAGACACACGCAAAACATTAACTGAGAAGAAGAATAATACCACATCTCTCCCTTTCCAGAATCATATCATATCAGATATCTTTAAACAATCTCATCATGACAACAAGTTGGATATATGCATCACCGCCTTTGGTTCCTCATCATCGTCACTGTGAGAGCCAGCGGCCTTCTTATAATCATCATCACTCGATTTGCCCTTTAATTTCAGACCATAGCCATCACTGGAATGAGAACTAGACATTTGAGTAACCCTGTTTCCGTCATTGTTATCATCATTATTATTATTATTATTATTATTATTATTATTATTATTATTATTGTCATCATTATTATTATTATTATTGTTGTTGTTGTTGTTGTTATTCGCTCCGTTGTTTTGCTGAATCATCGAAGGTGGCGGTAGCTTGATGGTATCTTGACGCCTCGTGAAGTTGAAATCAGGATTAAAGATTGGTTCCTCGTATGAGCTATGTGGATGATACGCGGCGGTTAATGGAGTTAAACTTGTTGGGATACCAGCAGTTGAATTCTTATGTGACGGGAAACTTGGAGATAGGTATGTTGATGTGGATGATTGAGAATTATGCCTCTTGGTTGGATTAGGGAGAAACTCGTACGCTAGTGAAGATCTTCTTGAGGTGGATTCCGAATGAAGGTTAGAGTCCATTGAAGTTGAGCCATGTCTCGATGAATCACCAGTAGATCTTGGATATGAGGAGTATGGGGTGGTTGAGCCTGTAATTGATGAAAGACTGGTTTGAGTAGAGTGTCTTCTTAATGGATAATGGTGTTGTTCTTCCAGCAATCTCTTGACACCTTGATGTTGAAACATTTCTTGAGATATACTCGTTGCTCTGGCCTGTTGCTGTTGCTGTTGCTGTTGCTGTTGTTGTTGTTGACTGATATGAGTCGGTGGCACCATCGGCAGCTGTTGCGGCTGAATTTGGTCCAAATGAGGAGGCAGTGGTTGAGGATTATTGTTAGCACCTTGTGACTGATAGTTGGAACCATCCGAAGAAAAAATGGTGGTATTGAAAGAAGGGGTTGACTTCAGTGGATTAGCATAATAGTCATTATTTCCCTGTATTAGTTGCGGGTTTGACGGAGAAGTGTACTGTTCATGATGGACAGGGGAAGTTTCCAAAATAGCTTGTGTCGAAGCCCTTCTTCTTCTGTTGGCACCACCGTTCCACCAATTTTTGATTGCATTATCAGATCTTCCATTAAGATGTCTAGCTATTTCAGCCCATCTCTTACCATACTTCGTAACAAGCTCTTCAATCAGTTCACCTTCTTCCGGCGTGATTGGATTTCTGTTCAAGGAAGGTTTTAAATTTTGGTGGTACCTTTCCCTGCATTGCTTAGGAGTTCTTGAACCCAACGTTTGTGAGATTCTCACCCAATTCGAGGGTCCTAGGGTATTGATTGCATCGAGCAACTTCTTATCTTCTTCCAAGGACCAAGGACCCCTGCGCAGTGTGCTTGAATATGAACCATGTGTTTGAGTGACTCTTATCTCTTCTCTTTGAGAAGGTTGAGCAGCCGGTGGAGGGGGTTGATTCATTTGATGATATGGGTTGAACGGCTGCTGAAGAGCCATTTGCTGCTGCTGCTGTTGCAACTGATGCTGTGGTATTTGTTGGTAGGGCCCATGTGGATGGGTAGGGAGGGGATGTTGAGGTTGAGGTTGAATTTGAGGTTGAAGCTGTTGTTGCTGGGATGAAGCACCATTTTGAGGATGAGGGTGAGGGTGCAGGGACATTAAAGAAGGCAACTTTGGAGGCTGGTTGGCCGTCTGGGTGGACTGCGAGTACATGACAGGGGGGATGATATAGTTGAAAGAGCCCGTAAAGAGCAGATAATTGTTGGGGGTAAGTGATGCGTCTCGATTCAACAACGAGGACAATGGCGGAACAAAAGATGCAGTACTTTGTGTAGGCTTGTTGGTTGAGGGCGGGGCTAGAAGCAGCACTAGGCGGGGCAGAGGGGCAGTTTCGATAAATCACAGTGTACAGAGAGGGCAGGTAACCGTCACAAGAACACTGGGAGCTCTGAGTGAGTGTAGTGATGTGTATATATATACGTCCAACAAGTGGTGCTGCTTGGAAGGTCAAAAAAGCGCAATTTCGGAAACGGCCGCGAATCTTTCTACAATAAGGGGTCAGCGTTATTAGCGTTGGTATTAAACAGTGTTATTTTTGCTGTTAGTGGGTTGTTACTAGTGTTACTTCTCGTGACGGTTGAACGGTTGTTGGCGACCCCGGCGCAGGGCTCACAACAAGTAACAACAGGAAAGGGCATCTAGTACTTTGTAAAGCTGTCTGTTGTTCTATCTGGCGTCCCATTTCAAGTTGAAGCGGCCTTCTGGGGCGACATATTCCTCAATCAGTTGGAGAACCTCCTCAGTGGTGCTTCCCACCTTGATGATATCACCGTTCTTTTCAGAGATGAATCCCTTTTCGCTGGCGCTTTTTAAGAACTTCAACAAGTCATCGAAGAAGCCGTCAATGTTGAAGAAGATGACTGGCTTGCTGTGGATTCCCAATTGAGACCAGGTGATCACCTCCATCACTTCTTCAAGAGTACCGTACCCACCTGGGAGCGCAATGAAGGCGTCCGCTTCTTCGCCCATCAACTGTTTTCTGGTGTGCATGTCTGGGACAATACTTGTCTTACCGTACACATCTGAGATTGGCGTGACACCGGTGTGATTATCAACTGACTTCTTCAATTCCTCATTGAGAGTGTCCACGTCACCCTTACGTTCTTTGGAGACCAAAGCGCTAGGGATGATTCCATGCACATAACCATCGTTATCGTGACACGATTTAGCAACGACCCCCATCAATCCAGTAGTCCCGCCACCGTAAACAAGCCCCCAGTTCTTCTTTGCAATTGTTGCGCCTAGCACAGAGGCGTCTTTTGAGAACTGGTCATTGTTACCAAATGATGAGCCGCAAAATACACAGACGATCTTGTCTTTGGATGAGCCGTCCAATTTGCTAATTGTTGGTGCGTTGCCGTTTGTGGATGCCATGAGAGTGTAGTGGAGTGGAGTGTGGAGTAGAGTGATGTATATAACGAATGCACAGTTTTTATTTAAAAAAAAAATAGAGAGAAGCGCTGTTCTATTTATTTATGGTGTCGAGGGGTAAGCGGTGTCAACTATCAAGTGTTTTGATTTGACGTGGCTAATGACAGGTATAAATAATACTTGTAAAGTTGGCCGAGGATCTTCAAATGATAAGAAAACGTCGCGAATCCAACAACCTCAACATAAAAAAAAAAACAAAAAAAGTAACGACCTCAGGCAGGATTGAACTGCCGATCTTGCGATTAACAGTCGCACGCCTTAACCAACTTGGCCATGAAGTCTTTGCTTGGAGTGAAATTTGTGGGTGGCAGTACCGCGAAGCCTGCGTGCGCTGGCTGTATTTTCCCAGTGCTGCCTAACCTGCATATGTCATTATGGCATCCCGATCGATGGGTACTACCAAGGTACCACTTTTTATTGAAAGTGCTCACAGTTTTATCAACTCTAAATTATTAGCAAATTAACGTGCTTGTGGAATACATTCCACGTATTCTTTCACACTCATCCTGTGTGTCTCTGGCTGATTTGTTGTCCATCAGAACAGGACGGTTTGCCTTTCCATTCCATCAGACACCTGCTTTTAGAGAGATACATCATAGTTTGTTGCAACAAAAAGCCATAGAATGCCCACACCAGGAATACTCATGGAAGAGTTTTTCAACTCGGACTTAATGCTAGACCAGAACAGGAAGATCAACCAGATGGAAGCAGAACTGTCGAGGTACTCAATAAATGAGATCAAAGATGATATCTTCAAAAGTTCAGAAGATGCAGCCAGTCAATATACGATGACAGACAACCATCCAAACTCTGTTAATACGCTGAAGACAGAATCCACTGCTAGCTCATCGGATGACCTGAGTGCTGTGTCCACTGAAGGTAATCAGGATATGGCAACGATGGGGTTCAACAACAGTTTTGTGAACCAACTATTGCTAGAGAATGAGTTGAACAATGGTAGGATTCATGGTCATATTCACAGCTTTGAAAAATTCACATATATTCATGGTCATATTCATACCAATGAGGATAAGAATGATAGTACCTTATTTACTGATGATGCTTCTACTTGTATTGAGCCACTACCTGCTCATATGCACCATCAAAATGATTCAGATTCTCTCCAATTTTCAGAATGTCATCATTTTGAATTTCTGAACTGTCATGATCATACACAGTCAAAGGAGGATATCGTTTTGCAAGATCCAAATTTGATATGTGAGGAAGACGAAAACTGCAAACCTAAGATTGTGGAGATTTGTTGTGATAATGATCATGATTTCATACTTGAGAGAAATAATGACAATGAGAGCGACAGGAAGAATTCAAACAACACAGCTCCTTTTATCCCTAACTTACCAAACTGCACAGAGCTCCACTGCGATGATATTACAAGTCCTAGTATAAGTGTGAACTCTTCCGATAAATTATCGTTATCACCAGCTTATGATAACCGCTATGTGTTCCAAAATACCGACAACAATGGCTGTTACTTGATAGATAACTCTAATGTTGACTCAGAGTGCATTGACATCAAATGTGATCTAGATACTTCCTGTGATGCAGATGAGTTATTTTGTAAGTTTTGTGAAGAGATTAATGTCTCTAAAGATACGATTGATAAATATTTGAAACAAGAACCACAAGAGCCAAGGATCAAGCTCGAAAACGAAACATTTGATCCATCATCACATATCCATCCAAACCACAACGAGTATCCTGATCATCATCACCATCACCACCATCATCATAAAAGAAACCGTGATGAAGAGAACGAGCCCTTGCATCACCACTTACACCATTCACATCAAAATCATTCGACTAAACATCATCATCATCATATTCAACTACATGACCATGGGAACAAGAAATTCAAATGCGAAGAAGCGGAAAACAGTAATAACAGTATCAAAAATGAGTTGATTAACTTTGAATGGAATTTCAAAAATATCGAATCCATTTGTGAATGGGACTCATGTTCTACCACAGTGGACAATTCCCTACAGTTACAAAGTCATATTTTTGAAAGCCATCTCTTGAACAACAACAACAACAACAACAACAACAATGATAAAAGTTCCAGAGGTGGCCTGGAAAGCTTAAAGAATAATTCAACAGTTCAGTCAAAATGTGAATGGAAGGGTTGTGATTTCGAAAGCCATGATATAATCGAACTAGTGAATCACATCAACTCTCAACACGTGAGTTTAAACCCGCAAGTTTTAACATCCAGCCGTTCGAGCTCCTCTAAATCCATACATGAGCAAAGCCAGGCGAAGCCTGAAGAGGACGAGGAAGAGGATGAGCAGAAGGACCAGCAGGATCAGGAGGTGACAACGTGTAGTTGGGTTCACTTTGACGGACACCAATGTAATTTGAGATTCGAAACAGCGAAGGAGCTGACTCAACATTTGATGAACGATCATATAGGATCCGGGAAGTCCCAATACGTTTGTAATTGGGCGGGCTGTTCGAGACACGGCAAGGTGTTCAATCAGAAACAGAAGGTTATTCGTCATTTACACGTGCATACTCACTACAAGCCATTTAAATGTGCCGTTTGTAAACATTCTTTTGCAGTGGAGTCGATGCTTGAACAACATATCAGGACGCATAGCGGAGAGAAACCGTTTGCTTGTAAGATTTGCAATAAGAAGTTTGCCACATCTAGCTCGCTGTCGATCCATCTTCGGACACATACTGGGGAAAAACCACTCCTTTGCAAATATCCTGGCTGTGGAAAGAGGTTCAGTGAGAGTTCTAATTTGACAAAGCATATGAAGACGCATGAGAAGGAGTTTAAGTGTGATTGCTGCTCAAAGAGCTTTGGGAAGCATAAACAACTGGTTAATCATATAGCAAAGTACCATTCGTGACTGATTGAAATGAAATGAAGTTTTAGCTATATGTATATAACTTGATGATATTTATTTTAACTATTCTGTTTACATGCATGTACTATATATATATTTGTATAAACTCATCAAAAATCAAGCTTTGAAGTATTTGGCAAACAGCTCGTCACATGGGACAACAGCTTTCAACTTTGTGCATAGCAAAAAGACACCGCTGAACTTTCTGTGTAAACTATACGTCTCTTCAGGAGGTGGAGTCAATCTCTCTCTTAGCATCAACCCCATCTTGGCCTTGACTCTGGTGGTCACGTCCTGCTTAGCAAAATCATATGGGGTACCGTTACTTGGACGGAATGGTTCACCTAGCGTCACAACAGACTCGACATGTGCGTTAACCATATCCTCCGATTCTAAACCTGTCAAATAGCCTAGCGATTTAGAGTACTCTTTAACTTTGGCGAAATCTTGCTTCACGGCGTACGTTAGGCAATTGACATAGTTTTTGATAAATTCATCACTGTAGCTTCTTGAAGCACCGAAATCCAATAGTTCAATCTTGTTTGTTTGAGCGTTGTATAGGAAATTTGCCCAGTTTGGATCCGTTTGCATGAATTTAAACTCTGCGATTTCTTGAAGACATAGTCTTAGGATGTTGCTTCCCAACCAATTGTTAACCTCCTGTGTAAATTCACCATTGATGATTTCTTCACCTTCTAAATAATCCATCGTGATTATGTTTTCGTTTGTTAAATGGTCGTAAACTTTAGGAACGACAAAGACAGGATCATCTTTCAAAAAGTTTCTGAAGTTTTTGATACTTGCCGCCTCTCTGTTGAAATCACATTCCCATTTCAACTCAGTTCTAGCATTACCGATCGAACTCTCTGCAAACATGCCTTTTGGTAAAAGACTGGATGCGTTCAAGATCATCAATAGGTTATCCATGTCTGAATCAATAGAGTCCTTGACACCGGGGTATTGGATCTTAACGGCAACTTTCTCCCCTGTTTTTAAAACAGCTTGATGAACTTGGGAAATAGAGGCAGATGCGATCGGAACAAGGTCAAATTCAGAGAAGTTCTCCTCCCAATTCTCGCCAAAGTTCGAAACAAGGATCCTGTTCAACTGTCTCTTTGGCATGTAATAGCTCTGATTTTGAACAGTTTTCAGAATCTTAGAGATTTCAGTCGGGAGGAAGCTCTCGTCTTGAATCGACAGCATCTGACCAACTTTCAACGCGGCACCCCTCATCTTACGCAGCTTATCACCTAGAATCGATATGTTTTTCGAGGACAGGGTCAGCTGTTTCAAGTTTGTACGCCGTCCTGTGGCAACTGCTTTCAAACCGTCTGTTGCAGCATTCAACCCCATACTGGTTGCTAAATGGCCGTAGTGGAAAAGACGCTGTAGTTTAGTCGTGGGCATCTCTGCGTACCTTGAGGTATCATCTCTGGCATCTGGGTCCACAATCTCTGGTTTGGGCTGTTTGTTGTCGGTGGAGTATGCTCTCACAGAGGGTTTAGGCCCACGTTTCGCCTTTGGCTTAGCAGCAGAAGCAGCCTGGGCAGCTTGGGCAGCAGTATTTGCATGGATCTCATCTCTCTTGGAGTACAATTCGCTCCACATCTCATCACTGACTCTGAGAGGTTTCGTCAAGGACGACGTATTGTAGTAGTCACAGAGCCCCGTCCGGGCAATGGACGCGCTCTGCCTCACTGCAGCAACAGCAGCAGCGGACACGGACACCAGCTCCAGCACAGTCTTCCCGGAAAGCATTGCAGCAGCGACTTAATACCCACTCGAGCAGCTCTTCGTTAAGCAAAAGCTCGAGACCCGATGAGAAGAGTAGTCGGGACCTTTTGGCCGGAACTCCAGACTCCCTGACCGGAACTCGCCCACAGAAACAGCAGCCAAACAGCACTTCACTCACTTATCTCTCTCTCTCTCTTATATACCTCTTGTATCTCTCTTAGATACATCACTCACCCAGTCTACAGCTACACCATGGAGGGCCTCTTCTTCAACATTGACAACGGCTACATCGAGGGTGTCGTCCGCGGGTACAGAAACGGCCTGCTCTCCGCCAACCAGTACACCAATCTCACCCAGTGCGAGTCCCTCGAGGACCTCAAACTCCAGCTCTCATCCACCGACTATGGGAACTTCCTTGCCAATGTCCCCTCGCCTTTGGCCACCTCCACCATCCAGGACGGCGCCTCTGCCAAACTCCACGCCGAGTTCCGCTACGTCAGAGACCAGGCGGTGCAGCCCCTAGCGCAGTTTATGGATTACATCACTTACGGATACATGATTGACAATGTTGCCCTGATGATCACAGGTACGATCCACGACCGTGATAAGGCTGAGATTCTGGAGCGCTGCCACCCATTGGGTTGGTTCGACACGTTACCGACGCTTTCTGTTGCAACTGATATTGAATCCCTGTACCAGACTGTGCTTGTGGACACCCCGTTGGCTCCCTATTTCAAAGACTGCCTCACTGCTGAAGATCTCGACGATTTGAACATTGAGATCATTAGAAACAAGCTTTACAAGGCGTATTTGGAGGATTTCTACCAGTTCTCGTTGAGCCAGCCAGAGCCAACCAGCACCATCATGAAGACGCTGCTAGAATTTGAAGCAGACAGAAGAGCCATCAACATTTCGTTGAACTCGTTTGACTCTGGGTTGTCCCCTGATGAAAGGGGACAGCTCCTTCCAAGCTTTGGGAAGCTGTACCCTTTGGGAAGCTACAAGCTGTCAAGGGCACAGGATGCCGAGCAGATCAAGGAAGTTGTTGAGACTGTGTACGAGTACAAGTCGTTCTTTGACAATGCAGGCGGTAAGACGCTAGAGGATCATTTCTACCAGTTGGAGATGGAGTTCTGCAGAGATGCCTTTACCCAACAGTTCTCGATCAGTACCGTTTGGGCCTGGGTTAAGTCCAAGGAGCAAGAGGTGAGAAACATCACTTGGATTGCAGAGTGCATTGCACAGAACCAAAAAGAGCGTATAAATAACTATATCTCTGTCTACTGAATCTTGAAGATTATTATTATTATACAAGTTTGATAAATGTTTTGAAATAAAAGAAGTATTATTACGCACTCCCGTAAGCCGTAAATCATTAAAGTCATCAATTATAAAGAGGTATATATATATATATACATATCACACGTTGTTAGATTATAATCTCAACAACGTTATCATGTGAAGTGGTAACGAATGCGGATTTCGAGTTTGGTCCAATTGGCGTGATTTTGGCAGCAGGTGTATTGTTGGAGTAAAAATGAACGTTACGGCACTGGGACATATCGAGTAACTTCAAAGGAATAGAACTCGATAGCAATGCATCAACACCTGCTCTTGTCACTCTAACGCAACCTTTGATCTTCAACTGTTCCAGATTCCTCAAATGGATAGAGATTGCCAACAGGCTGGAATCACTAACTGCTGAACCACAAAATGACAAGTCCAGCTGTTTCAAATTCGGGCAACCTAGACATAGAACTTCAATTGAAAGATCAGTCAAGGCACAACAAAAAGACAGATCTAAAATTTCTAAAAATTGCGACGAGCTTGCAATTGCGATAATCGACTTATCTGTCAAGAACGTGCAATCACTTAGCTTTAACTTCTTCAAGTTTGTGAATGGTCGATATGCCCAATAAGCAAACCCAACATCTGTGATCGTGGTACATCTTGTAATATCCAACGATTCTAACCTCTCTGAGGCATGCAGTGCAATATGATACATCGATCTATCGGTAAGATGCTTGCAATACCCGAGATACAACCGTTTCAAGTTCTTGCAACCGACAATGTTCGCATCATGAGAGCTGCCTTCAACCTCATCAAACTCCTCCATTCCCGGAACGGGCTCGTCTAATGCATTCACGTGTTTCTGCGCTTTTTGCTTCTGTTGTACTGTGACCGCATTATGATGATTATGATGGTGGCGGTGATGATGGTGATGCTGCTGCTGCTGCTGCTGATGGTGGTGATGGTGGCTTTCAAACCCTATTAGTCTTTCAATGACATCATCTCTGACTTTTCTACAGTTTGTCAAATCCAACTCTTCTAGGAATCTGCCAACGCTAGGAACGGTTAAATCCATGATTGCCATTGCGCTAACTTCCCATACAGAGGTCATTTTAATCCTTTGGATCTGTCCACTCATACCGATTTCGTTCACCATGTAGCAAAAACCAACATCAGTGATGTGGAAACAATCAGAAATATCGATGAACTTCGGACGTGAACCGACAAAATCAATGATTTGAATAAGTGACTTATCATCGATTGAAGTGTTGTATGGCGTCAGGTCTAAAGTCTCGAAAAATCCAGGCGCAACGTATAGAAGTTGTCTCCATCTTCGACAAATGATACGTAATTTCATCAACTCTGGGAGTGGCAAGAGTTTGAAAACTTGTAATAGAATTCGATCAGATAGGACGCCTGTCTTGAGAACAGATGAGCGACGACGCTGTCCACTAATGTTGTTCAAACGGACTCTCTTCGCGTGGTTCATGTATTGGAATGGTCGTTGTTGCATCTGTGAGGGGAACTGGTTAATTGATGGCAGTGGTGGGTTTAAAGGAGGTACCGTTAGTGATAGTGGCTGCTGTGAAGTGGAATGGTCTAATGGTGATATAGGAGACAAAGTAGAGATGGAACGTTTTCTGGAAACGGTCTTTGGATTGTAGTTGTCGTCAAAAATCGACGAGCTTGTAGTGCTGAATGAATCCTTGAATGATATTATTGACGATGATGATGAAGATGACGCTGATGCTGGTTCAAAAAGATTAGCAGTTTCTGCTGAACCTTGTTGAGACATCGCTGCTGCTGCTGCTGATGATGATGATGATGATGTTGGAGATGTTGGACCTTTCGAACTATCAATTGGATCAGTCTTTTCAGATGAGGATGTGGAAGGTAATTTTTTAACAACGGTGCTGTCTTTTGCAAGGGTTAAACCTTTCCATTTACTGAAGGGGGAATTAGCTAGTGCCTTTTGGTCATCCTCCTCTTCATTCTTATTTCTATTGATTCTCTTTGTCGCTGTTTCTTTCATCTCATCACAGATTCTAGGATATCTAGATATCAAGTTCTCCAGTTGATCACCAGAGACAACCAAGACATCCAGCCTGCTAACACTTCTGATGTCTGCACTTCTTCCGACACTTTCGTCATGATCATGAGACAAGGAGTTCAGAAACGCCATCTCTCCAAAGTATTGGCCCGTTCCTAATCTAGCAATCACCATGTCGACTTTCTTATCCTTGTCCCCCTCTGAATTAGCGAGTGAGATTCTCTTAGGGTGCAATACTTCAACTTCACCATTAACAATGAAAAAAATCTCACGCCCTAAATCTCCCTTTCTAACAATAAACTCAAAGGGATCATACCGTTTAGGTTCGACTCCAAGAACCAATTCATGGATCATGTTTGACGGTAGTAGTGTAAACATGGGTAAACTTCGTAGGAAATCTCTTGTTGGTATAGAGTGATCGACATTATCATGGATCTGTGGAATACTGAAAGTGATTGATTGTGATGATTGTCTTTTTGATCTTCTAGGTTGTGGCTCGAGGAGATTATTGGAGAATGTCTCCAGGACCTTAGCAGCGATTGGATCTGTTGGATGAATGATGGAAGATGGAGGTGGTTGTGGCGAAGGTGACCTTATCCTTGCTGGTGGGATTGATGGACCGGGCAACGCCGATACCTGATTTGCCATATCTGAGGCAGATGAACCAGGTGTCGAGACTGAATCCTTCAGGAATATACTGCTCTGTATGATATTCGTGACACCATTTCTCGTTCTCTTATCCTGCATGGATAATCTTTCTTGAGCTTCATCTCTAATTGTTCTTTCGACAGCTGGGAAATCGGGAAGTACTTGGTTGAAGTTATCAACGGTAAGAACACCTAGCAAAACTTTTGTTCTAGCGATAACAGTAGCTGTTCTAGGTCTGTTGAATAGTATACCAATCTCACCGAAAAATTGGCCAGCAACCAGCTCGGCAAAGACCGCTTCACCATCAGGGGATGTGACAGCGACAGAACCTCTTAGGATCCAATACATGGCCTTTGCCGGCTCACCGTACTTGACAACGTACTCCTGAGCATGATACTGAACGAGTTTAAGCCGGCTGGCGATAGCGTTGTGGAACGCATTTGGAGCGTTTTTGAACAGTGGGAACTTGGACAACTTGTCCATGAGTCCCGGCGGTATCTGGGTCTTTGTATAATCAATGTAATCTTCTGAGTCGTCTAGGTCTTGAACAGAAGACTGTACTTCTGCCGCCGACGACGACGACGACGACGACGCCATGTTGTTCTTGTTGTTGTTGTTCTGGTTATGATTGATAATGGACGACGATATGGCGTTGGACTTGGACTTGACGTGTGAGCTTGTATTGGCGGGGTCGTTAAGATCTGTGATGGAGGTGTTTGATAGCGGCGAGGGCCGCGAGGGCTTAGAGAAGCTGAGTGACTTGTTCACCATGCTCCTGCCCTCCCACAACAGAGTCGGTTCTAAGGGTCTCTGTTTATCCAGCAAGCAGAGTACGGGGATAAGAGCGCACTGGGTGACTCAAAGGGTAGCAGTGGCAGCAGGGGGGTTGGCAGCAGTGGAAGCAGTGGGAGCACTAGTAGCACTAGTAGCAGTTAGAGCTATGTCGTCGTTGTGAGGGACGGTTTTGCGAGAGAGATTTTGGTGGTGGGTTGGGCAGCTGATAGTACTTAAGTGTGTGTATCGGCCGAATTTCTTTTTGTCCGGCTGGCCAACAGTAACAGTCAGTAGTTAGTTAGTGTTTTCTAGAAGAGCTTGATTTTTTCCCAACGGGATCGCAGCGATCGCAGGCGGGCGGGGCCGCGCGGACGTTGCTGGTGACAGGCGGAGGGAGTCGCCAGGATGGAGGATTTGCGGAGGGTGCTTGCTTTGCTTGCAACAACAACAGCCCATACCCATACCAGCTACTCCTATTGCTACTACTGCTACTACTACTGACAGTCAGCGGATAGACAAGCTATTCAACAAGTATACAAAGTACCCAAGTACTCACCAGTGACGCAATCAGGCGTAATCGATAACAAGAGCACGACCTGATCAACGTGATGGTAAACTCTAACAAGGCCCCTGCCTGCACCGTATCTCAGTTCTGACGTACTTCCACCTGAGGCACATCGGGAATGGGGAAGCATACACTGGTAGCTTCTGGTAGCTTCTCGTTCTGTCCAGGATTGTGGCTTGTTACTGGTATGTCCACTCCCAGGCCCAGTTGTGATCGCCGGTGTCAGGTGCTGGCTGCTGGTGCTGGTGGTGACGATGACGGAGCTGGTGGGCCGCTTTTCTCGTCTTGTCGCTCGCCGAGATTTCTGTCTGCATTTGACACAAATTGTCCATGCCCGACATCATCACCTGGTACATCATCGCTGCACCCTTCCAGAACGAAAAAAACTCCTGAAACGACACTCGAGCTGCAAAAAGACAGCAAAGAAACATTCTTCGGGAACTTCGATCAGTAGTAGTAACTTATATGGCTCTTCTTTGTTACGTTGTTCCTGCTTCCTGAAACAGCAAGTCTTTTACTTTTTACTTTCCTGTTGTTCTCGTGGGGGATCTTCGCTTGCATGAAAACTGTATACACATTGAGCAATGCACCGCACCACACTGCTAGTTGGAACCTAATGTCGAGTTGCGCTTCTCCCCGATACTACTTCCAGTCCCGGTGGCATAGATCAGTACACAGCTCCACCATACGTATATGCAGTCAGTCCCCTTTATCGCTACGATGCATGTGCAGGTTCTATTGCTATGTGCTTATATGTTTATTTCCTTAGGCGGGTTGACCACCTCGTATATTCAAAATTAAGTTTAAAATTTATAATCGCTGAAGAAGCTGTACTCCTTCAACCCATCTCCCTTGACAGCATGCACTGTTCTGATATACGTCTTTGACGTCAACACTAACTCGTTGTACAGTAAATATTCAGGTGACGTTGGCAACACTGTGCTTGGGTGCACCAACACGTCTTGTCCATCGACAGTCTTGTAATTCTTACCACTCTTGATTGCAACTTGCATGAAAAATCCTCCCAGCAATGCTCTTGTTATATACTTGTTGAATTTCTTGTTTTCTATATCTGTTGAAATTATAGGAATGTCAAAGTTGTTCATCAATCTTTCCAACTGCTTCCTAATGTTAATTGCCTGTTGTAAAGTTCTATAAGACACGAAATTATCACGACACCAAGAATTGACATTTCCCTGGTCTTTAGTGATAACAAACTCGTTAAACACGTTCAACAACGTGACGAAATCCCCGCTCTGATCTGCAAATTGTAATTTAGCCTCATCAGCATATTTTCTTGCACTTGCAGGTCTGACAAACACATTTGGAACATTTAACAAACTAATAATGGTTAAGATCTCATTTGACACCTTGTGATCTGCTGATCCAATCAACATCACTGCCAACAGTGGATCCAATGGGAAATTGGAAGCCAATCTACCTAACGAGGTCAATTCACCTTCATCATCCAAGACAGCCAAATAATTCAACTCTTCTAATGCTCTCATCATTGTTTCTGGTGCAGGTGGATCCATAAAGTCGAAATGAACTAAATCATCAACACCAACTTTCTTCAACAACAACACAACTGATGATAAATTACATCTCAAGATTTCTGGATACGTCGCCTCAATCAATTCTTTCTTATATGCTTCTTCAGTGTACAATCTGAAGCACTTACCGGGTCTGGTACGACCAGCACGACCAGCTCTTTGCTGCGCACTTGCCTTAGATATTGGAGAAACTAATAATGATTCAACTCTGATTCTTGGATTGTAAA
Source organism: Komagataea norvegica (assembly GCA_030567455.1). NCBI lineage: Eukaryota > Fungi > Ascomycota > Saccharomycetes > Phaffomycetales > Wickerhamomycetaceae > Komagataea > Komagataea norvegica. The sequence continues at coordinate 102,020 of JAJLSD010000031.1, forward strand.
CTTTCTGTTTCGAGAAACCTGGATCAACGACATAAACGATACCATCAATGGTTAAAGAAGTTTCTGCAATATTCGTAGAAACAATAATCTTTCTACCTGGTCTACCGTTATATGGCTCTGGAGCAGGTTCAAAGATCCTTTGCTGTTGATGTGGTGGTAGCGAACCATACAATGGGTAAACACTCAATGGACCACAACCTTGTTCTCTGATCAATTCATCACCTTCTAAAGATATCTTTCTACATGCATCTTCAATCTCTTCTTCACCTGTCAAGAACAACAACACATCACCTTCACCTTCAGTGGCATGGATTTGTAAAACAGTTCTAATGGCAGAGTCTAAGTAATCCTTTTGATATTCTGGTGTGTAGTAGATTTCAACAGGATGTGTTCTACCGGGGACAGCCAACAATGGGGCATCGTCGAAATAACTTTGAAACTTCTCAGCGTCTAATGTAGCAGACATGATAATGATTTTCAAGTCTGGTCTTCTTCTAGTGATCTGCTTCAACAAACCCATCAATATATCAGTCGCCAACGTACGTTCATGTGCTTCATCCAGGATAATAACAGAATAATTCTTCAAATCATGATCCTCCATAGCCTCTCTCAACAACATACCATCAGTCATATACTTCAAAACTGTCTTATTAGAAGTCTTGTTTTCAAATCTGATATTATAACCAACCTCTTCACCAAGTTGAACATCCATCTCATCAGCAACTCTCGCAGCAACAGACATCGCAGCAACCCTACGTGGTTGCGTACATGCAACCTGTGTCCCTTTCAAATGAGGCAAATCGTCAAAAAGGACAAATTGCGGGATCTGAGTAGTCTTACCGGAACCTGTTTCACCGACAAACACCATGATTTGTGTAGATTGGAAGATTCTTAAAAATTCATCACGTTGTGAATGAACAGGCAGATCTCTTCTAACTTTCAAGATATCAAAGTATTTCTGTGTGAATGCACGGCCAGTGAACGGATTATTATCTGCGCTCTCCAATTGTTCAGCCTGCTTAGCACTTGTTTGATGAGGGACAAAATCCTTAAACTCTCCAGCATTGTGGAATTGAAGCGGTTCAACATGTCTAGGATGTGGATGTCTCTTCAACTCCTCCTCGGCCTCCTCGGCGATTTTCTCAGCATGGGACGCCTTCACGATCTTGGACTTCTTCTTAGGTCTCTCGCTATCGCTCATTATCGATGTCGTTGCCTTAAAATACAGAGCTTTTGCAACTTGTGTTTAATCAGTAGCATTCATTACAGAAAGTAAATTTTTTATAATTTTCAGAGATGAGCTTTTTCCTAATCGGGGCGGGCCTTGCACGTTGGAAAATGGCAGCTGTTTGTTTGTTTTCGGTAATTTTCGCGGCAAACGTATAGCTGTTATGTTTGTTTTGGCATTGGAAAGTTTCAATAGTCGATTTGTTCCTTTCTTTGAGTGGATATCTTGGTGAAGTTTGAGGTTTTAATATAGAATGGCCGAGGTTCAGGACCGCCCGATGGATATCACCGCACTGGAGGTGCTGCTGCAGGAGCTTTCCACAGATGTCAGCCCAGATGTTTCCGATCTGTTGAACGATCAGTATCTGCATAGTGAGGTGTTGAAGTACCTTAACGAGATCAGTTCTATCGAATCGAAGGAGTACTTGTCTTCTGCCCCACCGCCACCTAGTGCAAATGCATCGGGTGTAGTTGACAAGACGCTGATCCAAGATATCGCGGAGCTGGAGGCGTTGCAGCACTCGCTTGATGCCGATTTGAAGGGTTTAATCTTTACCTCGAAGGACGCAATTGTGGAGAACCAGAAGGAGTTGATAGCGGCAAATAGGCTATTCCATGATCGATTCATCAATGGGTTTAAAGACCTATGGCGGAGTTTCAACGAGGATGAGTTGAATGAGATTGAAAATGACGAGAGTCAGGACGTTGACCGACTTGACAATTTGAACGATTTAGAACTGGAATTGGGAAACACACATTCCAAGAAGAACTCTCTGAAGTCTACGCTGCTATCTATCAAAGAAGGCTCATTAGCCTACAGCCAAAATAAAGGGCTCTCTACAGTCTTGGAAGACATGGATCAGATCACCAACATATTGGAACTGCCATCCCTTACAGGTGCCTGTATTAAAGAGGGTTATTATTCAGAGGCTTTAGAGATCACTTCATATACAAGAAGACTCGCGATCAAATTCCCACAGAGTGAACTGATTAAAAAAGTGGAGTCCGGTATACAGCAGGAGATGTCACATATGTTGAATGGGTTAATGAGATTGTTAACTACCAATTTGAAGCAATCGTCGCTGATCAAGACATTATCTTACTTGAAACGTATCCCGCCATTCAGTCAGGATGATGATAATTCGAATGGTCAACTGAAAAGAATCCTCTTGCATGCAAGATATCAGTTCATCAACGACGAGTTGAACTCATTGGAGAAACTGGCAAATGCAAATGAACATGAGAAATATTTGAAGAGAAGTGTTGAGGTTATTAGAGAACATTGTTTCTCCTCGATTATGATTTTCAAGAATGTGTTTCCTGATGTTGATGATACGGAATTACAGAACGTTGTTATTAAGCTCGACGAGGAGCCTAAAAAAGAGCTTGAGGAGAAATCTAAGGAGGAATCTAAAGAGGAGTCGAAGGAGGAGTCTAAGGAGAAGTCTCAAGAAGAACCGCTAACAACAAAAGATAATGAGAACGTGAAGAAAGGTCAAGAAGGCCAGACTACAGAGGAGGTTGACATAAACGAGAGCCCAAAGGTTGATGAAACTGTTGTGAGTGACAACGAGGTTTCAAACAAAGATATAAAGACTGTGGATAAATCACAAGAGGCAGTCCCTCCATCGAACACAGAAGATCACATAGATTTAATCCAATCTCAGTCCGACAGGTCACCATCCAACATCCTGCTTTTTGAATTTGTTCAAAATGTCATGACTCCATTACTGCGGAGCCTGTCCGCCTCCTTACCTGAGCTCAAAGAGACTTCAACGAGAGACAGTCTCTACCTCCAACTGATCTACTGTTCGCAGAGTCTGAACAGAATAGATCAGAACTTTAGTGATTACATGACAGCAGCCCTACTGAATGCTAAAAATACTGAATCCTCCTCGTTATTGATCGACAGAAAATCATGGATTGAGTCCTTGAGGAAACAGAAACAACTGTCAAAAAGTCTTCAGAACAGATAAGCTAATATACACTGCCCTCATACAAGCTTTCTCGTAAATTGTGTTAGTTAACTGTAAGTGAATCGATTCCGCGAATATTTCCTGATATATTTGAAATTTCAGTTCGGGCCACATCACTTGCGGATTGTAGAATCAACTTTGTTGTCAAAACAAGTCATCTCACATTCTAGTTTTCGATCAGAATAGCTGTCAATTACCCTTGGAATTGCCCGCAAAGATGAGTGGTGTAAGTTTATCGACTCAATTGGTTGCATTTTCATGAGTTACTAACAGAAATCAGCCTTTGAATGAGACCAATTCTGTCCCAGATGGTAATTACGTACCTGAGAAAAAGGGCAATAAAGAGACAACCACAAGGGAGCAAGACTCAGATGGGCCAGTTGTCAATGGTTCTGCTATCAATGGTAAGGCTGCTGTGAGTGAGAAGTCTTCTGGCTCATCAGAGAAGAAACCGGATTTGGATTACACCACATACTCCAAAACAGCAAAGCATTACCCATGGCAGAACATCGGTGGGTTCAATGAAGGTAAGAAGTTTGATCGTTCGCTTATTGCAGATGCTCATTTGGTCAAGAATTATATCAATGAAACCTATTACTCTGATCTCTACTGGAACATGGCATTGATTGTTGGTACATGTATATTCTCATGGTTGATTGCTACATTGCGATTTGGAATCTTTGGTCTGGTTATTGTTCTATTGACAACGGCCTCGTTCTACAAGGCTGAATTCCGTAGATTCAAGAGAAATGTTAGAGATGACCTGCAGAGAATCCATTCTGCGGAGAAATTGGAAGACAACTTTGAGTCAATGGAGTGGCTTAACTCGTTTTTGGTAAAGTTTTGGGTCATTTACATGCCTGCGCTTTCAGACACTGTGAGAACCATTGCTAATGACACTTTGAAAGATGTTGCACCAGGTTATGGTATTGAAGCTTTGACTTTGGATGAGTTCAACTTAGGTAGCAAGTCTCCTAGAATTGATTCCATCAAATCTTACACCAAGAAAGGTAAACAATTGGTTGAATGGGATTGGGCTTTTTCCTTCACTCCTGATGATACTTCGGACATGACTAAGAGACAAATTGACAGGAAGGTTAATCCAAAGGTGGCCTTAGGTGTTAGAGTTGGTAAAGCTTTCATATCAAAGTCATTACCTATCTTGGTTGAAAATATGTCGATCACCGGTCGTGTTAAGATTACATTGAACTTAGCATTGAACTTTCCTCACGTTAAGATTGTCTCTGTTCAATTGTTGGAACCACCAAAGATTGATTTCGCTTTGAAGCCAGTTGGTGGTGATACTTTCGGTTTGGATATCATGTCTTTGATTCCTGGTTTATCTACTTTGATTACCACTTTGATCAACTCTAATGTTGGTCCAATGTTGTATGCTCCTAACCATTTGGATATCGATGTTGAGGAATTGGTACAACAGCAATCTAACGATGCTACCGGTGTTGTGGCATTGACTGTCAAGGGTGCTGACAATTTGAGTGATAGTATCAACCCTTACTTCCAAATTGCTGTTGATTCCGAACCTCAAAAGAATATCCGCACTAGTGTCAAGGCTCAGACCAAGGAGCCACGTTGGAATGAAACTGAGTATATCTTGCTCAATAACTTGCAACAAAAACTGAACTTTGAACTATATGATTTCAATATAAAGAAGAAGAAGGGTGAATTATACGCATCTCATGAGTTTGATCTAGCTGAGTTATTACAACAGGATACTCATATTGACATCTCAAAGCCTCTTTCATCTTCAGGTAAGAAAAAAGGTACTGTTAATTATGATATTCGTTGGTTCCCTGCTCTTGATGATGAAAATTCCTCAGAATCTGATGAAGGCAACGAAATTGAGATTCCAGACTCTGAAGTTGGTATTTTCAAATTCACACTTCATGAAGCTAAAGGTCTCGATAATACACTATCTTTGACTGGTCAGTTGAATCCGAAGGCGGACCTATACATCAATGGGGAATTGAAGAAATCTTTCAGAACTTTGAAACGTTCCAATGAACCATCATGGGAAGAAAGTCTTGAAGTCTTAGTCACACAAAAGGCAAATACTCAAATCAGATTAGTCTTGAGTGATGGTTCAACTGGTACAGAAATTGGTGTGTTGACAGAAAGCTTGGATACCTTGACGTTCAATGTTACTCAAGGTGAGGATCGTTTCCCATTGTCTACACAGGGTAAGGTCCGTGTATCTGCTGTCTTCAAACCGGTCTCTCTATCTGGTGTTTCTCCTTCTGCAGGTTATATTGCGCCATTAGGTGTAATTAGATTGCATTTGAGAAATGCTAGAGATGCTTTGAACTTAGAGAAAGTTGGGAAAGTTGATCCATACGTTAAAGTCTTGTTGGCTAACAGATTAAAGTACAAGACAAGTTTCCATCCAGATACATTAGATCCAGAATTTAATGAAGTCACTTATATTCCAATCACCTCTGAATCACAAACTCTTACACTGGAGTTGATGGACGATCAGAATATGAGTAAGGACCGTACTTTGGGATCCACCAACATTGCTGTTATTGATGTTCTAAAGAAAGGTCCAAATGGATCTTTCTTATTCTATGATGGTTCAGGTAAGGTTTTAACATCTTCATTACAACGGAAAGACAAGAAACCAAAAGGTGAGATATCTTACTCGGTTTCATTCCTTCCAACAATTCCAGTTTATTCATTGGATGAACTAAGAGAATTAGAGGAAAGAAAAGAACAAATCGCAGCTAAAAAGGAGAAGCAAGCTCAAGACTTGAAAGATTGGGAAGCTTTATACAAGGAGAAGCCTGCTGAACATGAATGGGTTGAGGTTGAAGATTTTGATGAAGAAGATGATGGAACCAAGAAGGAGAAATTCTCTTTAGAGCAGTTGTTGACTTACAGATCTGGTGTCTTATCCATCCATTTTGAGAGCGGTAAAGTTAAAAAACCAGAATCATTTGTCCAGGTTTTACTTGATGATTTTTCTCATCCTTCATTCGTCACTTCTAAAACAAACGCACGCACTGTGAATCCTGAAGTCGGTGATGCGTTTATTCGTGACTTACCAAATTCCAGGATCATCTTCAGAAACACCAAGAAGCCAGACGTTAAAGACTCTGAGCAAATTTATGACGAGGCTTCTTTCAACACGATTGATTTGTTGAAGAAGGCATACGACAAACCTACTACACTCACTGTTGGTTCTACTCAATTAAAGGTCAGATTTGAATACATTCCTTCAGCAATCAAACTGCCACCCTCTGAAACAATTTTGGACACAGGTAGAGCACAGATTGAATTCTTGGATGCTGAGAATTTGTTATCTGCTGATCGTAACGGTAAGTCAGATCCGTTCGTTTCTGTTTCATTAGGAGGCACCGAATTATTCAAATCGAAAGTGGTTAAGAAGACTTTAAATCCAACATGGAATGAAGGTACTACGCTTCCTATACCATCTAGATGCAGATCTGACTTAGAATTGAAAGTCTTTGATTGGGATAGAGCTGCTAAGAATGACCTTATTGGAACAGCCAAATTGGATATCTCCAAAGTCCAACCTCTACATTCTGAAATCGTCCATTTCCAATTGAACCCACAAGGTTCAGTTCGTGCAAGAGTTACGTTTTCACCAGAGTATATTCGTCCACAGGTCGGTGAACGACAATATGGTTTAAGTGTCTCTGGACTAGCTGGTGTTCCTTTGAAAGGTGTTGCAGCAGCGGGCAGTTTAGCAACTGGAGCAGTTGGTGGCGGTATCCATGTCGCGGGTAATGTTTTGGGTGCCGGTGCTGGTGCAGCAGGTAAAGGTGGTTCACTATTCAAAAGTGTTTTAGGGAAGAAGAGTAAGCAATCAATGGATCAACCAAGACAATCTACGGATACTCATGCAGATGACATTAAATCTGCAAGATCAGGAAGATCTAAGCCTCAACCGGATTCCAATAGTCAAATGACCATGCCATCTCCAGAGCATTCAAGATCATCTTCACAAGTAACTACATACAGCAATGTTGCAAAGGACAAAAAGGCCACGAAAGGTCACATCGTTGTCAAAAATGGTCTCAATTTGGGTAGTAAGGCACAATTGAAAGTTTCTTTAGGTATCAAAGGGAAATTGAAACACATCTACACGACAAGGAATACGAAATCAAGTAACGGTACAATTACATGGGAGGAAGAGATTGAATTTGAAGGACCACAAGATGCAGAAGTTGTGTTTGGTGCTGTTGTTCACCATACGTTAGGAAAGGACCATGAATTGGGTACTGCCTCGATCAAGTTGTCGGATGTCATTGATAACCCTCAGGATATAACATTGACTTTGGGACAGGGTAAGATTACTGTTAATTTCAAGTACAGTCCTGAGCCAACATCTACCGGTGAAACCCCACCTCCGGAAGGTTGGTAAGGTGTTTGTATGAATTTTCTTTGTTTAAAAAAGGTCCTGCAATGCTGCGATGTGCACTTGTATAATGTTTTACGTTTTTAAGACATCGGACGATTGAAATGAATATTTGTTAGTGATTGAGAATGTAGTGATAGCCTACCACTCGCCAGTATGGAAGTACACTGTTGATCAAAGCTTTTTGTGTCAAAGTGTATTTATGTACGCGTAACTCCCTGCGAGAAAACCCAAACACCTACACAAACCGTGACTGCTTCTCTCAAAATGATACTCGCGAACCGCGCAAGACCTGCGCTGTTCCCAGATATACGCGTGCATTGGTAATTTCCAGAACACACATGCCCGCCAAAGTGGGCAAAAGCGCGAAAAAGCACAAGGAAAGCGAAAAAGGACACCCGCACACCATCGACTCCTCGCTCGAGAATTTGGAAAATCTGAAATGTTGAAAAACTGCCAGAAGAACAGACGTTTAAAGCTAGAAACCAAACAGAAACTATATCAAAATGAGCGCCCAATTAGTAAGTGGAAAGTACTGGCAAATGATATGTGTGTGTGTTATTGTGTTATGGTGAAACCACGAGAGAATACGCCCCAGGAGGGACCAATCTGAACCTTTGTTCTTGCCGGCAAGAATTTTTTCAACAACGTTATAAAGGTTGTAATATTGTCTATACAGCACCCAGAATAAAGAATGGCAGTCAGAAGACCTATCACGAACCATAATGGACCCCAAAGTCTCATATTTCAACGTCAAAATGCATAGATTCGAGATCAAGTTTTGTGACGCTAGTCACCATTTATTGTCATATCTACCTGGCATTTAATTTTTAATTTCATCATCACCAAATCAACAACGACACACACACATGGAAAATCATGGAGCCAAAAAGCGCTTTGATAAACAAGCAGAAATACTAACAATATCCCAGGCTCCAAAATGGTATCCAGCTGAAGATGCTCCAGTCGCCAAAAAAACCAGAAAGAGTGCTCGTCCACAAAAATTACGTGCCTCTTTAGTTCCAGGTACCGTCTTGATCTTATTAGCTGGTCGTTTCAGAGGTAAGAGAGTCGTTTACTTGAACCATTTGGAAGACAACACTTTGTTAGTCTCTGGTCCATTCAAAGTTAACGGTGTCCCATTACGTCGTGTTAACGCCAGATACGTTATTGCTACTTCTACCAAAGTTGACATTTCATCCGTCGATGTTTCCAAGTTCGATGTTGCTTACTTTGCCAGAGAGAAATCATCAAAATCCACCAAAGGTGAAGGTGAATTCTTCGGTGAAGAACCAAAGAAAGAAATCAAAGCTGAAAGAATTGCTGACCAAAAAACCGTTGACGCTGCTTTGTTAGCCTCAATCAAACAAACCCCATTATTGAAACAATACTTAGCTTCTTCATTTAGCTTGAAATCTGGTGATAGACCACATCTATTAAAATTTTAAATTTGATCTGATCATAGAAGTCAGTCATTTTTATAAATATCATAAATCTTGTATAATTCTCGGGTAATTTAAGAATGAACTTATTCGTCTTTTACATGGATAAAGTATAATGAAAACAGTGTAATTTTGCGCCTTCCTTGTTGAGTTTGAGTAGTTAATCGGTACCTTCCAAAAGTGATATAATAAATAGTCTTTAGAATTTTAGACGTTTAGCTCATCTCGCCGAATGCGGTAATTTCAAAAGAAAAGAAATTCTACAGTTAAAGAAAATTTTAAGATATAAAATTTTTGAAAACCTGCTTTTCTCTGCCTTTACTACTCTTTTGATTCGCCTCCATAACCAGTAATAATGACTTCCTTATTACCTTTAGCCTCATATAACCTGGCCCTTGAGCCATTTGTGCCAACCCAAGCGATTGAATCTGACTTGCCAGTGACTGTCCATTTGACTTTAGCCGCCTTAGATCCAAACGCTATTGATGACGATGAACAACCATCAACTTTGAGAATCTTGAAATCATCTGTCTTCAGCAACTTCAGTGATGAAGACTCAGAAGACGAAGATGAATTCGATGGTGAAGCTGAAGAAGGTGAAGCTGAATCTGAGGAAGAAGAATCCGAAGAAGACGAAGAAGAAATTGAGAACATCAAGAAAGGCGATGCTGATGATGAAGAAGGTGATGATGAAGAAGACGACGATGATGATGATGATGTTGAAGAATACGTCATCTGTACCTTGTCTCCAAAATCCCAATACCAACAAAGTATTGACTTGACCATCGCTCCAGATGAAGAGGTCTTCTTTGTCGTTACTGGTTCTTACCCAATTCATATCTCTGGTAACTACGTTGAACACCCATACGATGGTTCTGAAGATGATTACGATTCAGAAGATGGCTCTGAAGGTGAAGATGAATACGACTCTGATGAATACGACTTGACCCCAGATGAAGATGAGATTCTTGAAGAAGGTGACTTTGATATCGATGACTTGGATTCCGACGAAGATGTCGAAGGTAAAATCGAAGAATTAGTTGAAGAGGAGGAAAAGAAAGAAACCAAACCGCAACCAAAGAAAGAAAGCAAGAAAGCTAAGAAAGAGAACAAGAAACGTGAAGCTGAAGAACCAGTTGAAGAAGTCAAACCAAAAGAAACCAAAAAGCAAAAGCAAGCTGCCAAAGCTGCTGAGGAGAAAAACGTTCAATTCAACAAAGAATTGGAACAAGGTCCAACCAAACAAGAAAAGAAACCAGTTGTCAAAACCTTGGCTGGTGGTGTCGTGATTGAAGATAGAACTGCCGGTAAAGGTCCAACTGCTAAGAACGGATCAAGAGTCGGTGTCAGATACATTGGTAAATTGAAGAACGGTTCCGTCTTTGACAAAAACACCTCTGGTAAACCATTCCAATTCCACTTGGGTAAAGGTGAAGTCATCAAAGGTTGGGACATCGGTGTCCAGGGCATGGCTGTCGGTGGTGAACGTAGAATTGTTGTTCCACCAGCATTTGCTTACGGAAAGAAGAAACTTCCAGGTCTTCCAGCCAACTCCGAATTGACCTTCGACGTCAAATTGGTGTCTCTAAAATAAGAGCATCCGTGTATAATTAAATGAGTACGTTGTTGTTTTACATGCCTCTGTCTGTAGATGTCTGTCTGTCTGTCTGTCTGTCTGTCTGTATATATGAAGTGAAGTGAAGTCAAGTAGGGCTCGCTCGTTTAGCCAAACGCGAACAGTTGTTTATTTTTTCTTTTCTTTTGTATGGCGACCTGAACGAACGCAAAAAAAAAGCTCTTCACAAACGAGCTTTCCTGTTGTGTCTTTCATTCCTTCTCTTTATTACCATTCGCAGCGCTCATCCAATGACTGCGCTAGAGAAACCATTTACTGGCGTTGCCTCTGTGCTGGCGTACGTGGGCAAGCTTGCCGCGCTGCGCCCAATCCACACTCTCATTTTCACTTCGCTGATGGCTTCTGTCGCGTATTTGTCCATAGTGGACCAGTACATCAGCGAAGGTGGCCTCAGTTATGATGAGGCGGCTACCGATGTGGTGAGCTACTTTTACAGCGGGAAGAGCAGTGACTCTTGGGTCCAGGTCAGCGACTCCTCAAAGATCAGCCCGGCCGCTGAGCACTACCACATTATCCCATTGCAGTTCAAAAGAGTCGGTGGGTATGAGATCCCTCAGATGGAGAACGCGTACACTCAGTTAGAAGATCCATTAGTGACCTTTGTCATCACAAAAGATCAAGAGACTGCTGAAAATGAACACTCGTATGACCAGCTGGTTGCTGATGATGGAAGTGTCTGGAGATACAGAAACTACCACACAAAGCTAAGTAAATATTCAGATTACGTCGTTGGGGTCTATACCAAGGTTTTGAATTTGATTCAAGGTGCTGAGACCTTTGACATTGCCATTGTCACACTGGCTTACATCGCTATGTACTATACGTTTGTCTCTTTGTTCTTCGAGATGAGAAAAGTTGGTTCCAAGTTCTGGTTAGGATTTTCCACTTTAGTTTCATCCTTCTTTGCATTTTTGTTTGCCTTGAATATCACTACTAAATACTTGCATTTGACTATTCCTGTGTTGAGCTTAACTGAAGGTATTCCATTTTTTGTCGCTACCATTGGCTTCAAGCAAAAAGTCCAGTTGACCCAAAAAGTTTTAAAGAAATATTCAAGCAAGGAATATTTGAAGAAAGGTGCCCCGAACGTTGTGTTTCATGCTTTCAGGGATCAAGGTGCCTCTCTAATAAGAGATCATATCTTGGTCATCTTTGCCTTTTTAGGAACTGCGTACTATTCTTCCCATTTGGAGGGATTGCGTAACTTTTCAATATTCTCAGCTTTGATTTTAGCCTTTGATCTATTAACCACCTTCACTGTTTTTGCAGCTGTCTTATCCCTGAAACTAGAAATCAACATCATCAATAAAGCAACAAGCTTGAAACAGGCTCTACAAGAAGATGGTTTAGATCAAGAATCAGTCGATAGCATCTTGAAATCAGACCTAATTGATGGAAAATCATTTAAGGATTCAACGGACAATTCATTAGTCACTGCTGGTAAGATTGGTGGTATGGCCATTTTCCTAGGATTCCATCTATTTGGTCTAGGTTCCGCATGGTTGAATGATTTGAAATCAAATACCGAGTACAATGACAATTTCACCTTACCTGATTCGATTTTGAAGAACGTCAAATTGGGATCAAAGGGGACTTTAGTTACTTTGTATCCAACCAGATTCTTTTTACGTACCGGCACATCAGCTCAACTTGAAGAAGTTATCTTGTCAGCAATTGGTCATATCAGTTCCGCCATTAGAGATAGATACATTTCGAAGTTTCTCTTGCTGATTTTAGCTATCAGTGTTTTTATCAACATTTACCTGTTGAATGCTGCACGTATCCATACTACAAACTACGCTGCTAACGTTGAATTGAAAACCACTAATGTCAAGGCCCATAAGAAATCAAAATCAACCTCTATCACTAAAGAGGAGGCTAAAATCACTCAAATCAATAGTTCCGATGAAACTACTAAACTTTCTGAGATCGTTTCAAATCCTGAAAGTGAGAATGAATCATCTCGTTCATTGCAACAGATTGTCGAAATCTTCAAAAACGGCCAAATTAAATCATTATACAACGATGAAGTTGTATCTTTAGTCACTAGTGGTAAATTACCATTATATGCTTTGGAGAAGCAGTTGTCAGATACGACTCGTGCTGTTGTTGTTCGTCGTAAAGCTATTGCTAAGTTAGCTAACGCACCTGTTTTAGACACTGATAAATTACCTTATCAACTTTATGATTACGATAGAGTGTTTGGTGCCTGTTGTGAAAACGTTATCGGTTATATGCCATTACCTGTTGGTGTTGCTGGTCCTTTGATCATAGATGGTAAACCATATCATATTCCAATGGCTACCACTGAAGGTTGTTTGGTTGCATCTGCCACTAGAGGTTGCAAAGCTATTAACCTGGGCGGTGGTATCACTAGTGTTCTAACGAAAGATGGTATGACTAGAGGTCCAGTTGTTCAATTTCCAAGTTTAGCAAGAGCTGGTGCTTGTAAGATCTGGTTAGATTCCGACGAAGGTTCAACTTTGATTAAAAAAGCGTTCAATTCAACTTCAAGATTTGCTAGATTGCAAGGATTACAAACTGCATTGGCTGGTGATTTATTATTTATTAGATTCAGAACCACTACTGGTGATGCAATGGGTATGAATATGATCTCTAAGGGTGTTGAATTTTCATTGAAGCAGATGACTGAAGAACTCGGTTGGGATGATATGCAAATTATCTCAGTCTCGGGTAATTATTGTAGTGATAAGAAGCCTGCTGCTATCAATTGGATTGAAGGCCGTGGTAAAAGTGTTGTTGCTGAGGCAAATATTCCAAAAGAACATGTGGAAAAGATCTTGAAAACTACAGTTAAGGCACTAGTTGAGTTGAACATAAATAAGAATTTAATTGGTTCAGCAATGGCCGGTTCAATCGGTGGGTTCAATGCACACGCAGCTAATCTATTGACTGCTGTCTTCTTGGCACTTGGCCAAGATCCGGCTCAAAACGTTGAAAGTTCCAATTGTATCACATTGATGAAAGAAAGACCAAATGGTGACTTGAATATTTCAGTTTCTATGCCATCCATTGAAGTAGGTACTATTGGAGGTGGTACTATTTTAGACCCACAAAGTTCGATGTTGGAGTTGTTGGGAGTGAAGGGACCTGCTGAGATTCCTGGTGAGAATGCCAGACAACTGGCTAGAATCATTGCATCTATTGTTCTTGCTGGTGAATTGTCACTATGCAGTGCATTAGCAGCTGGTCATTTGGTTCAAAGTCATATGACGCATAACAGAGCTGGTGCAGGTAAAAAATAAACGAGTTGAAAAGAAAAGGACAATAAGTTCTTGTTGTATAATATGGTTATAGTTTTGGTTTCAAACCATATTTCATTTGCTATTGGTCTGCTAGGTTTGTTATAAGTTATAAGTCAAAGAAAGAATAAGCAACTTCTCTGGAAGGTTGCATGCATGTCTTTTCATAAAAAGCTAGTTTTTGTACCAGAGAGTCAAAAAAAGCAATATGTACTAGCATTATTTCATTTGTGTTTAATTAAGAATATCATTATTTATAAGATGGCGAGATGTGTAGAGTTGTTTGAAATTAAAGAAAGAAGTAGAAGATCCATGCTAATCTTTTCTTAGTTATTGTTCATTGTTGTACATATATGTTCCCATTTTCGGCCAATTTCCAGGGCAGGCGTATTGAATTCCGACTGCCAATGCAACCCAAGCTTTGGCTATAACCTGTTCAGAGGACAACCAGACATATAAGTGCGTGTAGATCTTTCTTGATAGTATTCTATGTGCAGACGCCGACTTCTTCGGCTCTTATTTCGACGAAGTATTGGCGAAACTAGCTCTTGTTTGAAGCTCCCAATCCGAGGGCAAATGGGTCGCTCTTTTTGTTGTATTTATTTCGCTCTAAAGACTCATAACAAATCAAAAACAAGTCTTACTAAGAAAGCACTAGATATCTGCTTAGTGCTTTACTCAATATTCTTTATTCGGTACTATTGCTGCTCACCGCGGGAGAGAAACGTCCTGATTAAGAGTTGCTGCCAGGTGTTTCAATAAATACCCCTTGTTGCCTAAGACAGTCCTTTTTTCTTCTTGCTGATAGCTGACATTTGATTTATTATTTCGCTGGCACTACTGAGCAGCCGTTGGTTCATTGTTTCATTGTGTGAATATTAGGTGCAGGGACATACAAGACTGCCTTTTATTTTATTTTATTCCAAGCTGAAAGATTTTATTCGTTTCTTATCTAAATGAAAATGGTGACTCCAATTGCTCCAGGGACGCCCATTGTTAGCAATAAGAACTTGAAGAGGGTCCACAAAGAGCCCCCTAACAGTATCAGTATTGGCAGCGGCGATTCAAGTGATAGAGAGGACAAGTCTGGCAAAAGTAATGGCACCAAAAGGAGAGCTGTTGCTTGCAAATCATGTCATCTATTGAAAGTCAAATGCATCCCATCAAATCCTGATGATTTGAGCTCACCATGTATTAGATGTATCAGAACTAAAAGAAACTGCGAGATTGATTTGAACCAGGGTCGCAAGAAGAGGAAACCAGATGACAGAGTATCTGAATTAGAGTTGAAGATCGAGAGTTTGACTAATCAACTCCAGCAACAACGACAACAGAACAATGCTAGTGGTTCTGGAGATAATCAGTCACCTATTTCTGCAGCCTCGAGTCATGGCAGCCCTCTTCAATTCAATCATTCTGCAAACACTGGGTGCATCAATCCTCCGAATTTTTCGAAATACAATGCTTCCTCAAATGTCTATCTACGAAAGAATAATTTAAATGACTCTCCTCAAGGTGGTCAATCATCATTAGAGTTTGTCCTTGAAAACAATCAGTTCCCTAACCTTGCCAAAAATGCATCCAACACGAGTAACAAGTCAACACCAAAATCTTCAACACCTATACAATTCCCATCATCAAACGCTGAGGAGGTCAAATTAACAAGAGCTCAACAGATCGATCAACTAATTGGTTCTAACATCCTTACGGAGATTTCCAACTATGTGACATCAACGACAGAGGCTAGATTACAAAAAATCATTCAACAGCCAATCGATATCATTGACAGAGGTTTGATCACGATAGAGGAGGCAAAGAGTAGAATCGAGAAATATCGAAACATTGTGTTTGCACAATATCCATTTGTTGAAATTCCTGAAGATTTTGATCAATTCCGAAGAGGTCAGCCAATATTATTCACGACTGTGATGTCAACAACTTCAATTCTTGAGGAGGGTAGCTCTACATCTGAAAGAGATTTAGATTTGGAACTCTCAGCCTTGAAAGAAGCGGTGAATGAGTTTCTACTGGTTGGTAACAAATCAATTGAGCTATTGAAAAGTTTGCTATTGTTAAGCATATGGTATAATACACCGGAGCTATTTCATCATCGTCGTTATCACATTATAAGTTCGCTATGCCTCAGTATGGCTCAGGATTTAGGGTTGACAGGAAGAGCGTACTTCGTTGTCAACAAGCAGGACGGAGCTCTCAAGAAGGGTTGTGCATTGGAAGATCCTCAAAAAACCGAGTATAGATCCCTGTGTTTGGGTGTTTATTGTGCATCTGTTGGGTTTTCATTGTTTTTGAGAAGAAGACTGCAGGTTGAATGGACATCTTATATGGAGAGTACTTATCAACTGTTCATCAACTCAAATAATGATCAGTTGAAGAATGTTGCCCTTATGGGGAAGCTAACATCACTGATGGAAAAAATCCATACTCATATCGGGAAAAGTGAAGAATCCAATCTGTTGTTGATCGAGTTATATCGACAAGAGATTGAAAAGTTAAAAAATGAACCGAATACCATTAATAAGAATGTTTATTTGGGATTTATTAGTTCAATAGAAGCCTTCCTATTTGCAAAGTTTGGATCTATTGAACACTCATTAAAATGTTATCATGCATGTGGTAAATGTATTGAGCATTTCTCAAAATTGACACCAAAGGACACAACAGTGATTCCTATTGTGTTCTTTGGTAGATTGATGTATTGTTTCGCATTATTTTTGAGAACCACAAATGTGCTGAAACTGGAATTAAATACCGATTTGATCAAGAATCTGTTGGACACTTTAGAAGTTACTCAAGCAAATTATAGAGGTAATCACATGGTTATAAAGATGAGACTGCTGTTCTATTTCTATCTAACGACATATGCCAAGGATGAAGATGTCTTCAACAACATTGCAGAAGTCTCCTCCCATGAATCAATTGCTAAATCCGTTGCTAAAGTGGAGGGAAAACCCAAAAATTCCAGCGTTGCAAATGCTGCACAAATTGACCGTGACCGTGATCTAACTAAAGCCACTTTTGGAATTTCAAAATTTAACACAGATAGTAATTATGAAGCTGGTCCGACTAACTATTCACAGATCCGTTTCCAAGCTGATAGTTTTGAACAACAACTAAAATTACATCAACAACAGCAAAGGCAGCGGGAAAAGCAGCAGCAGCAGCAGCAGCAGCAGCAACAACAACAACAACAACAACAACAACAGCAGCCGCAACAGCAATTTCAACAGCCGCAACAGCCTAATTATCAAAGAGGCCTGCAATTAAGACAGCCAAGTGCTTCAAGTAAGACTGATGGTCAACAACCTGGTCAAAATAGTCTATCGTATTCTTCAGTCGCACCAAGCTTTCAACCAGGTCAAAGTCAAGCTGCTGTTGTGGAACCGACATTACCTCAACAGCAAGATTCAAATTTACCAGCTGCTTTGGATTCAGGAACGGATCCTTCTTATCCTTTATTGGATGTCCTTTCTGATGCGACGATGAAGGGATTCAATGAATTTTCTAATGATTTTTTGAGTAATCAGAGTGAATTTTGGAAGATGTTTGACTACAAGGATGATCAACAGTTTTTACTGTGAACACTTTTCGGTTTGATATCTCTAGTGTGACTTTGGCGTTGTAATTTGGTTGCTTTTTTTGTTCTTTCTGATATATGTTTTCCATCAGTAATAATATAATAAGCCACATGTGTGGTATGGTGTTAATGATATGTTTGTTCTGTTATTTGTTTTTCTTGTTCTCATGAAAAGTAGGTACGGAAATTGCTTCCTTGAGTTGCTGAAAATCAAAAGTAATAATACATGCTTGGATTAAACTAAACAGTTCCCATGCTATTTAAATCATTCGTCATCGTCGTCATCGAAACCTAGCATCAATTCAGCTGCTAGATCATCGTCGTCGTCATCATTATCATTTAGCGCCTCCGTGGTTGATGACCCATCAACTTTACGCTTCTTAACCTCGCCATTTTTTCCTTCATCGTCTCCATCTTCTTCATTTTTACCATCCTCTTCCTCACTGTCTTCGGCATGTCTTTTGGCACTGATACCTGATGGTTCTTCACTTTCTTCCTTTCCAGTCTCTTCGTCATCGCCTTCAGAGTCCAAGAAATCGTCACCTTCTTCATCCATGTCTAGCCAATCCATATCACTTCTAAGGAATTCATTCTCTTCTTGATCATCATCATTGTCAACGACAGCTTCTTCATGATCCTTGTTGTTGTCGTTTGATTCGTTCAAACGGTCCTTGTATTTCTGAACTTCCTTCTCGCCCAAGTATTGGTCCTTTTTCAATTCGACTTCGAATTCCTTTTCATCGGTTAGTGTCCAGTTCGTCATACAATGGAAGGCCCAATTCGGATGGACAATCTTCGTATCTGAATTCAATGACTTGGCTAATCTTGCCTTATACGTCAGTGAAGATTTTGCAATCACATGTGTTGTGTCTAACGTGATCTCGGTCTTCACTTGAGCACCGAATGATTTCACCCAAATGACTATACTTTCTGAATTTATGTTACTTCCCAATGGAAACAACCCAGAAAATACAAACGTTAAACCCTTAAAGATTTGCTTTTTGAAATTTGGTAATATTTCTTTGATGTCAGGCAGGGCAGGTCTTTCATTATTTTTAAACTCTTCATGTTGAGCATAGAAAATCTCATGAATCTTCAGTAAACCTTTCTGTAAACCAATCAACTCATCATCGTCATCGTACAGTAAACGCTCTAAACCTTTGTTATGCACCAGTTCATCTAAGTTTCTTTGTAGTTTAGCTAATGGCCTCTGATCCTTCTGTGCTTCTAGAGATGCTTCTCTTTCAGAAGAGCGAGCAGCCAACAATTCAGCATTTTGTTGTTCTGATAGTAGAACACTTTCAGGGTCATCATTC
This sequence comes from Komagataea norvegica, assembly GCA_030567455.1. Taxonomy (NCBI): domain Eukaryota; kingdom Fungi; phylum Ascomycota; class Saccharomycetes; order Phaffomycetales; family Wickerhamomycetaceae; genus Komagataea; species Komagataea norvegica. The sequence continues at coordinate 120,871 of JAJLSD010000031.1, forward strand.
TCCTTTGCCTTCTTGTTCTCCTCCTGAATCTCTTCAATCTTACGTTCAAGGTCTTCCGCCTCCCTTGATGCCTCTCTTTGGTTGTTAGATTCTTCAATCAGCTTCTCCTGCAGCTTTGCAATCGAGCCTCTTCTTTTGAGAGGACCGAGCAGGGACTTCTGCTGCGGGAGGAAATTAGAATTGATATCACCGATACCGACAAAGAAGTCAAAAGGCACAACTTTTATCAAATGATCGCTCCAGTTCCAGACATCACCCCTGTCATCAATGATAACAACCATGGATGTATCTGTTGGAAACAATCTCTCCAAAGATTTCTGCGTCAAAGAGCCACTTTCATCTCTTGATAATATTCTGTCAGCAAAGTACTTCCCCTCTGGATCGATACAGCTAGCAATTGACTTTGCATATGCCCTGGTACCCATTGTATAGATATGTAATTCATACTTGCCTGCAACAACATCTAGAAACTCCTGTAACCCAGGCCTCAATTTAACAAAGTACCATCTTGTGTGCGGGACCGGTCTCGGACCAGTATAGCCTGGCGGTAGATATGGTTCTTCTTCAAGTGAAAATGTCTTTATACCTTTCAAAGAGGGATAATTTGGATTCGAGGGATCCTTCATCCATTCTCCAATCGTAGGGTCGACAGTCGCATGAACAACGGTCTGATCTAGATCAACCACCAGTATTAGTTTTTTATCACCAAGCAGGTTCATTGTCCACTTCTGTTCTACCTTTTCAGCTTCATCTTTAGATATTTTCAAGTTACTAGTGCCATGAGACATTGAAATTGGGGCACGGTCCTCGTATTGGTACCCTGAGTAATCAACCTCTTCGTCCAATGCCTTACCACAAAGTGCACATAGACCACTGTACTGTATAGAGTGCGTGCATGGTTCTTGAATCTCTGCAATTATCTGGTCACAGCTGAGGATTTCCTCGCCGATTTTCGTCTTGACATTACTGACAATTCCATCGATCGGAGAGTCAAAGGATCCCGCCAAGTCAACCCTGACCTTCTTAGCTGCCGGCAGTGAGTCCTGATCGTCGCTGTCATTGGCGTTATCTTGGGCAGGAACGTCTTGAAACTCCCAATATGAGTATCTCAGGATTAGGTCATGCTTCGATATTGAATCTCCTTCCCTTATGGCAATTGAGGAGATCTTGACAGGGAATGGAGTGGACCTTGGTAATTTCAAGGAAGTGAGGTCTGCCATTGTCCTGTTGATAAAAATTTGGGGGGTATTTGTAGTATTAATTGGTGAATATCGTTATTGTCTGTCTGTCTTTGTTCGAAATATCAAAGAAACGAAACCGAAAACAAAAACATCAAAAAAAGCTCACGATCTTTTTGAGCAACACTGGTGTCTGGGTTATATATGATACTACGGGGTTATGCGGTGATAAGAGCGTACATGTGTATATACACACATAGATTACATGTGTTATTATGACATTGGAGTCTGTTCAGTGGTTTCAGCAGTATCGCCGCCATCTAGCTCTGAAAATTGCACTGTGACAGGAGGGGTTCCTCCTGCATTGGACTCGGATTCTTCAAAATCATCAAAGTTCTGGTCTTGCTCAATGGCTTCAAACTGCGCAAAGTCAATCATTTCATCATCATCATCTTCATTTGTATCCTGTGGAACATCGTCACCGTCATTAGTTGCCTCGTTATTATCGATACCATTAGTCTCTATGGTGATGATATTGTTGTTATCGTTGCTATTATCGTTGTTGTTCTCAGATTTATCAATGTTCTGGAAATCGAAGCTGTCGAAGTTCTCAAAGTTCTCAAATTCATTGAATAAAGCAGCGTCATCATCATCACCATTACCATTAGTTTTATCCAGTTTATCTTTCTTTTGGGTAAGCTTGATCTGTTCCCTCTTGAGATCTTCCTGTTTCTGCAACTCCACTCTTTCCACATCACGTTGGTTTTTTTGCTTTTTCAACGATATCAATGAGTTCAGCGCAATATTGAACTGGTTCTCGATATATCCCTGTGGTTTGACCTCCAAATCTGAGTTGTATTTTTCTGAACTGGTATAACTTGACAAATGACTGATAATCTTGAAATATTTATGGTCTAGTTTGGATTCTTTCAATGCAGCTTGACGTTTCTTTCTTTCGAGAAACTTCAGTCTTGCATTTGAATACTTGACAATATCCAGCGTTTTTTCAGTACCTGAAACCCACAGTATTGATTTTTCATCCTCTTCAAGTTTGATCTGATTCGTTTCGGTCCCATCAACAGGAACATTATTCATCAGATTATTCACATCATCATGATGATGCTCAGCCTTAGTTTCAAAACTGATCAGGTTATCAAGGGCTTTCTCACCAAACCTACTTTCCTCGGCAATCTTGGTTCTGACAACTTTCGGATCAGTTATCCTGTTGGTATAGTTTGGAGTTTTCAAATACGTGTGATCTGGTGGAAACTGAGGAAGCCAGCTAGGTATCTTCTTGCCACGCTTATGAGCCGATGGAATCAGGTTCGACAGTCCCTCATTATGAGCAAAAAAGGCATAGGATGGGTCTTCGTGGTCAACATCCTCCTGCTCTTCTTCCTCTTGTTCAGTGGTGGTGTGCTTATTATTTCGAACCCTCGCTATTTCTGTAGCTATCTCGTTCAACTCTAGTTTCTTCTTGATCAAGTCATTCGGTATCCTCTTGCTCCGTATCAGTTCATTCTCGAGTTCGTGCATCGGTATGCCATGTTCTCGGAGCAAAATCCTTAGATCTTTAGGAGACGCCTTGAACCGCCTCTGCACTTGCACAATCTTCGACAGGTCAGCAAGGGTCGAGTTCATATACAGGGTGAACAAATCAAACACACCTTCCAGTGCAAGACTAGTGAAGTCAATGCCCAAGGACCGTAGATGGAGGGCCAGTGCCTTCCTCGTCAGAAGCTCCATCTCGTCTAATGATTCCAGCCGGTTGACGGCCTCCAGACCGGGCAGCGTGTCCGTGCTAGAAGATCCTGCAGCTTCCGTAGCAGTAGTAGTAGCAATAGTAGTAGTGGTCTGTGACATTGCTGCGACTCTCTAGTGGGCTGACTGGGGCTCTATATAGCTACAACAATCACCGGGGCCCTCTACTCGTCACAACGTCAAAACAAAGAAAGTCAAAATCGAAAACATTCCCGGGCGCACGGGCTCGTAACACGCAGAAAGCTATGGTCACGTGCAAACATTGCGCTTTAATAACTACTGTGTAACTACTGTGTGTACTGATTGCTAGTTCTGCTTCCTTCCAAGTGCTTGCTTGTATTTGTTATCGCTGTCGCTACCGCTGCTTCTATATCTCATTCCCTAGACACATGTGACTAGCTATCCACTGATTTATACATTAATCAACGAATGAGTAAATGAATGAATGAATGAATCAATCAATGAATCAATCAATGCCAATCGCCTTAAACACCACCAAGTAGATGTTCAATTGCACCTTGTACCGATCCTCCACTTCTTCTCAATGCTGTGACGTTCGAGTCAAAATCAAAAAATCCCATATCGTTCAACTGTCTTAACTGAGACTCGTATCTGACTTCTGGAGGTCTGTCATCTTGAGGTGCAGCAGCAGCAGCAGCTGAACCAAATCCTGCCCCTCCTGCACCTGCTCCACCGAAAAGGTTCTGAAAGACAGATGGATCGAATTGAGGAAGTGCAGCATTCGCATTCCCTGCGTTAGCGCTGCCTGCTCCTGGTGGAGGACCAAACATGGCAAAAGGATTGGCACCAGCACCACCTGGAACACCACCAGCCCCAAAGAGGGCGCTGAATGGGTTTGCGGCATTCGCATTTGCAGCAGGTGTTGTGTTGCTAGTAGTGTCAGTACTTGTGTTTGAAGCAGCAGCTGCGTTGTTGTCATTATCATCATCATCATTCATACTACCTGGCGCAGGCATGCTGTTAGCAGGTTGCTGTGCTTGTCCAAAGGCATTGGCACCACCACCACCAAACATTCTTGACATTTCTCTCGCTTGCCTCAACATCTGCGGGTTCGACATCATTTGTCTGAATGAATCACTTTGTAACATCTCACGAACCTGAGGCCCCATTTCTCTCAACTGTGGGTTTTGATTGATAAAGTAGTCCAACATTTGCGGGTTTCTCAACATCTCATTCATCCCTTGCTGGACCATTGGGTTCTCCATCATTCTATCTAAATCCTGTTCGTTTGGTAATTGCATGCCTCCGTCTGGACCAAACATGGATTCTGAAGGCAGAGCTGGGCCGTATCCGGCATATCTGGCGTCAGTGAGCCCAGCTAATGGGTTAAACGCACCTTGACCAGCAGCCAAGTTACTAGGAAGCCCATTGTTATTGTTGCTTGAAGGTGCACCGGATGCATTTGTGTTTGAGGTGGAGGTGGAGGTATTGGTGGAGGTGGCACTGGCAGCAGGCGCCGCTCTTGCATTGGAATTGGCGCTCTTGACAAGGTGGATCGTGTGGCCAGACTTGATCTTGTAGTGCTCAAGGGTGTCCTGGTCCTTCAAGACCCGTCCAGAGTATATCAGACGCTGACTGGTGGCAGGAACATCGGATTCAGCAGCAATCTTGTCCTTCAATTCGACAACGGTGAGTGTCACCGGTACGGTGAATTCGTACTTCTTATCCACAGATGACCTGGCAGGGAGTGTTAGTATATCCAGCCAAAGCGCTTCTTGGGCGGGGCAGACTGGTGCTTACTTGATGTGTACAGTGATCTCTTCAGCGGACATTTTGGCTCTTCGATTGGGGGTTTTGCCTTCGATTGATGATAAGTTCCGTGTCGTTTTTGTTGGTGTCTTTTTTAACTGCGAGGAAAATCGCGGGTTTTGACCGGAGATTACCCGGATATAACAACAATGATAATAGTAATCTACATGATGGAATATCGGCTAACTCAATGCATTACTATTGGAATAGATAGTCTTAGCTCGTTGCCCTTTGAAGTGGAGATAGCTAAGGGTCTCTTTTCAACTTGCTGCTGTAGCTGCTGCTGCTGCTGCTGCTTGCTTCTTCCCGAGAAAAGACCCCACTTCTTCTTCTCCTTCGCTGCTACCTCATCATATCGGAACTTTACCACTAAATGTAACGAGTAGATGTTTTGCAAATGGCACGAATGGAACGTGGGCTTTAGTAATTCGTTCTTGTAAGGCTCCAAGTTGGGAACCTTCAGAACAAACTGCTTGTTGTAGCTCTCGCGATCGTTGTAGGCTGGGATCCAACTGGATTCATTCTTGTCTATCACTGACTCATCGGATTCGAACACTGTCTGTAGCTTTTTGTGGATAACATTTTGCTTTTTATTGATATAACTTGTCTTTGGGAACTCTTCTAAAGAGTTCAAAGGTGGTGTGCATTTTGAGGATTGGATCAAATACTGCGAAAGGGTAAATTGATATGAGATCGTTGGAAATGATCTGTTGTTGTTCGGTTTGTACTTAAACTCGATCGGAATGTCTATACTTTTCAAATTTTCAATCTTATCTGGAATAGAAGAACTTATGGTAATACCTCCCTTTATTCTATCATTCTCCTTCAAGTTGATAGATTTTACGATCAGCTCCTCATCATCTTGAACAATATCATCGATAGCTAAAGTGTTAACAGAATCAATATCAACGGTATGGGAGAAAAAACTTGGTGGTAAAAGCTCGGGTATTATATCAACCCTCACCTCTTTAGTTCTTGAAAACAGGATGAAGGGTTTCTGGCCATTCACCAGCTGTTTCACTTTACAATTGATCATGTAGTAATTAGTAAAATCTGAAAAGTTTTCATCCTCTTGGCTCATCAGGATATCATAGGTTTCCGATTCAACTTTCTTTATACCCGGAACATCTTTATCACCAAAGGAAACCGCAGACAATTGGGGTGCTCCAAATGAGGGAATTAGACGTTGATGGTACTCTAGGTTATTTGAACATAGATTATCCATCTGAATCTCAGGAAGTCTGAATTCGAACGGATAAGAATGATAAGCTTGATTCATATGACCTTCTTCCAATAGTGGAGAATCATTCATCGTGAAGTTACTATAAGAGTTCCTACCATCCTTGAAAGAGGTATGTACCTTATTCTCCAAGAGGATCTCGACATCATTGAAGAAGATTCCCTTAGTTTTTGAGTTCACTTTGGGCAGAATAATAACCAACTCGCCTCGAATCGAATCTCCAGGTTTGTAAGTCATGTCATCATCCTGCAATCTGATCTCAACCTTGGTCTTTCTCAGCGTGTCTCTAGATGGTTTTCTAGCTTCTTCGAGCAAGTTGCTCTCTATTCTATGAAGCGAGGGCGGAGGTGCTAGCGAGTCCATCACGACGACGTAGATTAATAAATACTCTTTATTATTTTTACTCAGATGTGATCTTAAAGTGACCGGAATACGGGAATTGACTCCAGTTAAATAATATAAATAAATTCTAGGCTTTAACGCAGGACTGAATTAATTAATACTTGCGTGCATGCAAGTACGTACAGCATAATAAAATGATGAACCGAAACTAATGACTCACAATGAGCTTTATATACATCAACAAGAGTGCATGCTACTACCACACATATTGCAGAATAAATAGGGGCAGTCATGTGCAGCATGCCACAATCGGGGGAGAAGGGTAGAAGTTAGTAATTAGCATCCGCATCCGCAGCCGTGTCAGTCATAGATATTCTCAAAACACAATGGGACCCAAGCGATTCTGTATGTAAGTTGCATATTCTCTTAGTGTTTTTTCAGATTCAAGTTTCGCTGTTGCATTCCTGCTGCGTGCAGTGGGACACTCAACTTTTTCATTGTGTGACTAATACCTAACTTCGAAACGTTCTTTTTTTCGTACGGCGCGCGCGCGTACTAAATTAAACTATACTATCGAGAAAGGCAAAAGATCGCGAGCCAACAACAGCTATGACTAGGTGTAGGTAGCACTGTAATTAAGCATTGAGGTTTGATGCGGACTGTGGATTTCGAGTTTGCTATTTAGTGACTCAAAATGATGAATCTGGCCCACTAAGTCGTTTAGAGATTACATTTCATTCTTTTCCATATTGGTGTTCCATCTACTGAAATTTGCGATATTAGTCTCTCTCAATCATCAATTGATTGAGGATGAATAAATATTGCAAAAGTAGCTACTCGTAAGCCAAAGTATTTACTAATGGTGATCAATTGATAATTGATGATTTTCCTATTTAAATATCTTTCTAGTTCGCCATGCTGCATTTCAAACAGTTGAAATAGCTATTTTGGGCTTCACAATTTCAGATGAATTTCTCTGCATGGCGTTTGATATGACACATTGTAACTCACAAGATGACTCGACATCTGTTTTTGCACATATCTATTACATATTTTGTGTGGCACCAATGGTATCATTTCAATTCATAGATAAGCCTCGACTTTAGTAAGAACGACGTAGAAGGGCTCTTTGCTCGTTTAATTGGTTCATCTTTTCACTCTGTTATCTGTGTAATTTGTAATCGGATTTTTTAATTCAGGGCAAGAGAAATTGACATACGTAACAAGCAGGGGGCCTGATAGTACAGTGGAAGGGCAGGGGTCACTAATTTCCCATGAATCTGATTCGTGTCAGAGATCATCACAAAATCCTTCGCAAGCGATTAATCTTTGTCAGGACAAAAAGATCTTTCTTTCTCAGACATTTATCTTAGAATCCGGACTATCAAAACATTTTTAGAACGATACCTTCTTTTCAGTCTCTTTCCAATTTAAACTTTGTATGATTCTTCTACAGTAAAATCAATGTTTATATCCCCACGGAGGCATTTTGAAATTGATACCTATGACACTTTTGTCAGTCCGTTATGAACACTGCTGTACCTCAAATGGATTTATCATAAGAAGAAATGTTCTAGCGTTGATCTGCTATGCTGAGCCAAGGAGAGAAAGATATAATGATGACAAGCCTTAAACCTCAATACTCCTTTACATGGTATACTACGTGTCGGCATAGACGTAAAACATTAGTATTTCTTTTTTTCCCAGAGTGTATATAGAACAATTAATAAATAAATATTGTGTGAGTGAGAGGAACGTAATCTGATTTTTTTGAAGCTTTGATATGAGTCCCCAATCATCACTTAGATTCTGCAGAAGTATGACCTGAACTATACGATAAAATAGAATTATCCAATTCTTCGTGTCGTTGAGTCATTTTATCACCCAGTTCAACGGCGATAGCATTCAATTTCATTGTCTGATGCGCGTCTAGATCAGACACATTGTTTCTTGACTTTGCGTCCTGGATGGATGAAGGCATCTCTGGAGGTGAGAGTGAAGCCTGTGCAGAGCCATGGATTTGTTGGTTGAATGTCAAGGGATGTAATTGCTCCTGGTGTGATTCATGGGGTGATATGATTGGTACGCGTGAATAGATACTGTCACGATACTGAATGGACGGCTGCGTCATGTCGTGTATCTGTTGATTGGAATTATTAGTGTTCTGTGAATTCTGGTTGATCTGTAAATTATTCGAGGTGAACATGATGTTGTTATTATCAGTAGTAGAGCCTGGGGACTGGAGGTGTAATTTGGAGACGTGTTCCAGGTCAGATTGCATGCTTCCATGGTGGTGGTGGTTGTGGTGGTGGTGGTTAATCAAATCTGAGTTGTTTTGATCGTTTTCAGATTTGGGAGGTGTCACAATCTCATCGGCACCATTCCCTTTAACACCACCTGCCTTCCTTCTACCAGACCCAATTTTCCTACCATCTGCTAAAGTTTTGCTGACGGATCCCTTCTTTCTACCCGAGCCAACCTTCCTACCCTCAGCTAGAGTCTTAGCAGTACCCGGCTTTCTACCACTCCCTGCCTTTCGACCTTCTGATAATTTTTTAGCCATGTTATATGTTATTTTTTTTTGTGGCACCTGAACTAGCTCTTCTCTAAGCTATCAAATTAAAAAAGAAAAAAAACCCAAAAGCAAAAGGAAAACAAAGCCCAATTCCAGTAAATAACCCAGTGATAAACCCACTAGAAGACAGTAAAATCTGGCAATAAGTTTCCAGTACAGACACAAGTTAGTTCAATATGGGTTTCTCCAATTGTTGAACTATGGCTAGTGCGTTGAGATGATATTTGAGAGACGATGATGTATGAAGCACTGTGCGCTCTCTTCCTTTTTTTTTTTTTTTTTTTTTTTTTTTTTTTTTTTTTTTTTTTTTTTTTTTTTT